>CACSLK010030184.1:20070148-20082563 GCA_902706635.1 Striga hermonthica | reverse complement strand
ATGTAAAAACTGCGTAAGTACTCTTCAATGTGTTCGTTTATTTATTTTTCCTTTTCCTTTTATAAGGTCCTACATAACTTGAATACTTTCCAGATATCGAGCATGTGCTTTGAAATGGCATCCAGATCGCCATCAGGGTTCTTCCAAGGTTATCTTTTTTATTTTTCTTAGTTTTTTCTTTCTGAATCTAGCAATTCCTGTATGTTTCTATTCTGCTGGTTTTCAATCGCTTGAAAAGAGTAGTAGTTTTTAATGTAACTTATTAATGTTTTGAGATGACAACTTTTGCTTCCCCTTGATTTAGCTCAAATTTAAGAACAAGAGGACGCGTGATTTAGATTTCAGATAATTCTTATGTGTCTCGACTCTTAAGCTCACAAACACCACTTATATAAGACGCTAAAGTGAGCTCCAAAATATTAATTTGTTGTTCTTTGCAGGTTGTTGCCGAGGAGAAATTCAAGGCATGCAGCTCAGCTTATCAGTCTTTGTGTGATAAACTCGGTTTCGATTAGCTACCGCCTTTAACCTTATCTCGACATGGTGGTTTTGTAGTATAAAAACTCGATCAAATTTGTTTACTTGTTCAGTTGCTGTAGGAAATTTGTTTTAATAGATGATCTTCATGCTGCAATTTTCATTATTGCAGCTTTTAAATGTTAATTGAACTTGTGCATTTTAGTGACTTTTTGCTCTTTTTTTTTTTATCGATAAATGTAAATATATAGATCAAAAATGAGTTCGGACAACCGGAAGCAGGGCGAACAAAAGTAAAATGGGCAACCACAAATCGGCCCCTCGTTTGCAATAAAAGCATAAGTAGGCATTTTTTTAATATGTTTAATAATGTATAATGGCACTTAATTGTGTACAAAATATGGAAAAAAAAAATAGAGAATTAAAACAACTTAAAATCCAAATTAATAAATAATTTATTAATTCCCACAACGAATACCACTCTCATTTCCTTCATAAATTTGACAAAGCTTGGCAAAGGGGTAACCATCAACTTATGGTCACACCTTACTTCTTAATTAGTGTATATATATATATTAAAAAAGTTATACACTATTTAAAATTTTAACTTATAATTTTTACTGCTTGAAAAAAAAAAAAANAAAAAAAAAAAAAAAAAAACTTACAGTATGATGAATTTTGGCACGACCATGAAAGTAGTAGCAGTGGCTAATAACCCTATTTTTTTCCCAGCAAAGGCTGCATTTTTTCACTCAACTCCTCCTCTTTTCCGCAAGAAGCGCGTTTATTGGCCTGTATGTATAATAATATACATGTAATCTAGTGATGGGTAGTTAATCCAACGCTTAAAAATACAACGGAACCATCCGTCACGGGATGGTAGCATTCTCCAAATTAAATCATGTCTCAACCTATTTTAATTTTTGTTCAACTTATTTTTTTTATTTATCATAATTGTGAAATTTGTACTAATTCTTTCTGAAATTTTTGTTTTGTGACTGCAGGAAAGAAGCTACCGTCGGTGGCCGCCAAGAGTAAGTTTTCAATAATTTGTTTTTGTGGTGATTAAAAATTTTTGTTGTTTGTTTTGTTTATTTATTTATTTATTGATGTTTTATATATATATATATATGCAGCCAAAATATGTATTTGTTTTTGAAAGATTCCAAGTCATTGGTAAGTCTTCCTTGAAATGTCATTACATTTATCAAATCAATTTGATATCGTGGTATGCTCGAGCCGGTTCGTTCACTCAAACTAGTCGTGTTCGAGCAGCTAATCGAGCTCAAGATCCGAGTTTAGTATGTTGCTGAGCGAACAACTCATTTTTTTATCTTGTTAAACAAACACTAGCTACTCGATCGGCTAGGCTTGGCTAACACCTCATCTACTTCAACAAAATCTTGTCGAGACTGAAATCAGTATTTGAATTTTGAACAAGTCTGCAAAAAATTATTGGTGAATTTTTAATTTAAGATTTCTTAGAAATGTTATAATGTACCAGACTGTTTGCAGGCCTAGATGATCCTAATTATCCAACACTTGACGAAAGGACTGAATATTTCTCCAAGCAGTCGTCGTATTCACGGAGATCGTTTGAAAAGGCATTTCCAAATATGAGTGCTGCTCGTGATGAACGATTAGCCCTTGGATTGCCTGCTGCCGGACCGTTAAATCTCGAAGACGTTAAAATCGCGTAAATCGAGTTGAATTTATCGTCCCAATTCATGATTGTGTGGATTGATATATAACTAAATCGAGTTTTTGGATTTACAGGTATCGATCTTGTGCACTTAAATGGCATCCTGATCATCACCATAACTCATCTAAGGTACATATATAAATGCATGCATAATTAAGTTAGTTAGTGTAATTAGAACAAACATGAAAATGGGTATTTTTTTTTTTTGGTAATTAATTATAATAATTGGTATTAAGATAATGGTAATGATGTTGCGAAAGCAGGCATTTGCAGAGGAAAAGTTCAAGAATTGTAATAAAGCCTATCAATCTTTATGCCACCAGTTGTCTTCATCATGATGAAGATTGATTTCAATGAAAATAGGGGCTGTTTGAAGGGTGTAATTTTCTTTACCAAAGTAATTGAATGCAGAGAATTTGGTTGTGAATTTCATTTTGCTCCCTTTGCTACGAAACCAACAACCGGCTCCATTGTAGAGTCAGCCTTCTATATACAATAAGTAAACTTATCATATCAATAAAATTATATTAGTGTTATTTAATTAATCAATGAATATAGTATTTTTACTTGTTGTATATAGATGGTTAAATCCACTGTGGAGCCAGCTGTTGGCTTCATAGCAAAGCCGTTTGAACCTTGTATTTGCACGAATTCATTACTAGCAAACATTATGAGATATATGATGATATTATATTTGTGTATATTGATTTTAGACCTTTAATGTATAATAATCAAATAAAATAGAAGAAAAGAATATTATAAAACGTAAAAAGAGATGAGAACTCCCACAACTTTTCACAAATTCTTGATTTTTCCCACAAAGTAAACTTGATGATGTATTGCAAGTCAACGTTCAAAATTAACTTACACATTAAACTATTGTCAGCATGAAAACTATTTCATGTATGCAAGCACTCGACTAGACTAGAGTACACAAATGGATATCTATCTATCTATATGTTGATAAAGTACTGAAAGATCACAAATTGAACAAGAAACAAGAACAACTCCAAATCCATATCTAAATACAGAACAATAAAAGAACAATCACACATTCTTGTCAGTACATCAGTAATAATATATCGAGTTCCTCCGGATCACTCCAGATGAGGAGGAGGACCCGTCCGCAAAACATGCCGTGCTCCCGTGCTTCCCCAAGAAAACGGCACGATCCCCTAAGCTCGTTAGCTCCTTCACAGACTCCTTCTGTTGAAAAGTAAGCCCCGCTAGCCCACCAATTTTGAAGCCCCATTTGTTCTTTGACAAAATTGCAGCTGTCGGGGGTGCTGATTTTTGTTGAAAAATCAGTAGGCAAAGATTGAACAATCAGTACACCATATTGGACAACTTGGTGCATTCATCAGTATAAATAGAGGAGCAAACTTCAGAGGACATACAACCAAATACAAGAGAGAGAGAGAGAAAAAAAAAAGAGGGAGTAGTATTAGCTTCTGTGTGTATTTGTGTTGCGAGTTGTGAGTGAGTTTGCGAGTGTTTTGTAAACACGATTGTTTTCTTTTCTCCTAATAAAATATCTGCAGTAGTCAGGAGACGTAGGCATTATTGGCTGAACTCCGTTATCAATATGGTGTGCCCAATTTTTCTTTTTTATTTCACTTTTAGAGATCCGACTTCATGGAAATTTCAGCGTATTTTTCCCAACAACTGGTATCAGAGCCAGATTATTAATTCTGTAATTTTTTTTTTGTGTGGTTACTATTCCGTGAATAGTGTCAAATTTGTCGGCGCTACAAATTTATCTACCAACGTGTTCTTAAACACGGTAGTTCACAAAAATTACAGAAACAATCCGGCAGAGAAGTCGTCAGATCAGAGTCAAAGTGATGGCTGCAGACGAAGGAAAATTAAAAATTGAAAAGTTCGATGGCGCGGACTTTGGCTTCTGGAAGATGCAGATCGAGGATTATCTGTACCAGAAGAATATGTATCAACCACTTACGGGAAAGAAGCCAGAGGACATGAGGGAGGAAGAATGGAGTCTCCTTGACAGACAAGCCCTTGGAGCCATTCGGCTGACGTTGTCCCGTAATGTTGCTTTTAACATTGCAAAAGAAAAGACGACGACAGGCCTCATGAAGGCTCTTTCCAACATGTACGAGAAACCATCAACCTCAAATAAAGTCCATTTGATGAGGCGATTGTTCAACTTGCGGATGCGCGAAGGTGCTCCGGTGGCAAATCATCTCAATGAACTCAACACAGTTACAACCCAGTTGAGTTCAGTTGAGATCGAGTTCGATGATGAAGTACGGGCTTTAATACTTTTGTGTTCCCTACCAGAAAGCTGGAATGCTACCGTCACAGCTGTGAGTAGCTCATCGGGAAACAATAAGTTGAGATTTGATGATGTCCAAAATTTAGTTCTCAGTGAAGAGATCCAGCGGAGGGAGTCGGGTGAACCATCAACCTCTTCTGTATTGCATACAGAGTCGAGAGGAAGAAGTTCAACCAAAGAAAGCAGACATATCAAATCAAAGGGAAGACGATCCAGGTCCAGAAATCATCGTAGTTCCCAAAACTCGAAGTCGATCGAGTGCTGGAATTGTGGAAAGACCGGGCACTACAGAAATCAGTGCAAGAGTGCACCGAAGGTCAGAAGACAAAAGAAGAGGCAAATATTGCTTCAACCTCTGGAGGAGATTCGCTGATATGTTCTTTGGAGAACAGAGAAGAGTCTTGGGTGTTAGACTGTGAAGCATCCTTTCATGCTACCTCACAGAAGGAACTATTCGAGAATTATGTTTCTGAAAATCTTGGTAAAGTTTACCTTGGTAATGAGAAATAATGTGAGGTTGTCGGCAAAGGTGCAGTAAAAATTAAGTTGAACGGGTCAGTTTGGGAATTGAAAAATGTCAGACATATTCCCGACCTGACGAAGAATTTAATCTTCGTAGGCCAACTAGCCAGTGAAGGCTACACGAAAATCTTCCATGGTGATGATTGGAAGATTTCAAAGCGTGCGATGACAATTGCTTGAGAGAGAAAGAGTGGTACTGGTGTATTATTATTATTATTATTATTATTATTATTATTATTATTATTATTATTATTATTATTATTATTATTATTATTATTATTATTATAATATTATTATTATTATTATTATTATTATTATTATTATTATTATTATTATTATTATTATTATTATTATTATTTTGGAGAATAAGTTAGAATTAAATATTAGAGATCTTGTCTTGTTGGACAAGTTCAGAATAATGTTTAGGAGTCTTATTTAAAGGGCTCCCCATCTATTGTTTTATTCAGTTGAATATGAAATAAGAATTGATTGAGTTTTGTGAGTTTTACGTGTTTTACGAGAGAGTATCTCGTTTACTCGTTTTATCCTTCTCATTCGTAAGCTTCCCCTACATCAGTTGGTATCAGAGCCAGCCCATGTGCCAGCGGTGACCGCTGGGCCCACAAGGGGGGTGGATGATGCAGCGCATCCCACATCGGGTTTGAAAGGAAACGAAACAGGCCTTATATGAGGATGTGGATACCTTCACTAGTAAGACGCGTTTTGGTGGGTGTGTATTGAAGCCCAGCCAAGAACAAAGCCGTGCGGGTGGCGGAAGTAGCCCAAAGCGGACAATATCTTACTAGGGTCTGCATCAGGTACTCTATACAAGACCAAAGGAGCATGTCATCTGATTGCAGTTGCAACAAATGAAAGTCCCAATCTATGGCACCAAAGACTTGGGCATATGTGAAAAAGGGATGAAGATCATTCACTCAAAAGGAAAATTACCAGACCTCCAGTCAGTAGAAATTGACATGTGTGAAGGTTGTATACTTGGAAAGCAGAAGAGAGTCAACTTTTAGACAAGTAGAAGAACCCCAAAGAAGGAGAAGCTTGAGCTCGTCCACTCTGATGTTTGGGGTCCAACGACTGTCCCATCCGTTGGTGGGAAGCAATACTTCGTGACTTTTATCGATGATCATTCTAGAAAGGTATGTGTTTACTTTTTGAAACACAAGTCAGAAGTATTTGAAGCTTTCAAGATTTGGAAAGCTATGGTGGAAAATGAGACAGGATTGAAGATCAAGAAGCTCAAATCCGACAATGGTGGTGAATACGTAACCACCAGATTCAAGAAGTTTTGCTATGAGCACGAGATCATAATGGAGAGAACCGTGCCTGGTAAGCCTCAACACAATGGTGTAGCTGAGCGTACGAGTCAAACGTAGACTGAAAGAGCCAGAAGCTTGCGTGTGCAGTCGGGCCTACCAAAGCAGTTCTGGGCAGAAGCAGTCAACACAACAACTTATTTGATCAACCGAAGTCCATCGGTACCATTGAATCACAAGTTACCAGAAGAGGTATGGAGCGGAAAAGAAGTAAAACTCTCACATCTTAGAGTTTTTGGGTGTGTAGCATACGTGCACATCAGTGATCAAGGTAGAAACAAACTTAATTCAAAATCAAAGAAATGTACTTTCTTTGGTTATGGTGAAGATGAGTTTGGCTACCGCTTATGGGATGATGAAAACAAAAAGATGATCCGCTGCATAGATGTCATTTTAATGAAAGAGTGATGTACAAGGACCGACATAACAGAAGTGCCAACAACTCAGAAGCGAGTGGGCCAGTTTATGCAGAGGTGGAAGATATTCAAACATTCCTATAGTAAGGAATCCTCAGTCAGAAGAATCAAATGAAGAAATCGGTGAGCAATCAGAACCTTCTACTCCAACTTCTGTATTGAGAAGGTCCTCTCGGCCCCATGTACCTAACAGGAGATACATGGACTACATGTTGTTGACCGATGGAGGAGAACCTGAAGATTATTGGGAGGCTTGTCAAACCCCGAATGCTTGTAAGTGGGAGCTTGCCATGAAGGACGAGATGAATTCCTCGATCTCAAATCAGACATGGGAACTAGTCAAGTTACCCATGAGAAAGAAAGCACTTCACAACAAATGAGTGTATCGGGTGAAGGAAGATCATGATGGTTCCAGGAGATACAAAGCCCGACTGGTTGTCAAAGGATTTCAACAGAAAGAAGGAGTTGACTACACTGAAATCTTTGCTCCAGATGTAAAGCTCAATACTATCAGGACGGTGTTAAGTATTATGGCTAGTGAAGAGCTCTACCTGGAGCAATTAGACGTGAAGACTGCATTTCTTCACGGAGACCTAGATGAGGAGATTTATATGCACCAGCCTGAAGGCTTTTCAGAAGGAAAGAAGGATATGGTGTGCAAATTGAAGAAGAGCTTGTACGGCCTGAAACAAGCTCCAAGACAGTGGTATAGGAAGTTTGAAAGCTTCATGCACAAGGAAGGTTATAGAAGTGCAATGCTGATCACTGTTGTTTCTTCAAGAAATATGAGTCCAGCTATATCATATTGCTACTTTATGTCGATGACATGTTAGTAGCGGGATCAAATATGAGAGACATCAAAAATTTGAAGATGCAACTGTCAAAAGAATTTGACATGAAGGACTTAGGCCCAACAAAGAAGATTTTTGGAATGAAAATCACGAGAGATAAGCAAACGAGAATTTTGCAGTTATCTCAGACAAAGTACAACAACCGTGTTTTGCAGAGATTTAACATGGACGAGGCCAAACCAGTCAGTACACCTTTGGTCAGCCATTTTCGTCTATATCAGTCTCCTCAAACAAAAGAAGAAGAAGAGTTCATGGCTAAGATTCCTTATACTTCAGCCACTGGAAGTTTGATGTACGCGATGGTCTGTACGAGGCCAGATATTGACCATGTAGTGGGAGTTGTGAGCAGGTTTATGTCAAATCCAGGAAAAGCTCATTGAGAAGCAGTCAAATGGATTTTGAGACATCTACGGGGCACAACAGAAAAATGTTTGTACTTTAGAAAAGGAGATCTAAAGTTACAGGGCTACGTAGATGCAGATTTCGGAGGTGAAGTTGATCATCGAAGAAGCACCACCAGTTATGTTTTCACTGTCGGGGCTATAGCTGTTAGTTAGATGTTGCGGATACAAAAGATTATTGCTCTATCCACTACAGAGGCTGAGTATGTAATAGTGACAGAAGCCAGTAAAGAATTGATATGGCTGCAATGATTGTTAGCAGAGTTGGGTTTCACTCAGAAAGAGAATGTATCATTTCATCAGATCTCTTCTTGAGGATGAAGTATTGACTTTGAAGAAGATTGTAGGAAGCAATAACCCAGCAGATATGCTAACGAAGGTGGTGACCATTGACAAACTGAAGTTGTGCTCAACTTCAGTTGGCCTGCTAGAGTAACAGACCGGAGAAGACTACTGCAGTAATTGAGGTGTGAGGACATATTGAAATCAGTCCTCAAGTGGGAGATTGTGAAGTCAAAAAGGGCTGCGCCCATTTTATTTGATAGCTGCCAAATGAAGAACAAAAAATCAGCAGCCCCATCCTTTTGACAAAACAACCGAAATATTAAAATAAAAAAAAAGAGCAGTTGCAGCCTGCTTTTGTGGAAAAATTGTACACTTCCCCCTCTAAATAGAGGGGGGATTCTGATCACAAAACACCACAACAAATACAAAACATCCTAAACATCCTAAAGAGAAAAAAATAAGAGAGGTGTGAGAAAGAAGCAAAATATTTAGCTTCTATGTGTATTTGAGTCGTGAGTTGTGAGTGAGTTCGAGAGTGTTTTGTAAAAACGAGTGTTTTCTTCTCCTAATAAAATATCTGCAGTAGTCCGGAGACGTAGGCATTATTGGCCAAACTCCGTTATCAATTTGGTGTGTCCAATTTTTTATTTCACTTTTATAGATCCAACTTCATGGAAATTTCAGCGTATTTTTCCCAACATGAATTGCCATTGTGCTATTGGGCCTTATGATCACCATTACAAATAAGTTAGCTGAACTATTTAAAAGGGAGTTCACACAGGATCGTTGTAACTCAGTCTTAAAAAGAACCCCCCCCCCCCCTTTTTTTTTTAATCGTGGTTCATGCAAAACAAGTTAAAGCAGCTTCTTTTTTTTTTTCCACAGTTTCAACGATCATCATCATCATAAAAAAGAAGCACAAGTAACTCCACTCTCAGCCACCACCAATGAAGCATGACCTAAACATTCACTAATCTCATACCCATCAAGAGAACTTCGTACTCACCAGGTACCATTTTAGAGCCTAAACTTAGCATAATAAAATGAAGTCTTTATTTTTTTAAGGCGGGATGCGAAGTATGGACTATGGAGCATAATCGAGTCCATCTTCACTTGGGCATGGTCAATACGCAGAGGGACGAGATCAGGAAAACTAGTGTTCAGATGCATCCAGGTCGGTGACAACAACTTCTTCTACTGGTATTAGAGCAGGCATAATTCCCGGCAATGGTGAGAATAGATGATTAATAGTAAGGGTAATTTAGTAAATTTGGTTAATAAATCCGTTTTTTTAAACTAAAAACCCTCAATACTCCCTTTTAAATATCCGTTTATTTGCGTATTGGTTTGCAAACTATCTCTACAAGTCTACGTAAAAAAAAAACTCTCAATCGATAATTATGGCGCAGTAAGTTAATTTTCTTGCTTTTATCTCTTTTCGAGTCCTTTTTTCTTTTGTATTTTTTTTTTTGGTTTTACAGTGTTGGCTGTTGGATTTGCAGGTAAATAAGTAAAAGGAGATGTGAAGAAGCTTGTTTTAACGCCACGCAGAAACAAGACATTTGGAAATACCTCGTCATACGTGAAATCATTACAGCGGAGGTATTCAATTACGTGATGAAGAAATTTGATAATGATCAGATTCAGGATAGAAGAGAGAAAATGGAGAGTCTTCTACGGATTTCTGCACTGCAAATTCAAGAATCGATCTATGCGTGGGAAAGGATCAATGGGACTTTGCAACGCCTCCGATTGCCACCATTAAATCTTGGAAGCTTGTCAAACGTTAGAACAAAACAAGAACTAATGGACTCGACAATTTTTTCTGCTCTATTTCTTGGGTACTTTTTCTGCTCTGTTTCTTGATAATCCTGATGGACTCGGTAATTTTTTCTGCTCTATTTCTTGGGTACTTTTTCTGCTCTCTTTCTTGATAATCCTGAACTGATGGACTCACTAATTTTTTCTGCTCTATTTCTTGGATACTTTTTTCTGTTCTGTTTTTTTTTTTTTATAATTCTTCGGCGTTTAATCTTATTGTTAACATTTTTTTCTGCTTCTAATCGAGAGTATTTATTGTATGATAATTTTTAGAATTGTTGCTACTTAGTTTCAGTGCGTTGAATTCCAATATTGTTGTTCTTTATTTTATCTGTGTTGCTAAAATATTTATTACCGTTGTTCAAAGATTATTATTATTATCTTTTTATTGTTTTTTTTTTTAAGTTGGATTATATTCGTATTTTTAGGTTGTGGCTAATGCTTTTTCACCTACGGAAGTGCTCAAAGTAAAGGTGATGAAGCTGTTGTTGACACTCGAAGGACGATTTAATATGATAAATTTGTCAGTGTTACTTGAAAACACAACGTGGCTAATTAAACATGCAGGTGGTATTGAGCAGGATATTGTTTGTCGGTAAATGTCTGTTTTAACTTTTTTTTTCCCTAAGATGTCAAAAAATTAATTCTAGTGTGTATAAATGTAGACGGTTTGCGGAGGATAAAGGAGTGTGTACACACTAGAATTAATTTTTTGACATCTTAGGAAAAAAAAGTTAAAACACAAATTTACCGACAAACAATATCATGCTCAATGCCACCTGCATGTTTAATTAGTCACGTTGTGTTTTCAAGTGACACTGACGAATTTACCATATTAAATCGTCCTTCAAGTGTCAACAGCAACTTCATCACATTAGTTTAAGCACTTCCGTAGATGAAAAAGCATTAGCCACAACCTAAAAATACGAATATAATCCAATTTAAAAAAAACAATAAAATAATAATAAGAATAATCTTTAAACAACGGTAATAAATATTGTAGCAACACAGAAAAATAAAATAAAATAAAGAACAACAGTATTGGAATTCAACGCACTGAAACTAAGTAGCAACTGTTCTAAAATTATCAAACAATAAATACTCTCGACTAGAAGCAGAAAAAAATGTTAACAATAAGATTAAACGCCGAAGAATTATCAAGAAACAGAACAAAAAAAATACCCAAGAAATAGAGCAGAAAAAATTAGTGAGTCCATCTGTTCAGGATTATCAAGAAACGGAGCAGAAAAAGTACCCAAGAAATAGAGCAAAAAAATTACCGAGTCCATCAGGATTATCAAGAAATAGAGCAGAAAAAGTACCCAAGAAATAGAGCAGAAAAAATTACCGAGTCCATCAGTTCTTGTTTTGTTCTGACGTTGACAAGCTTCCAAGATTTAATGGTGTCCAAGATTTAATGCAAAGTCCCAGATTTAATGGTGTCCAAGATTTAATGCAAAGTCCCATTGATCCTTTCCCACGCCGGCGCATAGATCAGTTCTTGAATTTGCAGTGCAGAAATCCGTAGAAGACTCCATTTTCTCTCTTCTATCCTAAATCCGATCATTATCAAATTTCTTCATCACGTCATTGAATACCTCCGCTGTAATGATTTCACGTATGACGAGGTATTTCCAAATGTCTTGTTTCTGCGTAAAGAGAGTGGCGTTAAAACAAGCTTCCTCACATCTCCTTTTACTTATTTTCCTGCAAATCCAACAGCAACATGCAAAACCAAAAAAAAAAAAAACAAACATAAACAAAAAGAAAAAAAAAAGACTCGAAAAGAGATAGAAGCAAGAAATTAACTTATTGTGCCATGATTATCGATTGAGAGGTTTTTTTTTTTTACGTAGACTTGTAGAGATAGAGTTTGTAGACAAATACGCAAATAAACGGATATTTAAAAGGGAGTGGAGGGTTTTAGTTTAAAAAAACAGATTTATTAACCAAGTTTACTAAATTACCCCTAGTATTAATCATCTATTCTCACCATTGCCCGGAATTGTACCTGCTCTAATACAAGTAGAAGAAGTTGCCGTCACCGACCTGGATGCATCTGAACACTAGTTTTCCTGATCTCGTCCCTCTGCGTATTGACCATGCCCAAGTGAAGATGGCTTCGATTATGCTCCATAGTCCATACTTCGTATCTCGCCTTAAAAAAATAAAGACTTCATTTAATTATGGTAAGTTTAGGCTCTAAAATAGTACCTGATGAGTATGGAGTTCTCTTGATGGGTAATGTTTAGGTCTTGCTTCATTGGTGGTGGCTGAGAGTGGAGTTAGTTATGCTTCTTTTTGATGATGATC
>CACSLK010030184.1:20031879-20045680 GCA_902706635.1 Striga hermonthica | reverse complement strand
TTACCCTTGTAATTATACAAGGAGGCTGTTTCTGTAGCGACCCAAGGTGCATTGCGTCGTTTGATATATTTTTTTTCTAGAAACTTCACTAATAGAAGAAGCACTAGAATTAAATCGAGCCATTTTGATCTAGTCCATTATTAGCACTATGTTAGACATAATATTTTCGGTCTGCTAGTTTCTGATTCTTAATTGTAAAATTGATCAGGAAGAGGAGCAGAAGTTAAGAAAAGTAGCACTGAATGTGTCCAAGGATGTCAAGAAATTCTGGTCAAAAATAGAGAAGCTGGCAAGTCATTAGAAAAAATGATGCTTATTAAAACTTATGCTGTTAAGACATTCTGTGACTCAAAATTCCATTGTCATGGTTGATACAGGTTCTATACAAGCATCAGTTAGAGCTTGATGAGAAGAAGAAGAAATCACTTGATAAACAGCTTGAGTTCCTTCTTGGGCAAACTGAAAGGTATCCGTATCATGTTTTATCTGCCTAGTCTTATTGTTATCAAACTTTCAATCTTCTATAAAAAGCAGTTGTTGATATCGAAAGATTATTTTTTTTCCTTCCTCCTTTCAAACTGAATGTTTTATTCACTTCACCTCTATGAAATATGGGTGGCTCCTCCTATCTTCTTACAGGTACTCATCAATGCTTGCTGAGAACCTTGTCATCTCACCAACTTCTTGCAAGCCGTCTAACGCTTGCACTACTCAAGCTGAAACTGGCAATCATCAGGAAGAAGGTGATGACACTAATCGAAGAGAATCTGAATCGGATACCGGTAAATAGTCATACTTTCACAGACACACACACACACACATATATATTAATTCTGCTGTTTAGTAACTTAGTGTGATTTTTTAATGTACTTGACTACTTGAAATGCTAGGATCCCATTCAGATCTTCCTACTGCTGCAGATGAAGACTATGATTTGCATTCTGGTGATGAATCAGTAAGTTTTCACTCTCATATGCACTTAGCATTCTTTGAACTTCTAAGCCTTGTATGCTAGACTTTGTTAGGCAATTGGAAATAAGGAACCGTGAATGATTGGAGCTGTGAAGTTATTTTAATAGAATTGAACTTCCACTTGGTTTATCTCTAGTATCTTGTTGGCTGATTGAGCTTTAACTTAGTTGTGGGGTTTTCCCTTAGAGTCCTTTGTCTAGAAATTCCAAGACTGATATATGGTCCATATAGACGAGTTCTCAGGCTTGGATGAATTTGGAATTTTTTGTAGTCATGCATTTTATTTAATACTATTTTATGATTTTCCTCGAGGCTCATTGCGGATAAGTGTGTAATTTCTTTGCTGATGCTATTGCTTGTAATATTTGTTAGTCATCTTGATGTTTTAAGTCTTATTATTGTGGAAGATTGAGTTCATGTCGAGGCTATATGCATTAATCAGTATGCAGTTTTCCGTTTCTTACAACGATCTTGTTCTATTGAGGATATGTATATCTTTATAATGTATCTGTCCTTATACAGAACTCTTTTGTTGACTTTAGGAAGATGACGAGCGTACCATTGAGGAAGATGAGGCTCTCATCACTAAAGAAGAGAGGGAAGAGGAATTAGCAGCATTACAGAACGAAGTCGATTTACCTCTTGAGGAGATACTCAAGCGATATGCATCCACAGAAGGTAAACTCATTGGTATACCAATTGATGTATGAATATTTTTGCCAGATTCCATTTGGAGAAGCTACTACAAGTCCACAAATCAATGTCATTGTCAAATGGAAAAGTGATGCTGTCTGTTAAACTGATTTGTCTTTTGAATGCAGTCACCTTCTTGGTGTACATTGATTGCATGTTTTTCTTGGATATGAAAACGAACTTTGTGTGGTTCTGTATAGGCTTTAGTGCTCGTTTTAGTCAGATTTAGAGCAACATATTCACATGGGCGTATAATCATTTGTTACATATTCCTGACTGGTGCAACTCTAACATAGCAGTCATTTTTGGTGTTGTATCTTTTCTTTTTTTTTTTTTTTTCCCTCTTCTCCTTTCCACTTTCTACCTTCTTTCTGGAAACTTCTTGTCCTCTCATAAGATAAAAAGAAAGTGGTCTTTGCGTCAGAAATGAAGCTTGGAAAACGTTGTCTAGTCCAATGAAATTTGTTATGTGTTAATGGGATATATTTATGTGATTCCTATCTAGCACTAGTGCTTTGCCAGACTACTGTTAATTAATATGAATGTTTGCTCAGTGAGCAGAGAAATAATTCCTGCCAATGACGTTAAAATTCCTGGAGCAACCAAGCTTAAAGAGTATAATGGTAAGGGCATAGCAGCTTGATATATAAGCCAGTTGCTTCTTGTCAAGTTCCTTTCTAACAGACTTCTTTTTTTTTAGGAAAAAAAGATGCCGAATTGATCCCGGAGATGAAGACAGAGTCTAGTTTACCCCCAGAATCTGGTCGTCGTTGTGTAAGTTGTATGTGTTTGTGTATTAAGGCCTATTGTAATGAATGTCTAATACTCAACATAATGTTCTCTTTTGATTTATGTAGGTTGAAAGTAATGGTGTGTCCGTGTCGGAGAACCACTGTTATGAGTTTAAGAAATACAAAAGGAGAAACTCATTAAAGAAACCTCTTCAGTCAGAGAAAAAACAGATAATGCATGAGTTCAAAGATGAACAAGTATGTGAGTTCAATTTATATAGCAACTTAGTGTACCTGATTCGGTAGTTGCTACTTCATATCTGACATTTAACCTTTTGATCATTGGATTTGTTTAAGCTTATGATGAATGCATCTCACGTTACCTTAATTCTCTGTAGGAAGATGATGATTTTATGCTTTCTGCTGAAGAGGAAAAGGAATATGATATGGTAGGAATATTGTTGTTAGTGTTGGCCATGTTTCTTTCTCCATTATCAAGCATTTCAATTTCTTTTGTAATGGCATGCGATCATCCTATTATGTTACATCTTTCTCCTGCAAAATTTCTGAATCTGAGCGATAAACTTTAATCATCAGATGAAGTGTGTGCTTAATTTATGAGTATCTGCCTCTCTACCTTGCGGCTGCAAGTATCAAATATTGCACACTCTATGTACTTTTTAATTTAAATATTGATCCTGCGAGCGTAACGCAGCGAACGTAGCGAGGGAAGCGGAGCGACCGAGCGAAGTGAGCGGAGTGGAGGGTATTTAAGTAAATTAATACCTTGTAGGGTTATAGTATAAATACATGGTGTATTGATGTATTTGTGACTATTGAGAATAATAAAGATCCCTCAGCCGCCGTGGACGTAGGCACATTGCCGAACCACGTAAATCTTGTGTTATTTACTTTTCTCGTTTTTTAATTCGTATGCCATATTGTCATCTTCACTCAACAAGAAAATTGTCTGTATCTTTTATTTGTCTTTATTGATACCTGCTGTTGCTATCCAGGACGATGAGACAACCCTTGTACAGGAGGAAGAATTAGCAAAGGCAGAGTCAAACCATGCTGAAGATGAGGTTAGATCATGTATTACTAACTTCTTTCTGGATGTTTTGCATATAATTTGGTAGATCTAATTTCAGTTTCGTCCTTTGATTTAGGCTGCAAAATGTGCACATGCACGTGCCACCTGATATTTCGATCTTGATAATAATGATAAGCTTTTTCCAGATTGCAATTCTGCAGAAGGAAAGTGAAGTTTCCATAGAGGAGCTGCTTGAAAGGTATAAAAAGGTATGCTGAATGGTGCTCTGTTTTGTTTTCGTGGACTGTGAGCCAGATACTGATGTTCATTGCTCTTAATTAGGGTCGTGACAGCGATGAAGATGTGGAAGATGACTTTGAGTCCTTGTCGAGTTCTGATTCAGAAGCATATTTGAGTTCTGCAGAAAGAAGAAGCTCTGAACTGAAGCATCATGACGATGAATCTAATGGATTCCAGCTGGATGTAAGTTCTCATGTAGAAATAGATGAAGCTGATTGTCCACACAAGTGTAGAGAAGATACAGAGAGTGAGAGTATAATTGCTGATGCAGCAGCAGTTGCCAGGTCAGCACAACCGACTGGTAATACATTCTCGACAACAGAAGTACGGACGAAGTTCCCCTTTCTTTTGAAGTATGCTCTTCGTGAATATCAACACATTGGCTTGGATTGGCTTGTGACCATGTTTGAGAAGAGACTCAACGGTATACTAGCTGATGAGATGGGCTTGGGAAAGACAATCATGACAATTTCTCTACTAGCTCATCTTGCTTGTGAGAAGGGAATATGGGGTCCTCATCTTATTGTGGTCCCAACAAGTGTGATGCTTAATTGGGAGACCGAGTTCCTAAAATGGTGTCCCGCTTTCAAAATACTGACTTACTTTGGAAGTGCTAAAGAGAGGAAGATAAAGCGGCAAGGATGGATGAAGCCTAATTCATTTCATGTTTGCATAACTACATATAGGCTTGTCATCCAGGATTCTAAAATTTTCAAGCGGAAGAAGTGGAAATACCTGATCCTAGATGAAGCACATCTGATAAAGAATTGGAAGTCCCAAAGGTGGCAAACACTGCTTAATTTCAACTCGAAAAGGCGTATTCTCCTGACGGGTACACCACTGCAGAATGATCTTATGGAACTTTGGTCTCTAATGCATTTCTTGATGCCTCATATTTTCCAGTCTCACCAAGAATTTAAGGATTGGTTCAGCAGTCCAATATCTGTTATGGTGGAGGGGCAAGAGAAAGTAAACAAGGAAGTAGTTGATAGGCTGCATAATGTTCTGCGCCCGTTCATACTTCGCAGATTGAAAAGGGACGTCGAGAAACAGCTCCCTCTGAAACACGAGCATGTTATCTACTGTAGGCTCTCGAGAAGGCAGCGCAACTTATACGAGGACTTCATCGCTAGCTCCGAGACACAGGCTACTCTAGCCAGCACTAATTTTTTCGGAATGATTAGTGTTATCATGCAACTTCGTAAAGTCTGCAATCATCCTGATTTATTTGAAGGTCGGCCAATTGTCAGCTCTTTTGATATGAGTGGTATAGACATGCAACTGAGCTCTTCTGTTTGCACGATGCTTGCACCTGAGCCATTTTCAACTATTGACCTTAGTGGTCTTGGTTTTGTATTCACACATCTGGATTTCTCGATGACGTCTTGGGAGAGTGACGAGACTCTAGCTATTGCTACACCTTCAAGCTTTATAGAGCAACGTGCTTGCCTGGTTAATCTGGAGGAGGATTGGACTGGACTTACACATAAGAAAAGGCCGCACTCGACAAATATTTTTGAAGAGATCCAAAAGGCACTGTGGAATGAGAGATTGAAAGAAGTAAAGGAGCGAACAGCAGCTGTTGCCCGGTGGAATTCTTTGAGGTGCAAGAGAAAACCCGTGTATGCCACTGACCTCAGGGAGCTTGTCACTATTAGACATCCTGTCCATGATATTCAATATCAGAAGCATTATTATTCTTTGTCTTATCAGTGCTCATCAAAGCTTGCTGACATTGTGCTATCGCCTGTTGAAAGATTCAGTAAGATGGTTGCTCATGTTGAAAGCTTCATGTTTGCAATACCCGCTGCACGTGCTCCTCCACCAGTTAGTTGGTGCAGTAAAGGTGGATCAACTGTGTTAATTCAGCAAACGTTTAAGGACTCATGGTATCGAGCTTTTTCCCCTCTTCTTACTCCATTTCGCCCGGCTATTGTTCGACGTCAAGTTTACTTTCCAGATCGAAGACTTATCCAGTTCGACTGCGGTAAGCTGCAAGGGCTGGCGGTTCTGCTGAGGCGGCTTAAATCAGAAGGTCACAGGGTTTTGATTTTCACACAAATGACAAAGATGCTCGATGTTCTGGAGGCGTTCATTAATTTATATGGTTACACTTACATGCGTTTAGATGGTTCCACTCAGCCTGAAGAGAGGCAAACACTCATGCAGCGGTTTAATACAAACCCTAAAATATTTCTCTTTATTTTGTCAACACGAAGCGGGGGTGTCGGCATAAACCTAGTCGGGGCAGATACTGTCATCTTTTATGACAGTGACTGGAACCCAGCCATGGATCAACAGGCGCAAGATAGGTGTCACAGAATAGGGCAGACTCGCGAAGTGCACATCTACCGATTGATCACTGAGAGCACCATTGAAGAGAATATCTTGAAAAAAGCTAACCAAAAGCGAGCCCTGGACGATTTGGTTATACAAAGTGGAAACTACAACACTGAATTCTTCAAGAAACTGGATCCAATGGAGTTGTTCTCTGGGCACACAACAGTAGCCCCAAAGGATACAGCAAATGAGAAACCATCTAACAGTGCTGGTGATGTCACCTTGTCTAGTGTTGATTTAGAGGCTGCTTTGAAGAATGCTGAAGATGAAGCAGACTACATGGCGCTTAAGAAAGTTGAAGAAGAAGAGGCTGTGGATAATCAAGAATTCACTGACGAAGCTGTTGGGAGACTCGAGGATGATGAACTTGCTAACGAAGAGGAAATGAAGCATGATGGTCGGGCTGAACCAACTGCCATGATTGTGAAATCAGATGAAGGCAATGAAGCAAGTGGAAGTCAATTAGTCGAGGAAGGAGCCCTGGTTTTACATGGTAAAGAAGATGATGTTGATATGCTTGCTGACGTCAAACAGATGGCTGCAGCTGCTGCCGCAGCAGGACATGCAGCCTTGTCTTTTGAGAATCAACTGCGTCCAATTGATCGATATGCAGTACGTTTCCTCGAACTATGGGACCCAATTATCGACAAGACTGCAGTTGAATCCCATACTCAGATTGAGGAAACTGAATGGGAACTGGAGCAAATCGAGAAGTTGAAAGATGATATGGAAGCTGAGATTGACGATGATGAAGAACCTTTGGTGTATGAATGTATGTTCTTCCTTGACGCAACTCATATCTCATTTGATCATTTTCTTACATCTTGCCATTCTCGTTAGAACTAATAAATATTAGGCTAAATATGCTTGAACTGTCACGGATCTACATTTCAGTTTCCAAGTGTCACTTGCATACGAAATATTTGTCTAACTTACTTCGTATGTAATATATTTTTTGCTTTTGTGCCATCGATGTGTGCGTTGTGTTGATTTTGACAGTTTCCCGGATCCTTGATGATGTAATAATTTTTTTGCTTCGTGTCTCTGATTCTTTTCTCTCCCTTTCCCTTGTGTTCTTTTCTTTTTGTCCTTCACCCTCCTTATCTCCATTTTTCCTAATTTTGCTCAGGCTGGGATGCCGATTTTGCTACTGAAGTGTACAAACAACAAGTTGAAGCACTAGCTCAGCATCAGGTTTGAATCTCCAACTTAAAGATATCATTTTAGACTGTCAATAAATAATGTCTTTCTGTTCCACAAATTAGAGCATGATACATATCTTCACCACTAGATTTCACCCACAGTATTTAATGGATAGCTATTACTTTATAGATGATTGAAGATTTGGAACGTGAAGCCCGGCAGAAGGAGGGTTTAGTGTGTGCAAATTCTGATTCTCCGAGGTTTGTGCCATTCAAATTTTTTTTGATCTATTCTCTCGTTAATTTGTTTTGCCTATTGAAATGCTTTGTATTTTCTGGAATTGGGACTGCTGAGAAGGTTGGCACTAAAATATTTGTAGTTCAAGTCATTTGGCCTGATGAAGGCATTTGTTGTAAGTGATGCTCAATAGGAGGAGCAGTGGCTAAAATGATCGTCAAACCTACTAAAATAATAGACATGTGAGGAATCATGTGTGCTATTACTTATATTTAATAGCTGAGTGAAGGGTTGTACTGAAAATTGAAAGATATGATCTGTATCTTCTCTGAGTGGATTGAAAGATATAGATGGGGGTGGGGGTTGATTGAACGTAAAACAAAAGTAGGTCAGGACAATGATGAATTAATTGAGACTGAAATTCTGATATTGGCTATGGTGCACACATATTCTATTAATACTGATGTTACAAGTATTGTTGTTAGATTGTTACTTTACATAAGATTGGTTTTTCTTATTGGTTAGATTATTGACTCGATCATCATCCAAGGACAAGCCAGTGTAGGAATGAAATCAATTATTCTCATAAACTATCTTGTTCTTTGAATCTTTTATCAACTGATATAGCATTTTTAGTATAAAGTTTGAAAGATCAGATTTCACTATATATCAATTATATCAATTTAGTAATCTCCTGCTGCTATAGCATTAATCTTTACTTTTGGAAAGCAGGAACTATACCACAGTGGCTTCTAAACCCAAGTCAAAGAAGAAGAAACCGAAAAAAGCCAAGTTTAGATCATTAAAGAAAGCAGCTCTGGTTTCTAAATCCATCTCTCTTAAGGAAGAGTCTTCAGTAGATACAATGTCCATAGACGATGCTTTAATCCATGACGAGTTTATTACATCCTCGGATGCTTTATCCCCTTCTTCGCCTCGGGAAAAAAGACATAGACCTTCTTCAGAGGATGATGATGATGAGCCAAGGGGCAGGAAGAAGAAGCACAAACAGTTGAAAGCCTCTGAACTGGGGAACATTCTCATGTATCCCAAGCCTTCTAGCAAAAATCAAAACGTTCCCAAAGACTCAAAAGTCTGTGATAATGGTGTCGTTGATCTCGAATCGAAGCAAATAATTAAGAATAAGGCGCAAGGGAAACTTACAATACCTGTCATGCCTCTGAAAAGATTTTTCACTATAAAACCGGACAAGTCCAAAAAGAAAGGAGCCGTTTGGTCCAAAGATTTTACTCCTTCTCCTGATATCTGGTCGCCGAAAGAAGATGCGTTGTTATGTGGGGTTGTTCATGAGTATGGCCCAAATTGGAACTTGGCGAGTGAAATTTTGTATGGATTGGTGGCCGGTGGGTCGTATCGTGGAAGGTTTCGTTATCCTGTGCATTGCTCTCAGAGGTTTAGGGAGCTAATACAGAGATATGTTTTCACTGTTAGTGATGGCACAAATAATGAAAAAAGTGTTGGTGCTGTGTCTGGGAAGGCTCTGCTTAGAGTTTCTGAGGTACTTTCAGTTTGAAGCCATTATATTTTGTAGATATCGAATATGAAACACACAAATTACACTTTATGGTGCCATTCGCTAAATTTGAACTCATTTGGAAAAACAGACCAAATTTCTCCAATCAATCTTATGATTAATCTTTTCAACATTAAGTTTGACTGGAAATAGGCACTGGTGTGGTTGTAATCAATAATCAATTAACTGCTTCTTTGATTTTTTTTTTTTTTTTTCAGCCTTTCGTACTATCTGTTTGTTGAGAAATTATGCAGCTGTTTTGCACTATTTATATTTCATAGGTTGTGGTTTATCTGGGAACTTCTTCACATTCCGCTGGGATATTCTTGATCCAAACTATATTTTGTACTGCATTTTCCGTGCTTAACTTGGATTTATGCTATAATGATCATCTCTGTATTTTTTATGGTAAATTGATAGGATAATATCCAAGTGGTGTTCGGCATTTCTTCTGAACTACCAGACCATGACACCCTTCTTCAGCGGCATTTTCTATCCCTGCTTTCTGCTGCTTGGAAGGATAAATCACGCACCAATTGTAAAAACAATGATCCATCTTTGCAAAATGGATTTTATCCTTCTCGAAAGCTTTATGATTCTACAAGCAACCATCAGAATTTGCCTGAAAGGTTGGAATTTACTAATTTGCACGAGTGTGGGAAGTTAGTCGCGGCTGCTCTGGATAGTAATGCCACTCATCTAAATCACGACAACTTACCCATTTCTAACGAGGAGGAACTTTTCGCAGTAAAAGAGCGTTTGGATGTAACCCTTGAAATAAAGGGAAACAGGGATGACGATTTTCCCCTTCCGGCAGCTGTTAATGTTTTGATTTTTGGGCCGGACCCCAATCTCTCTTTGAAGACAATTTCTGTTGAAGAAAGCCATTTGAAATCTTCCCGTGGTCTGGTCACGAGGCAGTTTAGGTATTAAATTACCTTTATCTTGCATATGAGTTTCAGAAAGTATTCCTTGTACTCATGATTAACAATAAACTATAATCTTTTGAAAAATAAAATTAAAAAAAAAATAAAAATGAATTATAATCATAGTACCATCTCATCTCTCACAAGCAATCACATACTTTAATCTATATTCATTGTTTCGAATAAATTTCCACATTATTCTTTCTAATAATGAAAGGCTGAATTGCTGCTCATCCATTCGTACCCTTAGGTTGCGATTCTGATAGTTTGCTTTTTATTTGCAGAACATTAGGGTCTCAACCGGAAAGTGAATCTCTATGTTTGGGGAAACACAAGCTCCCTCTTTCAGAGACGTTAAAACCTTCCAAGTCAAAATCCAGACGAGTTACTAAAGAACCAACTCATATGCATTCACCAACAGCTCGTGAAGTATTCCAGCAAATGGCGGCAATGATGCCAGACGACACATTTTCATACTTTGACAAGCAGCCATCCTTCTTTCCACAAGCTCGGATGCTTGAATCTGATTGGCTGCTCGAAATGAATGGCAACTTAGAAGCTGCTTACTCATCCAACGTCCAGCCATATTTAAATTCCGAGCTTGAAGATCTATCAATTTTACCCCACTTCACGGATATAGGGTAAAAAAGAACATGGATGATAGAAGTCACTTCACTAGTTTCAAAATAGAGTGGCTGAAAATGGCCATGTTTTTTTTGAAAATGACTAAATATCGGGAAAAGAGAAACAAAGAAAGCTTGCAGTCGATGAAAGTGTTGAGTACTTGAGGCTGGGCAAAAAAAGTGATTGCCGAGCTGTCGGGTGGAGAGTATAATCGAAAGAACGAAAAAAAAATGTTTCGGGAGCTGATTTTATGAGTGATGGATGTATTTCTTGTTTGGGAAAGGTTAAAAAGCTCTCGGCTATGTGGTGAACAGAAAATGTAGAATAGTAGATGTTTTGAGGGGATATATGTATAATATTAAGCTTGTGCATGGAGTAGGGTTTTAGTGTAGTATTGTATTCTTGCAAGCAGTAGTGTTCTATTTGCTGCTTTATATTTGTGGCTAGAACAATGTACTTGCAATTTTTAAGGGAATACTGGTGAAAAAGTTTATATATTGGTTGATGCATGCAATGCAGGAATGTTTTCTCATAAATTATCTTGAAGCATACAAAACTGATACATACTTGAATTAAAAAAACTTTTCATAATTAAGTTGGAAAATACATAAATTATCTCGAAACATACAAAATTGATACATCCACCATACAGAAAAAATTTTGGATTTTTTATTATATATAGAGATGAAATTCATGTTCAAAATATAAAATTTGATAATTTTTGTTGAATCACACATAACAAATACGCGTTGGTATTAATCTCTGCACCTAATATTGATTGTGCCAAAAAATTAAAATTATGTGATCCTGTTTTGCCTAACAACAAACACTTAAAATTTTGTTCCAAATGTGTAATATTTTCTCCCAAGAGTCCGATTTCTATATAGTTCTTCTAGTAAGTTTCGTAGCCACATACGAGCATCTTCAATGATATATTATCCATTTAGTGTTGCATGACATGGAAAACGAAGATTAAGAAATTGTGTCTCCAATAATTAATGTTAAAAATAGTTTAATTTGATAGGTGTAAAATAATAAATTAATAATTGGTTAGAAAAAAAAAAATTGAATAAATAATATAATATATATATCTCGAGCGGGTTTAGAAAAAATTCAAAAAATTTTGCCTTCAATCTAGGGTTACAGTATTTGATCTCCGCTTATTTCTCCCCCCATTTTTTTTTATTCTCTCATCAGCTGAGCCCTAATTGTTTTTGAATAACCGGAGCATAAGCAATGGTGCGAGCGGTGAAGAGGGAGATGGTTAAAGGCAGCAGTCGTGTTACTCGAAGCAGTGCGCAGAACAACAATGGCGGACAAGGTGCAGACGAGAACAGCGAAGCTGAAGATAGCACCGTCAAACGCAGAGTTCTTCGTTCGAAGTACCTCAGATTTAAGAATCGGATTAGCGGTAATTTGAGTTATTTCGTTTTGTGTTGGTTTTGGCATTTTTGGATTCGTAAAGCTTGCGGTGAACGAATTTGGTCTTTTTGAAAGGATTTTGTGAGTTTTATTTGGAACTTGTTGTCTGTATGTGGGGTGTGTTCTACTTCTGTAGTGTTGTAGCTGAGGAAGGTTTTGAACAATGTATGTTGAGTCGCATTTGAGCAGCTTAGAACATTCAATTAGCAGTGTGTATGCTTTATTTTTGTTTTTTAGTATATTGCATGATGAACTTTATATGGAGTTTCTTATACAAAGGTTGAATCTTTGTCATTGAATGTGGGAAAAAGAGGAGCATCGTTTCCATGAGAAAGTGTGCCTTTTCAATTCCAATTTGTATGGATGAATATTTTAGTTTCGAAAATTCTATGCTCGTATGATAAGTTAACCTTTCCTTCTCTATGCAGATGAGAGAGATGATTTATCAAAAGTTGATTCAGATAAGTTCAAATCAATGATTGAAGAAGTTGATAGCTTGCACCAGCTAGGTATTATTTCCGAGGAGCTCTTTTCTTCAGATGTTAATTTTCTTTATTTCTCTTTCTAAGTAGTCTACTCTAGTGTGTATGTGTGTGTGCGTGTTCTACTTTTCCATATGTAGTAAGTGTTTGCATGAAGATGCGGGGCCACTAAGTTCTAACAATAAAAGAATCAGCCAAATTGTTCCAATGGTCCGAAGTCTTATCAACGGTCATCAAGTTTTATAGTTTCTTATCCAAAATTCTGAATGTTACATGAAGAAACAGGAAGGCCTAGGATGTGGAAATACCCCATTATTTTTTTATATGATCTTTTGACAACCGTATTAACTTGCAGAAATTATAATAATACTTCTATTGCAGTGTTTTAATTTCACCTTCTAATGTATCCAGCATATGCAATGCCTCTCACATTTTCTTTGATTTTCATTCAGTTCAAAAGCCCAGGGAACAAGTAGCAGATGCTGAAGCTCTGTTTGACATTACAAACACATTGGTGACCTCTGTCAAAGCATTTAACAATGAAGGCGTGACACCTTCAGATTTAGTTAGTTGTCTTATCAGGGAGTTCGCGCAAGATGGTGGACCAAGCAGTAGCCAGAATGAGGGCAGGAGTTTGATATGCTGGAAAGATATCGGGCAAGTGGTCTCTCATATTTTCAGGAGCGCTCCTGGTTGCTGCACGATGTAATAACTATTCCAACCTTTCTCATTTTTTGTTCTCTTTCATGAATAAGCATGGTATAATTCTTTTATTTTTTGTCTTTCTTGCTTTGCAGGATTGGGCCCATGAACACTGAGCTGAAACAGCGTAAGATTGCAGTTCATAGAAAGCGTGCAAGACCAACAGAAAATGAACACCCTGAAGAGGTCCATTTTCTGCCTTTTTGTGGCTATTTTATATCTTGCTGCATTATCTTTTGGAGGACAAATAATAAAAAAATGTGATATCATACACAAAATTTAGATATTTATTTTACTTGGAAAAGGTTGTTGCTTGTGTAGAGAACGACCTCCCTACACACAGTGAGCAATTTGCAGATATCTGATAGAATTTAATTTTTCGATTCTATTTTGTGTTGCAGCTCGATGAAAATGCTAATAAGGAAAAAACTGATACTGATAAGAACATGGCTACTATGTTTGATATTCTGAGGAGAAAGAGGAAAGTCATGCTTGAAAATTTGATATTGAATCGAAACTCCTTCGCACAAACTGTGGAAAATCTATTTGCCCTGTCCTTTCTGATAAAAGATGGGCGAGCTGAGTTATCAGTAGATGATTCTGGATGTCATCTGGTTTGTGAGTATCCATTTTACGTGCTTATTCTTAATTTTTTTTTTTTT
>CACSLK010030184.1:20006833-20022072 GCA_902706635.1 Striga hermonthica | reverse complement strand
GATCTTTCAATCAAGCTGACACAACCAGTCTCGAAGTTGTCTTTCATGATATTGAGGTTATTCTGATGTTGTTTTAAATATATTTGTTGCACTAATTTTTGTTTCATAAATATTGATTCCTATATTTTTTAACGACGTAGATCTATGTTTTGTAGGGTACTCGAATAACAGGTATAATTCGTTTTATGCCTATATTTGCTGGCGAATTTGAGGAAGATGGAGTCTATGTCATTAGAAATTACCATCTTGAATTTAATATTGGAAAACATAGATCTACGCGTGATGAACTCAAAGTCATAATTGATCAAGACACTTCTGTTCTTCAACTGCTTTTCAATTTCCCAACGTGGCATTTCGAGTTTCAAAGTTTTGATTCACTTCGAATAAGTAACTATGAATATGACGCGCATCTTCATGGTAATCATTGATTTAATTTTTATTCCATATTTCAAATTTAATTTCTTATTGTCCATATATTAATATATTAAATAATGGTCTAATTAATTTTAAATATATTATAGATATCATTGGTGGTTGTTGAGGTTCAGCCAACTGATTCAATATAGATTTCCGGAAAAGAAAGGAAAACGATCGTATTTTCTTTAATGGATTTGGAGTACGTATTTCTACATGCTTTACTTAATGAATAAGAAATTTATTTATAAATCTAATATTATTAATTTTTTCTTTTATATAGTGGAACAGTGCTCCGTTGCACACTATTCGATGATTATGTGGATGAGTTTGTTGCCTATGAGAATAACTTAAATTCAAATGGAGAACCATGGGTTCTCATCATTCAGTTATGTAGATTGAGATATTATAAAGGTAATTTTATTATTATTTATCAATTATAATACAAATAAATAATTTAATTAAATATAAATTAAAATTATATTTTGCTTTTCATTGTTTTGGCACAGGTGAGGGGCATTTGAGTAACTACATGAATATAACGCGCCTCATTGCTTCAGATAACACGGAAATTATACATTTTCGTGAAAAGTACGTCTTTTGCAATAATGCACTTTATGGGAATTTTTAATTATGTAATTTTGTAAATTTGTATTTATTTAATAATTGAATGTACAGATTTTTGAATAGCAAATGGTATAAAAGGGGCATGTATGTCACCACCAACAAAATCGTGTTAAAGAACGAAGTAGAAGATCTTCATGGTGGTGAAATCAATAGTGAGAAAGGAGAGGTTTGGATTCTGGCCTTGGAAGCCAAAAATAATAAGGATGATCAGAAGTGAAGCATGAAGCCCATATGATATATATTATTTTATTAATGTTTAGTTATTCTGAGAACTAATTATTTGTTTTGAGTTTACAATGTTTATTAAATTTCTGTTTACAGAAGGTTATGTTTTTTAATTTTTAAGAATTAATGTTTCATTACTTTGTGATGTCCGATTAACAACTATTATTATAAGTATTTATTTGAGTTTCTCAATAAACCGCACAAATGTTAATACAGACTCGGTAATATAATAATACCTAATTCATAAAAAAATAATTACAACTAAATTATAATTTTCTTTGATGTCATATAATAAACGATTTGTTTTAATTATAAACTTTATATAAAAAGATGATACATAAATTTTAATGAAAGGACTCCTACATTTTATTGAATATTGAATTTTGGAATAAATAATTCAAAAAATTGTGTTTTCTAAAAAAATTACAACATTCTAATAATATTTCGTATTTTTTTTATACTTTTCAAGACCCATATTAGATTTTAACCGATTTATTTTTTAATGGGATGGCATTTAGGAGATTGGTATGGTCCAATTCTGTTTTTTATATAATAACACTAAATTATAAAACTTACTGAGATATTTTAGGATGGGATTTAGTAGATTGTTAGTTCAAAACTCATGGGATACTATTCAATATTCCTATTGCATTAAAATAAGGCTGAGATTTATATGGTAATTGTGAAATTTGTTTCGTGTATTTCGGTAAGAGATTTTAAGAGATTAGTTTTACATATACTAAAGGTAGTTATAGATAACTATTGTTTAGATTTACACGTTTTCTATATAATAGGTATTATTTTATTTATAGATAACTATTCTTATCTCTAATTTTATTCAAACGTTTAAAGTGATTTCCACAGATTTTTTGAATTATTTATTACCTACATAAGAGATTTTAATATATTAGTTAAAGATATACTAAAGTTAGTTATAGATAACTATTGATTATATATACACGTTTTCTATATAATAGGTATTCAGTTATTTATAGATAACGATGTTTATCTCTATTCTTTATTAACACGTTTACATTGATTTGTAGGTTTAAGAGATTTTTACAACTTCTGATTTCATACCAGCTTCTTTATTTATATACTTTATTTACTTTCTTTATTTTTATTATGGAGTATAGAATATAGATAAGTTCATATCTTTCATTAAGATTATGATTATTATTTATACATAATTAACCACTATATAACCCCCCTTCAGTCTCAATATTTTGATATCACGAATTCGACGAGATAAAACCCACATCTCTATTTATCGTTTCTCCAACTATCCAAAATGCCTCCTGTTTTTGGTGTCATTAAAGATCTCAAAAGAACTCATAGACCATTCATTAAGCTACGTCTCATTAGATCGTTCCAACGTGATGAGAATCGTGGTTACAAAAATCCGCTGGAGTTCATCTTCCATGATTCCGAGGTAATATGTAAACACACTAATTCGTATTTATTTTTTTAACGTTTTGTCAACTAACTCATTCGTACTAATTATTTGTCTTATGTTATTTGTTAGGGAGGTCGTATCAACGGTTTGGTGCGACCCATGCATGTGGCTAATTTCATAAACGAAGTGGAAGAAGGTGTCGTTTATGTTCTAAAGAATTACCAAGTGGAATCGAACACTGGCATTTATAAAACGACAATATGCACTTGGAGGCTTGTGATCAACAAGGACACCAAGTTTATCAAGTGGCCTCATCCTTTCCCTACTTTTCGTTTTATCTTTAGAGATTTCGCAACTTTAATGGACATTGACAATGTTGATGAATCAATGTTGTTTGGTAAGTAATTACTAATCGATAATTTTTTTAGTTCGAATTTAATAAGTTTTTTTTCGCGTATTTGTTTTTATTTTACGAAATATTAATTATTTATTTGTATTGTTTACTAAACGTTTTTGCTTTAAATCGTATTCTGTAGATGTTATTGGCGTGGTTGTCGAAATACAACCAATTCAAATGAAAACTGTGAGGGGAGTTCCTACTCAAATGATTGTTTTCTCCCTTATGAACTTGGAGTAAGTACATAAAAAAATGGAAAAAGATTTGTATCAATTATTTTTTTCGTATGTTTTAAGATTGTGGTTTGAATTTATAAATTGTGAATTCGTTTTATTACATTTATTAACTACTTAATTATTGTTTTGATTTTTTTGATTTTTTAGAGGGCAAAAGAAGAATTGTACCCTTTGGGGACAATATGTTGATCAATTGATTGCTATTGAGCATCACTATATGAATGAACAACAAGCTTTTGTTTTAATCATGCAAATGTGTCGTGCTAAGGTGTTCGATGGTAAAATTTTAACTACGTCCTCATATTATATAATTTTTTTATGATATTTTTAAAACTCGAACTAATAAATGTTTGTTTAGGGGAAGTGCGAATCACCACGTCAAAGGATGTTACTCTCATAATCTGTGTTGATGTTCCGGAAATTCGTGAATTTCGCAGGAGGTATAAGAATTCAAACGTTTTTTATTCATATTTATTAAATTAATACTATGTTATTTGATTGTATATAAATATATATATTATCCTACAATTAGGTTGGCTGCGGGTAAATTGAGGAATACCCAATTGGTCTCCAATAGTTCGCTTATTGTGAAGACGGAATTTCAACAACTCGAGGATGGAGACATCGTCGTTAGTACTGTTGATTCGCTACATGATTGTGTGGAGGTATATTTTAATATTAATAATTTTTTAAATTAATTAATTATTGATGTTAAAATTTGTAAAACCAATTCGTTGGAATATTAATTCAAATGTAGGCTAAGGACATTTGGGTGTGTGCTACGATTAACTCAATCATAGATGAATGGTGGTACTTGGCATGTATTCGCTGTAGTAGTTCAATGGAGACAGATGGTGGCAATCATAGATGTCGAAAATGCTCTCACAATCGTGGCATATTTCGGTTTGTTGTTTATATTATCTAATTTATATTGTTAATTATATGGTTACTTCATAACACGATTCTTATAAAATATTAGATATAAAATTCAATTTGGAGTGCACGATGCTTCTGCGCATGCAACTTTAGTTTGTTGGGATAAGGATTGTCAAAGGATTATTGGCAAACCTTGTGATATATTGAAGCGTGAATATTCTGAAAGGGAGGTAATAAAACTCAATTTCTTCTAATTTTTTGTTTTTATTAATTAATATATTCGTTTTTCTAATTTTTACTTAATATGCCATATGAAACCCTTTTGGATTTTATTGTAGCATCATGCTGTGTTTGATCTCCCCGATGATCTTGAAGATTTGGTTGGCAAGGTATATCTCTTCAAGATTCGCATCAAGGCTAATGATCGTTTCAATTTTGCTTCTTCATTCAACGTGCTTAGGGTGGTAGTTGATGAACATTTGGTCTCGAGGTATACACAATGGGTTGAAGATGAAGATGTAAGGCTAAATACATTGAATCGAAATTATTATTTTGTATTTAAAATAAAACTACTAATATGCATTTTTTGTTTTCAATAGATGTCGGATTTCTTGACTCTCTTACAAAGAGAAGAAGATATTTCGAATCAAGCTGATCCTGCTTTGGAAGATGAGGCCACTACCCCATTGAAGGAGAATAAACAAGCTGCAAAAGTTGACGAGAATTCGATGGCAAAGAGGAACTTGTCCGATCAATTTGCTGTTGAATCGGTCACAAGCAATAAAGGAAAGGCCAAGGTTGATGATGATGGAAACTTGCTTCCGACCAATGGAGAAGAGGAATTTTAGTTGATTGATTTTATATGAATAAGACATTTAGTTCATTTTGTTTGGGTTGCTTTGAAGGTTTTTATTTGTTATTTGGATATTATTATTTAGTTTGATAGGCTTCCGGCTTTATGATTATTTCATGTTTTTTTATGATTTTCTCTAGGGAATATATAGTTCTCGAGATTTCATGAAATATAATAAAGTTTCTTATTTGCTCTTAACATATGATTCGTTATTTTCTATTATATTACTTAAGAAAATATGAAGTCCAATAGAAAATATTATATAACTAATTAAATATATGTGTCGATATTGTGTAATAAAATATTTAATATTGAAACGATTGTAAATAAATTAAACTTATATTTTTTTAAATCAATTATTGCAATAAAACTAAACGATTAACTTAAAAAATAATAAGTTGTAGGTCTAACTACAGTAATCCAAATATATGATTTGATACGAGTAATTTGTCATATTCAACTCAATTGAAAATGAAATTAAATTTGACATGTCTTTAAGTTCCGAAGGCATTTTTTTTTTCAACAAATCTTTATTGTTAGATAAATTATGATGAGAAAAAATAAGACATAGTATAAAAAATATAGTTTTATAAAGAGATATGAATTGATTTGAATTGATTTTGTGTTTTTTGAACTACTCATATTAATTTCGTGTTTACTATATAGATTGACTATTACGCGTTTATAATTAGAAGTGTTATTTGTAAAAAAAAAAAAATGTAATTCTTCCACATCAATTGAAAGAGAATATTGAATTCAAAATAAACAGGATCCTAATCGATCCAAACATCTAGAGAAAAGCGTATTAAGACGGTTCTATTACGAACAAAGATTCGTGTACATACAATATTTGAACATCCCAATTTCAATTAAAATTTATTTAACTTTCCTACTAACACGTGCCCTATGTGATAGCTCATATTAACAAATATATTTATCCCATATCTTTTCAATTATTTTTAGTCTTATTGATTGTTTTTATACTAGCAAGTGCATGGAAATCTAAATATTCGCAAAGATTCTATCTAATTACACATTCCTATATAACTAGGAGTCTTTCTCCTATATTGTAGGGATTCAGCCAATATCCTGTTTGTGGTAATCTAATATTCTTTTTAATCTAAACATAAACACACGATATAGAACTATATATATATATATGTTTCATCTAGGGTTATTTCGTTTGACTGCAACTTCATCGTAGGTTAAATCTGTATATCGTCTTCCCTCAACTTATTTATTGTCAAACTACTATTCAATTCTAATGATTATAACAATCCATGTCTATTATTTTTGTTCAAAATCAGGTAACTAGCACAGTTACATAAAGCCATGGATAAATCATACGGTGCAAAAAGAAATCAACCGATTCCAGTAAACGAAGTTAAACGGAGGGACAACTGCAATGGTTCACAAGGAAAGCAAGCAATTCGAGTGAAAGAAGTACAACAGAGGGATAAACCTTATAGTGCAACAGTAAAGCAAGCAACTCCATTGAAAGAAGTCGAACAGAGGACAACAAGCGATGATACAAATAAAGGTAATGTTCATGATTATTCATTTGGTACTTCAGTTTTTGTATATGTTGCTGTGAAAGTATTTTTTCAAAACTAATTACTCTTAATCAGATTTTTAATGTTTCTTAGTAAATATATGTGCAGTCAACGGTTATGAGTTTATTATTTGAATCTAATATTTCATATATGTAATGTTATGGTTTTACCTCTGTTTGTCTTGCCCTGAAAGGAACATGTATTTGGTGCGCTCCAAATTCGTTCACAATTTACATGCATAAAATAACAAGTGATAGTGATTAGCATTCAAAGGATTATAGTTTTGTGTGTAATTTATGTTACTGAATAGCAATACACAACTTATAGCTGTAAGTACCTTTTTTCCCAAATGCCCAGTATCTGATAGCCATGTCTTCACATCCATCTACATTTGAAAACGCAATTTTACAGTAAAGAACAAGTATAGGCATATATATATATATATATATTCTAACATTACTTCGATCAGTAATCTCAAATTTTACCAAATAGATTCAGCGAAAACAAGACTCTTTTAATCTTCGAATTATAAACTTCAGAAATCAACTAACTGCAAGTGTAAAATCCCATTCCAAAACATTAACGATTTGAACTCATATAAGATAATAAACAGCAGATTACCAGTTATAAACACGCCTTTGAAATCATACACATTTCATAAAAAATGTAGTCAAAATTTTCTAAAAAACAACCATCTGGAACTAAAACATAATTATTTTTTCTACCAATTGATCGGAATTTTTTTTTTTTTTGAAAAACCTGGAACAAAAAAAACACCAACATGCATAAGAACAGCGAATAAAAAATCGAATTGGAAATTGTTTTTAAAAAACCTCTGAACATAGGGTTTTTTAATAAGATCCGCCAGCAAATAAAGGATTCACATAATTTTGTGAATATTTTTTCGTATAGATAACGAAAAATTGAAAGATCTTCACCCAGAACATACAGTTTTGTTTTAAAAAAAAAAAATAAAAGGTAAAGAACAAACAAAAAAATTGAAGATCCACACAAATATCCAGTATTCAGAGAGTCTGGTACTCGATTTTCATAAGGAAATCGAAAATAAAAAAAAAAAAATGGTATATAACATAGGGTTTCAAAGGAAATACAAACAAAATTTGAAGAAAAAAAAGATAAAAAACACCCCCGTTTTGGAAACATATGAAATTGAAACGAAGAACTAAGATGCATATGAAAAACAATCGATTCAAATTGTAGATCCAAATTTTTTCTGATGAAAAACGAAACAACCGAAAGAAAAAATGGAAAAGAGATCTAGAAGCTGCGAAAAAATGAGAAAACCCTATGTTTTCGGGTTTTTTCGCCTTTTATACTCGATTGAACGAATGATAACCGTCCAATTATTATGACGATTTTAAGCCGTTAGATCAGATGTGTATTATTTTTTTTGGGCTTATTTCTGTTGGAATGACTTTCATTGGGTCTAATAATGTGTTGGGCCCAATGTATGTATTAGTTTGGGCCGTAATGTTATGTGTTTTTCTAACTTCTTAAGGATCAAATCTATTTATTTGTTTAGATGATGTGCTGAAAATTAACAAATCAACTATTAAGGTATTATAAAACTGTCACATGTGTTTATAAAAATGTACAAACAGATATTAAACAATTTTTTAAATTATTAGTTTGTTATTTTAATTATTAAATCATTTTTTTAAATGTCTAATATATCCTTATTCTACATTTTGCAGGCTCTATGACACCACCCGTTGTCAATGGATCATCTTTTATTGCACAACGAAAGCATAAACAGTCGAACATTTCTTCCTATCAATATCATAGTGTGTTGCATGGTTCTCAACTCTTACCATTATCTGATGTTACAAATGGTATAATGTTATTCACTTCATACTTAAAATGCATTATATACTTTATTTATTATTTATTATTTATTATTTACTATACTAATAAAGAAATTTATTTTTTAAAATTTAGTCATTGGAACTGGTTGTTCTTCCACACCAATTGTTCAGACTAAATACAATACTACACCAGGTATAATATAGTTTAGTTTATTCATTTTTATAATTACTCAATGTGTATGTTTTTTTTTTTTATCTTATAAATTTTATATTGTTAATTTATCAATTATTAAATATTGATATAAACAGGTTGTATGACGTCACCATCGAGCCATGTATCATCTTTGATTCCTCAAAAAAGCTCAAATAATTTGGGTTGTACGTCCTATAAGTATCAAAGTGCGTTACATAGTCCTCATATCACGCCATTATCTGGTGTCGCAAAACATAGTATCCAAAGCATTGTCATAGACCTTACAAGTGATACTGGTGATGAAAATGGTTCTCGAGTTTGGCATAATATGTCCCCAAATCAATCAAACACATGTAAGATTTATATCATTCATTACCGTTAGATTATTTTATTACTTATAATAATTAAATATATTAAAAAAAATGTACAGTTTATCTTCCAAGGAATATTGTACCACCTATTAATAGAGATAAAAAGAGGTCTATGCCTATTGAGTTGCATGATGCTGTCGATCTCACCGTGGATGATGTTGTCTCCCTTCCGGTTCCCAAAAAAAAACGTGGTAGACCGAAAAAGATTGTTGTATCTACATCGACCCAACCTGGTATGTTTTACGCTAATAAAACATTGAATTTATTTTTTTATACTTTATTTTTTGCAATTTAATATGCTTTTTACATAATTAGTTGTTTGTCTACTTACTTCAATTGTGTAGTCGATCATACCGTTGATGATGTTGTCCCCTTTCCCGTGCCCAAGAGAAAACCTGGTAGACCAAAAAAGATTATTGGAACCACATCGACCCAATCTGGTTTGTATTACGTTAATAAAACATTATATTTCTTTTGTTTTGTCAATTCATTTTTGCTATTTAATATGTTTTTTACGTAATGAGTTCTTTGACTACTGACTTCAATTATGTAGTCGGTCAGACCGTGGATGGTGTCGTCCCCCTTCCTGTTCCCCAAAAAAAACGTGGTAGACCGAAGAAGATTATTGGATCCACATCTGCCCAATCCGGTATGTTTTACGTTAATAATACTTTTTTTTTAATCTCATTTGTTGCAATTTAATATATTTTTAAATTTTTTTTTTCTATTTTTCAGAATATTGGGACATGGGTGATGCTAACTGCCAATGTATTTATTGCGGAGCACTGTTTTGGTATGTGGAGCGCAAGTCTTCTACAAAGGCAACTGATCCTCCTGAATATAAGGGTTGTTGTATGAACGGGGCGATACAACTGCCTGTTCTCCATAGTCCACCTGCATATTTAAATGAGCTTTTACACGGAGATAGCCGCAATAGCAAACACTTTCAGGAGAATATCAGATCGTATAACAGTATGTTTGGCTTTACTTCTTTGGGCGGGAAGATTGATGCAGGCATCAACAATGGTACAGGTCCTCCGGTATTCACTTTACACGGCCAAAACTATCATCTGATGGGTAGTCTACTTCCATCCGACGGTGCAACTCCAAAATTTGCGCAACTTTATATCTATGATACAGACAATGAATTATCCAATAGAATGAATGCAGTCAGGTTAGTAATTTCCGTAACATATTATGAGGTTATTTATGATTTTATAATTTTTAGTGTATAATAATAAATTTTTCATTACATATTTGTGGATCTGATTATCATTTTAAATTTTTATTTCTTATAGGAACTCTGACGGTAATTCTGATTTGCATGAAGAAATTGTTGCTCGCTTGACAACAATGTTAGACGAGCACAATGAACTGGTTAAGTCGTTTCGTATGGCTAAGGAAAGAATTCAACATCACGGCCAAAATGATCTCAAGATTCGTCTAATTGGAAGGAGATATAGTGATGGGAGATGTTATAATTTGCCTACAAGTTCTGAAGTTGCTGCATTGGTCGTTGGAGACTTTGATCAAGCAATGGGTGAAAGGGATATATTGGTTGAAACCAAAAGTGGACGCCTACAGAGGATCAATGAACTTAATGCTTCTTATTTGGCTTTACAATATCCTCTATTGTTGCCATATGGAGAGGATGGGTACAGAGAAGATATACCATTTTCTGATCTGAAAGAAGTAAAAGAGGATGGTCGAACAACTGTGAGTATCAGAGAATATTTTGCTTATCGGATCCACGATAGAAATCACGAACCATCAACTATTCTTTCGGCCAGGAGACTGTTTCAACAATTTATTGTTGATGCATATACCATGGTTGAATCATCGAGATTGAGATATATCCGCTTCAATCAATCTCGGTTACGGTGCGACATGTACAATGGGTTGGCGGATGCTGTTCTTCGTGGTGATATCGATCCAGGATCTAGAGGAAAGAGAATAATTCTACCTTCTTCTTTCACTGGAGGGGCTCGAAATATGATTCAGAACTATCAGGATGCAATGGCGATATGTAGATGGGCAGGTTATCCAGATCTGTTTATAACATTCACATGCAACCCAAAGTGGCCAGAGATCCTTCGTTTTTTAGGCCCAAGGAACTTACGTCCTGAGGATCGTCCCGATATCGTTTGTAGGGTTTTTAGATCAAAATTAAAGCAGCTGATAAAGGATTTTCGTCACAATCAAATGTTTGGTAAAGTGATAGCAGGTATTATCATTTGTTTCCATATTTTGATTTAATTTTTGAATTTGTTTACAGTAACCTTCATACTTGTCTGACATTCGTTTTTATCTTTTTTTTTTTTTATTTTCAGTTGTATACACTGTTGAATTTCAAAAACGCGGATTGCCTCATGCTCATATACTGATTTTTTTAGCAAAAGAAAACAAATTTCCAGATCCTTCTGACATAGATAGAATCATATCTGCTGAGATACCTGATGAGTCTTCAGATCCGTCTTATTATGAAGCTGTAAAGGAACACATGATCCACGGCCCGTGCGGATTGGCCAGAAAGCAATCTCCGTGCATGGTTGACGGGAAATGTAGTAAACGTTTTCCAAAAGCATTTCTTGAATTCACGTCTGTTGATGATGAAGGCTATCCGCGTTACAGACGTCGGGACAATGGAAGGCATATAGAGAAAAATGGTGTAGTTGTCCATAACGGTTTTGTCGTGCCCCACAATCGTAAATTGTTGATGAAGTATGGTGCTCACATAAATGTTGAGTGGTGCAATCAGTCCCGGTCCATCAAGTACCTCTTCAAATATGTCAATAAAGGCAATGATCGTGTCACCGCATCGTTTTATCAGTCGACTGGAGACGGAGAGCCTGAAAAGCCTGTTGACGAGATTAACATGTTCTATGACTGTAGATATGTTTCTTCGTGTGAGGCGGCTTGGAGGTTATTGGGTTATGAACTTCAGTATAAAAAACCTCCCGTACAACGTTTGAGTTTCCACTTGAAAGGCGAACAATATGTTATTTTTGAGGATGAAGATCGAATTGATGAGGTTATTAAAAAACCCACTGTAAATGAGAGTCAATTTTTGGCATGGATGGAAGCGAACAAGATATATCCTGAGGCGAGGGAGCTTACTTATGTCGAGGCACCATCGAAATTTGTTTGGAACACAACTTTGAGAGAGTGGACTCCTCGAATCAGAGAAGGTGCTATAGCCCGTCTGCGCTATGTCCCTCCGAACGCTGGCGATAATTTCTATTTGAGGTGTTTGGTTAATGTAATACGCGGAGCAACTTGCCACGAGGATTATATGAAGGTCGACAACGTTCAATATTCGTCGTATCGTGATGCTTGCCATGCACTAGGTTTGTTGGGTGACGATCGTGAGTACGTTGATGGCATATCCGAGGCAAGTCATTGGGCATCTGCTGATTCTCTCCGACGTATGTTTGCGACGTTGTTGGTATCGGGTTCGTTAGGTAGGCCCGAGCACGTCTGGGAAACGTGTGTGGATTTTCTCTCTGATGACATCATCTATAGACAACGTCTTCTCTTCAATAATGAATGTATGTGACTTATTTTCTATTTACGTTTTATTGTTTATTTTATTAATTTTTATATCCTGTTTAAGTATTGTATTCCATTTTTATAAAATGCTGACTTTCAATCCTTTTCGTTCTTAGGTTTGCAACTCAGTGATGCAGATAAAAAGAATTTAGCTCTCGCTGAAATCGAACATCTGTTGAGACGTCGCGGCACGAGTCTTCGGGAATATCCAACAATGCCTTTTCCTGATATGACCAGTTTTACTACAAATACAAATCGTCTGATTTTGGATGAGCTAAGTTATGCAAGGCCTTATCAGTCGAGCACAGTACTCTTCTTAGAGATATGACTGACGAACAGAAAGGAGTTTATTCAAAAATTATGGCAGCGGTAGACTCAGGTCAGGGCGGTGTTTTTTTTGTCTACGGTTATGGCGGAACTGGTAAGACATACTTGTGGAAGACTTTAGCTGCCGGATTACGATCAAAGGGTGAGATCGTGCTTTGTGTTGCATCGAGTGGAATAGCTTCTCTTCTGTTGCCTGGTGGAAGAACTGCACACTCTCGCTTTGGTATACCTATTAATCTTCACGAAAATTCGTCTTGTGATATCAACCAAGCTAGCCCTCTGGCAGAGCTAATTATAAGGTCCTCCCTCATTATATGGGACGAAGCTCCAATGATGCATAAGCATTGCTTTGAAGCTGTTCAAACGTCATTTCAGGCAGTCATGGGAACGGTCAACCCGACCAATCATTACAAACCTTTTGGCGGCAAGACTGTCGTTTTTGGTGGAGATTTTCGACAAATTCTCCCGGTGATTCCAAAGGGGAATCGTCAACAGATTGTTAATGCTTCGTTAAATGCTTCAACCATTTGGCAAGATTGTACAGTGCTTAGGCTAACGAAAAATATGCGTCTTCAGAGCCTTGATGATTCGGATGAACGTGAGGAGCTTTCTAAATTTGCTGATTGGATTGCTAGCATCGGAGATGGTACTATTGGAGGTTATAACGATGGTTGTGCCTCCATTGAAATACCTGATGATCTGTTAATAGCACCATCCGATGATCCCATTGCTGCAATTGTTGAGAGCACGTATCCAATGTTTAAGAATGCAACCGATGATCCAAGTTATCTGAAGGACAGAGCCATACTTGCACCTACATTGGAGATTGTTGAGTCTATCAACCAATACATGTCATCGTTGAATTTGACAGAAGGTCGTGTATATTTGAGCTCCGACAGTACGTGTAAATCCGATGTGAATTCTGACTTCTTGTCAGAAATCCACACTCCCGAGTTCTTGAATTCTCTCAAATGTTCTGGTACACCAAATCATGAGTTGCATTTGAAGGTGGGAACTCCAGTTATGCTATTGCGGAACATGGATCATTCTATGGGCTTGTGCAACGGGACACGTTTGGTTGTAACCCGACTCTCCAGTCACGTCTTAGAATGTAGGATACTAACGGGCGACCATGCAGGTGAAAAAGTGTTGGTACCTCGGATGACGATAACTCCTTCGGATGCAAGAATACCTTTTAAGTTTCAACGAAGGCAGTTCCCTGTTGTGGTCTCTTATGCAATGACTATTAACAAGAGTCAGGGCCAATCCTTATCGCATGTTGGTTTATTCTTGAAGAAACCAGTTTTCAGTCATGGCCAGTTATATGTTGCTGTTTCGCGCGTCACCAACAGAAAGGGTTTGAAAATTCTAATATGTGGTGAAAATGAGTTGCCTCCAAATCAAACAAATAATGTTGTGTACAGAGAAGTTTTTAATAATATATAATTTCTTTTTTATTCTTATTGTGTTTCCATAAAGTATATATGTTAAAGTAAATTAATTACATTTAAACTAAGTATTTCAATGTGTTTTAAGTTATGCGCCCACCGTGCATCGCACGGGTACTGCACTAGTAAAAATGAAATACGATGAAATTTACTGCGGTGTGTGGACCGGTGGGTTTTAATAGCGTGCGGGCAAGATGGGCGATGGACGGCTGAGATTGGTTTTACTTTGTAAGCGTGGTATGGGGGATGAGTTGCGTGTTGGGTTTGGCCCTTTTAGGCAATTTTTGGAATAAAATGAAAATATGTAATAATGTACTCTACTAAAATATGAATTTCACTATGATGATATTTGAAATTATTTTAAATTGGTGGTCTAAATTAATAGAGCTTTTTATTATTTATTTATATTTACTAGTACAATACTCATGTATCCCATGAGTTGTTGATAAAATAATTAAATGTACAATAAAAACAAAAGAATATATACATTTGTTGAAGTTAGAAAAAATAAATAAAGAATAATATATAATAATTTATAATAAATAACTAAAAGGATTAATAATATTATTTTACATTATAAATGTTAATTTTGTATACATCGTTAATTTTATTTTTAATATTATTATTTACAACACATAATTTAGAAAATAAGATTACATGCAGATTATAAAAATAAGATAATAAATAGATTTATATTGAATGATATATATACATTCAATATATGTATATGTGTATATGGTAATCTGAATCTATGTTATTTGGTATAAAACAAAGCATAATATTTTGTCACGTAAGATTGCGAAACATGCGAAGTTGCCACTTAGGCTCATCGAGTTCTAAAATTATATATAAAGTCGATATAGTAATGTTCTATGATCACTTGACTTATTTTAGATTTGTTTATTGATAAATACAACTTCAACCTTGTGTTAATAACTAATAACTTGA
>CACSLK010030184.1:19923288-19941338 GCA_902706635.1 Striga hermonthica | reverse complement strand
AATCCGAAATTAGAATGTAAACATAGGGTTGAGCCCGATCTTCTTACCTCTCATACTGATCTGAATCCGGCTAGGAGGTATTACCGGTGCAAATATCGAATGGTAAGTGATGTATAAATTTATAAAATGCCTAACAAATTGAATGAGGATCTTCTTTACAGCATGAAGTTGTCGGCGGACCACAACGAGATTTCGAGATTTCTTTACAATACAATAGAGATTCGATGAGATTTTGTATTCAGAGTGCAGAGAGAAACGTGGAACGAAGATGATTTTAGGGTTTCACAATGAAAATTGATTGCAATTTTTCCTATTTAAATCGGCACTTAAACGAAAACGACGTCGTTTGGAGATGACATAGAAAAAAAAAGACGAACTTAAACACGTCCGACAAAACGACGTCGTTCCAGTGATGAGATGGAAAAAAAATAGCCTGATAAATACACATCAGCATTTGAGTTGGCAGCAGACGAAAAGTATGTACCGTTTTGCAAAGAATTGAAGGATGTGATATCGTATGCAAAAGTTAAAAGGTCATGATTATTTTGCAATCTCGATAAAGGTCGTGATATTATATGCAATTTTGCCAATAAAACAATGATAATATAATTAGTTAAGCTAATTAATAACGTCCCCCAAATTGTTTTTCATTTTTATTACATCTGTGGCTTTTGTGGTAACATGATTTGACGTTTATTATATACTTTATTTCATAAGAAGTACAAGAAAGACATATTATTATATTACGTGATTCTTGACTTGTTCGAGTTGATTAAGAATATTTTTCATGCTTAATTTATGGCTATAAATATCCACACATTAATTATAAGACTTTGATATATCCAATTACAGTATATTCCAGCAACTCATTTGAAGCAGATCGATCGGTCAGAGTGAATTTATCTGCATCTTCTTCTTCTTCCAGGTTCATTTAAGATAACCAAGTCATAGCGTGAGAATCGTGAGAGTCGCTATTAATTGTATTTGGTGATATGATTGATTATATTTTAGTGTTATTTTTAATTGGGATATATTTTATTAGAATAACAATACGATTTTTATTAACATTTGTGAAAATGATAGCACCATGCAATATTAAAAATAACATCAAATATAGTTCTCACACCGAGACTGATTTTTATTTCAACTAGCACCTATAAATATATATAAAATATATATAATAATCACAAATTATGAGAAAATACTACAGTCCCGTTACGGTACCATCTCGTCGGGTATTTTAACCGTTGGATCATCTATCTTGTCTAACTAGATGTGGATCTAACGGTTAAAATACCTAAGGGGATGTACCGTAACGGGACCGTAGCATTTCTCCAAATTATGATCGTGTAACCGTTAATCCTTGATTGTTTAATATATATATAGTAATCACATTTTTTTTAAAAAAAATTCTTGTTTAATATATATAATAATATGTGTTCCTATTAATTCCTAGTAAACCAAATTTACTGTAGTTTCATACAAAGGAAAATGATTTTGAATATTTTTTTCGAATTATATAAATTTATTTACTCTTCTTTTTCACTATGTCTCAAGTTGTGGCCAAGGTATAGTTTTTTATAATTTAAATCTTTGCATAAAAGTTGTGATAACTTTTCGCGCCCTTTTTAATCTTATTGAACCAATTTTAAATCAAGCACAACAACAACACAAAGAATTTTTTTTATTACTAATCAAATTTTTATTTATTATAGAAATTGTGTTAGAATTTAGAAATTATTATTTATAAATTATAATATTACAGAATTTCTTATTATTATGTATGAACTTTAAAATTATTATGTTACAAATTAAAATTAATTATCTTGTAAAACTATTTGTTACATTACTAGTGTGGTACCCGTGCGATGCACGAGCTAGTTTTATTAAGGTAAGCAGTTAAATTTGAATGATTGGAAAAACGTAAAATACATATATTGAAATGAAACACAATGTAACGTTATATATTATGAAACACATCATTGTATACAAAATTATTTGTTTGGTCTTTTGGTACATCGTCTATGACCACAAATTATATTAAGATTGTATATAGTCTTAACTAAATTGATTAAATTAGTTAGCAGGATATATACGATATTTTGTAAGTGTATGAAATCATTATTTGTTTTGTAAGTGTATTCAATCAATTTCAAATTTGTATTCTAGATAATTAAACAAAACCCAAATTTTTAGGATGTTACAATCCGATTTCATTTTGAATTTCAAATTAATATTATATGACTTTGTTTTATTTTAAAAAAGTCTAAATTAAAGAAAGTAGTAATCAAATGATAAAAGATTTTTAGTTTTAAATTTGAAATTTGGCCCGATTTTTATGTAATCCGATTTTATTGTTATTTAATAAAAATAATAATATTTATATTAATATTATTTTCTTATTTATGATAATACTAATATAATTTTATCTTAAAAAAATATACTATATTTTAATAAATATAACTTTTAAACATGTTCTTGTATTGTTACATTCATCTTATGTAATAAATAAGTGGATATGTATTTACATACATCATAATTGATTACAAATGTATCATTACAATAAATCCCTACAATTATTTATAATAAATAATTGATTTGTTGCAATTAGTAAAAGATATATGTGATAGTATTTTTCCTAATTCGATATTCTTGATTTTGTTTTAATCAGTTTTTTTGATAAAAATAGAGAAAGAAAATTGACTTTTGCATCAGTCGAAATTTACCTAAATTAAATCCACAAAATATATAAATTTAGGGTGCATATTTAAAAAAAATAAAATTGTTATACCATTTCAAGATTAAATCAACCTTAATTAGTTTTAATGAAAATATAATAGTTTCCAAACACAAAACACTTTAGTTAGCCAAAAATTTATGGTATGTAATATTGTTTCTTTATGGTAGCACGATTTTTTGAAAGAAAAGTAACAAATACCATAATTTTAGGGTAGCGTTTAATGCTGATTTTTTAAAAAATAAAAAAAAAAAAGAAGTTACAAAGTATGGAATGTAATTAATGCTAATTGAGATTTGACCAGAGTTTGACCTACTATTTTTAAAAAAATGGTAATTCTTTTTATATATATATAGATTTGAAATTTAATTCGTATTATAAAATAAATAGTTATATTATCTAACTAGTACTACAAGTAATACTTGAAACAAGTATTATTTTATAATATAAGTATAAATTGTTATATTATTTATTGTATAGTTTTGTTAGTAGACAATAGTTATAAATGTCATATTGTTTTCTATACTCAGTAATTAGAATTTATTATCTAAGTGATATTATTATGTTTAAAATTATTTAAATTTTCATGTCAAAAAATACTAGAGTGTTCTAACAACAACTTCCCAATCTCTCTCTCTCTCTCCAGTTTGCATTATGAGTGATCAAGCTGACACGATGACGAGAGAGATCACGACCGAGGCCAAGGCCAAAATCGATGAAATCCTGAAGATTATAAGCCAAGAAAGTGATGATTCATCAGAGGAGTTGCTAAAAAAGGCTCTTGAGCTTCTCAACAAGGCTCAAAACGAACACGATCATCCTCTCGACCCCGTCGATTTTTTCCTAACTTTCATGCAAAAACGAGGCGTCGAGCTCACACATTGGGAAGTCAAGGAGACGATTAACCAAGTTAAGCTTCGTACCGAAAACGAAGCACACGATATCGAATACCAAGAGTTCATCGAGATCATCAAGTAAGCACTGATTTTTTAAAAAACTTTTTTCTCCTCATTAATCTAAAGAATCTTCAACACATGTTAATTGAATCATTAATGGCAGATTACTAAAGAATCCAAATGTAATGGATCAGTTGGAAAGGATGTATAAGTATTTGGAAAACATGAACAATGCCAAAATGATTCTTTACGGCGAATCGGGAGTAGGAAAAACGTGGATGGCAAAAAAAATAGCCGATCGTGCCATAAGACAAGGAAAATTCGACTTTGCGATTTGGGTATATCTCGATAGGATTTACGATGTCGCGAGTCTTAAACAGAGTATCGATTATCAGTTGTCGATACAAGGTGACGATAACGATAAGATAGATTCGAAATTGGAAAAAAAGAAGCTTCTCTTGATATTAGACAATGAAGGAAGTAAAATGGAGTTCAATGCAAAGTTGGATAATAATAATAATAGTAGTCAGAATCCTGGGTGATAAGGCCTGGTGTGAGTGGCTCCGGTCTAGAACGGTCCTAGGCTTAGAGATATGGCCTTCTCGTCCGGTCTCCGGCTAGAGTTGGAGCTTGCGAGTACCTGCAAAGGGACGCCGGAGGTTTTCCGGCGTCAAAACCCTCCGAAGCTTAAGTTAGAATAGGGAGATTTTGGAAGAAGATGAACAGTGGGTGTATTGTGGTTGTTGAATAATAAATGCTACTTACCTCTGAAATTAATACTTCCCTATATATATATAGACGTTTATCTCATATGTGGACACTTTATTGTCCGGGTTATATCAAGTTGGGTATTACCCAAGGGTTTTACTTATGCTGGTGGGATTGACCTTGGTTTACAGTGATGCTAAGTGCAAGGTCGATCCCTGAGGTGCAGGGTAGATCCTTGTCGTCTAGGTGCGAGGTCAATACCCGTAGTTTAGCTGTGAGGTCGATACTCGGTTTAGTCGTGACTCGGTTGGCTCGATCCACGAGGTTATATCCCATATCACTGGGCCTTGTTTGAGTAAATTGGGAGAAGAAGAAGGTATAAATTTGCACGAAATTATTGCGTTTAGTAAGCTCGAATCTTTTAAAATCCTCGTCACTAGGAAAAACCGGCCCGCGCCAGGCGAGCGTGGGATGATGGTGATGCCTTGGACTCAAAATGAGGCGAAATCGTTTATTATCAAAGACGAGTTGGCTGACGAGTTCATCGAGAAGAGCCGCAGATTCCCTTCCGAGATTCTCATCGTCGCGAAAACCTTGAGTTATTTCGCGAAGGACGAATCTCGGCTTCGAATGCTTAAAAACGACAAGGAGAAACTCGAGAAGGAGAAGAAAAAGTATGGCCCGTTGAGTTTCGACGATTTGGTTACGATGCTTATAAATCGGTACGAAAATGTCCTCCCGAAAAGCGTATTGATGGACTGTTTCAGCACGGAGACTCTCGAGGGGCATTTTCTCACCCGAGGGCAACCGGTCGGGTACAACGAGCTCATCACGTATTGGATACTCGAGGGGCATTTAGGTCATTTCACGCGGATCGAGGATGCGTACGAGGAGGGCCACCGAGTCTTGATCGAGCTTCTCGAACTCGGGTTGCTCGAGAATCAAGAATCGGGTCGCGTCGTGTCGAGCGGTTCCCGGTTGTTCAAGTTCGACGTTCGGGAATACTACCATTTTTTCCGAGGCGTCCGTTTGGGCCTCGCCACGACTTTCGAATGCCGGCTCGGGAAGATTGCGGTCGGGCACGGGGCCATAAAAACTGTGATCGCCAAGCAAGACGAGAAAATATCGACGCTCGTTTTGGAGGGAAATCACATCGGGAAAATTGAGATGCGGGAAGTTTTCGAATCGGGCCGCGATGCGATCGAGAATCTCGCCGTCTTAAACCCGACGGGAAGATATTTCCCACTCCGGATCTCCGAGATGAGCGAGCTTCAGCTGCTCGTCGTGAGAGGCTGCGAGTTTTTTGACACGGTCGAGCAAATTCTCGAAATCACTCCTCCGCATCGTGGATGGCAACACCTCACGGCTTTCGAGCTATCGGGTTCGATCAACCTCAAACAAATCCCTGACCATTTCTTCATCGACATGCCAAACATTAAAAACCTCAACTTGTCCTGTCTCAATATTAAGTACCTGCCTGAAAGCTTTTACACCCAACTCACCAAACTAGAAATCCTAATCCTTAAAGACTGCAAAAGCCTGAAAAAGCTCGAAAGCTTGCGAAATTTCAAAAACCTCGAGGTGCTCGACATCTCGGGCGACAAATCTGTGACGAGCATTCACGACAAGATGTTCGTGACGAACACGAAACTCCGAATCATAAACTTATCCGGCACAAAGATCGAGACTCTCCCTGTTATTCACGACCTCCAAAAACTCGAGTCTCTCTCCCTAAGCGATTGCCTCTCCCTAACGAGAATACGGAGGATCGCCAAACTCAGCCGCCTCCAAATCCTCGACATCTCGGGAGCTGAGAAAGTCGAGGAGTTTCTCGACCCGTGTTTGGAATATCTCGAGAGCCTCGACTATCTGGATATTTCCCGGACGGCCTTCCGGAAGCTTCCGTCCAACATCGCCAACCCGCGGTACGTTTACATGCGCGAGTGTCAGGAGCTGACGAGGCTAACTCCCATCGAAGGCCTGTCGAGAGTCGAGGTCCTCGACCTGTCGGGCTCGACGAAATTAGCGCAAATTCGAGTCGAGTTTTTCAAAAACGCCGCGCATTTAAAGGAGCTGAACTTATCGAGAACGGACGTGAAAGACTTTTCCTTCCTTTCGAGCCTCGGCACGACTCTTCGTAAACTCTGTCTGTCGAAATGCATGTCGTTGGAAAAGCTTGAAAGCGAGAGCTTGAGCGAGTTACGGGAGTTGGAAAGGCTCGATCTCTCGGGATGTAAGAATCTAACCGAGATTGAGGATGGCTCGTTCAACAAAATGTGCCTTCTTAACTACCTCGACGTGTCGGAATTATCACTGCTCGAGAAACTACCGTCCCTTTCGAACAACATAAACCTCGGGGAAATCCACATCAAAGACTGTCCGAAACTAACCACATTGCAAGGACTCGATCGAATCCCCACCCTCCGAATTCTTGATCATTCCGGAACTTTCTTGAAACCATCTCCGAATTTCGATCATGATTGTCGCGTGCTGGGTCCAGTTTTCCCGAGCATGGAAAATATTTTTCTCAATAAACTCCTTATAGACCTCGGCGCGAATGGTATACCTCCCGAGCTGACTCATCCGACGCACGAACAGCAAGAAAGCTCCGAATCATACTGCAATTGGAGCATTTCCAACTGGAGAGATGAAGAAAATGGCCACAATGCCCCGATCAGCGGCTTTCATTTCCTCAATCTCCTCAAAATGTACCCGACATTCTTGAAGGACTCGTTAGAACGGTTTAATTTCCTAATTTACCCTTCAGAGGCGCCGGCCGAGCATTACTTGCCCGACAAGCAAGACTACTCAGACGAGACTGGTATACGAGACGCTTACCTCAGCCAAGTGACTAAGCGAAAATTCGGGAAACGCTTAGAGTTCCGCGGTTTCGCAAAAGCCCCACTCTGCATCGATCTCCTGCTGCAAGAATCTGAGTTTATCATCCTCATCGACAACTCTTTTTTAGCTTCGCTGCACTATTTATGCACCGACTGGATTAAGAACAGTATCAAGGCTTGCTGGGTCGAGAGGTGCAACGAAATGGAGCACGCGTTCGTTAATAATTCAGACAACAATCTCGACACGTTCGAGACGCTATGGATTTCCGAGGCGGCGAAGCTCAAAAGCATCGGTGTTTTCCGAGGGCTCAAATCCTTGTACTTGGAGTTCTGTCCGAATCTCACCGAGCTCAGCTGCTGCGAGCTCGAAAATCTCGAGATTCTATACATCAAATACTGCAAGAACCTCGAGTCGCTCTTCAACAACGAAGGCTCAGGCTCGGAGGAGGCTCTGATGCTGCCGAACCTGACGGCCCTCCACCTGTGGGGCCTACCGAGCCTCGGGAGAGTCGAGCTCGGTTGGGCTCGGTCCTCCCTGACGACGCTAAGGGTCGGCGAGTGCCCCCGGCTGGAAAATATTAGCATTTCAGCCCCCCAAAAAAATTGGGAAGCAATCGGGATGCTCGAGGTCCTGCACGTGAAGTTCTGCGGAAAGATGAGCGCGATTTTCGAGCCGCCGCCGCCGGGGGACTTTTTTCCGGAGCTGAGGGAGATGGAGGTGTGGGGCCTAGAAGGGGTGAAGGGGATTGGGTTCAAGGCGCCAAATTTGGAAACTCTGAGAATTGCTGAGATGCCCCTGGTGGAGAATTTTCATGATTTGGGTCCTGTGAGGCCTGGAGTTGTGGAGATCAAGAGCTGTGATGGGCTGAAGGAACTGTTTGAAATTGCTGGTGGGTCCCTGGTGGAGATTGAGAGAATGGAGCTGCTGTGCTTACCTGAGTTGAAGAAAATTGGTTTTCATGTGAAAGAGGAAGAAAATGTAACAATATGGGGATGCCCAAAACTGGAAATGAATTGATAAATTGTTACCAAAATTGTAACTTTTTTTTTTCATTTTGGTCCTTTTTGTTATGTAATGACTAGTGTTGTACATTTATCTATTATTATGGTCATGTTTTGTTTAATGATTATTATTTATTTATTATTGCCTGTTTATGTGGTGCTTAATATGATTATTGATGAATGAGGTAATTAAATAATCTTGTTATCTTCACAAGACAAGCAGAATTAGAGATTGATTTGATTATCCAAAGGATTTTTGAAGATTAAGTCGTATTTGACAAATGGATAAAATGTCGAAAATTAATAGCGATCACGACAATTTTCGGTAATTGCATGCGTTCTATATGATATATGGCGAGTAAAATCTCGGGAAATGCTACAGTCTCGTTACGGAACCATTCCGTCGAGATTTTTAACCGTTAAATCATCATGTAACCGTCGTGGATAGTTGATCTAACGTTTACTAACCCCGGCTAAATAATTGCGTAAAGAAACCTGGAATCTCCCTAAAATCTCATCCAAATACTTTATTCTCTCGTAATTATTGCATGATTGGATAATTGTGTTCAACACTTTCTTATGATAATAACATATATATTACGAGTTTTATTTTAGGCCAAGATATTATAATAATAATTAATAAGCACAAAATAAACCCGAAATTTTTAAGAATTAAATACAAATATAATTCATGCAAAAAAAATAAAAAATAAAAGAAATAAAAGATCTCAAATATGTCGAGCAAGGAAAAAAAATCGAACAAAGAATCTCAACTTAACTGCATAAAACCGTATTATCCAAATACCGTTAACTCTTTCCATTTTCCTCACAACACCAAATATGCAAACCGATTTTCTTTCCCTCTCTCAACATATCATCTCTCCTTACAAATACCGTCCCAAACACCCCAAAAAACCATTCACTTCTCCTCAACAACACTGCAAAGAACAAAAACACCATTTTTTTTCTGCCCTTAACTTCAGCCAAAGATGAAGAACTCGAAAGAGATCAAAATAGTCATGTTCCCCTGGCTCGGCTATGGCCACATCACCCCATTCCTCGAGCTCGGCACGAAAATTGCCGCCTCCCGAGCCAATGTCAAAGTCTACCTCGTCTCCACCTTAGCCACACTCTCCTCCATCGAGCAAAAAATCACCACCACCGCCGGCCGCCGCTCGATAAACCTCGTCCCTCTCCTCCTCCCATCCTCCCCCGGCCTCCCGCGCTCCCTCCACACCACAAACGGCCTCCCTCCGAACCTAATGCCAAGCCTCAAGTCCGCCTTACAATCCCCCGAGGCAATGGATGGCTTCTCCGATATCCTCACGGACCTCTCTCCCGACCTAATAGTGTACGATTTTCTCCAGCCATGGATCCCGGCCCTCGCCCGGGACCACGGCATCCCGGCCGTGCAGTTCGTCACGTGCAGCTGCACGATGGCTAGCGTCATGTGCCACTACTCGAAATACCCGTCAGGCGATCGGGCCTACCCGTTTCCCGAGATTCAATTCCGAGACTACGAATCGGCCCGAGAGGTCGGAAAATTGCTCGAGTGCGCGAACGATCCAGTCGAACGAGAGATGGTTTTCCGTGGGATCGAGGAGTCGTGCGGGGTAGTCCTCTTCAAGGGCTTCCGGGAAATCGAGGCGCCTTACATCGACTACGCCGGCTCGCTCGTTTCTAAAAGGTTCATCCCGGTCGGCCCACTCGTCCAAGAGCCCGTCGGCCCTGTTGAAAAACGGGACCTCGACATCTTCGAGTGGCTCGACTCCAAGGAGAGGAAGTCCACGGTTTTCGTCTCGTTTGGGAGCGAGTACTTTTTGTCGAGGGACGATATGGACGAAATTGCCCTCGGCCTCGAGCTCAGCGGGGTCAACTTCATATGGGTCGTGCGATTTCCAAAAGTGGAAGGAGAGGAACTGGCGGGGGCCCTGCCTGGATGGTTTTTGGACAGGGTCCGGGCAACGGGCAGGGGCAATATCGTCCTGGGGTGGGCCCCACAGGCGAGGATACTCGGCCACGAGAATGTCGGGGGTTTCGTGAGCCACTGCGGGTGGAACTCGGTTATGGAGAGCATGACGATGGGGGTTCCGATTGTGGCTATGCCGATGCATCTTGACCAGCCGGTCAACGCGAGGCTCGTGGAGAATGTGGGAGTCGGAGTCGAGGTGGTCCGGGAAAAGGACGGGAGGCTTCTTGGAGAGGCGCTAGCAGAAGCCGTCAGGCGAGTGATGGTGGAGGATTCCGGCGAGGTTTTCCGGCGGGCGGCGGCCGGAATGAAAGCCAGGCTTGCTGAGAGGAAAGATGAGGAGATTCATGAGGTTGTTAGAGAGCTTACTGCACTTTTGGATAAGGAATAAGAACTAGTTTTCTTGATAATTATATAGTTAGCTGTGTTTTGCTGCTTTATGATTTTTTGGTATAATGCAGATGAACACAGAACACTCAGGCAGGTATATAGAATTTTAGTAGCTGGTATGATTTGTGATGTTTTTGGACAGTATTAATTATAATTATGCAGTTTTATGGTTTTTTCTTAGAATTAAAGAGTAGATTTTTCTTCATTGTCATTATGAAATACCAGGAAGAAAATAAATTCAATTCAATAATATATCTCTAAAAAAGAGAGCTGATCATATACAAAATATTAAAACAATAACAAACAGAATACATAGTACAGAACAACAACTCACATAAAACTGAATTTGGATCAAAGCAAGGAACATTTGCCTCACAGTACAGAGAGAATCTGAACTGTGAAAAGCACTATGAAGGTGAAGTTTGAAGAGACTGAAGGGCCCTAACAACTTCATTCATCGACGGCCTCTTTTCCGGTACAATGCTCGTGCAGTCCATGCCGATTTCAAGAGCCTTCAACATTTGTTCTCTACACGAGCTTGAAATCTTTCGATCGAGAATTCTCGTGGGCCCGTTAGTTATGTTAACATTTCTCCTCACCCACGTAACGACATCTAGAGAAGGTCCATCGTTCCATGTCTCGTTTTTCTCGGCTTGTCGGCCGGTCAAGAGCTCTAACAAGACAACCCCAAAGCCGTACGTGTCACTTTGTTCGGTGGCTTTCTTTGTGTAGCCATATTCTGAAATGATTTGAATGAAAAAAATGCAATGTTTAGCAGTACAAAGTGAGATACAATGTCGTCTTAAAAATACAGAAGATAAAATTAATTTCATACCGGGCGCCAAATAACAAGAAGATGTGCATTCAGAAGAAACTATCGACTGAAAGGCACTTTGTCCAATAACTCGATCTAAACCGAAATCCGTAAGCTTCGGCTCGAAATCATCGTCAAGAAGAACATTAGTCGACCTCACGTTTCGATTCAGCAGATTCGGAACGTAATCTTTGTGAAGATAAGCAAGCCCCCGAGCAATGCCTATGGCGATCTTCAATCTCACGCTCCACGGCAGATCAAAATCTTTTTTCCCAAGAATATCCCCAAGGCTCCCCTTTGGTAGATACTCGTATATCAAATATATAGCCTCGTCTGAATGGCAAAACCCAAGAATCTTCACGACGTTCTTGTGCCTAATCTTTGCTAGAGTCTTCACCTCGTTTTTCAAGGCTTTTGAAGATTGGCTACCGAATTTAACTATCTTTTTCACAGCAACAATCTCGCCACTCAGCAAATTAACTGCATAAACTCTTCCGAAATGGCCGCCAAGTCCCCTGGCTGTTTTCTCGTCCATTGCCATAATCAGGTCGTGCTCGGTGATTCTTAGAGGGTAGAAAAAAACGGATCTCCATACTCCCGAATGACATTTTTTCTCGTGAGCGCGCATCATATAATATCCGAAAGCAAAAACCAAAAACACAAAAGCCAGAGCTATAAAAACTAAGGCGGCGCGTGTGAGTTTCACAAAGCCTGACGATTTGCTGCTCATTGGCTTGTTATTGTCTAAGCACGAATGGGCTAACCCGGGCCCACATAAACTTGGGTTTCCTTGCAAGAACGAAGCTGGAAGGCCCGAAATCAAGGGAATCGGGACCCTGCCGGATAACCGATTAAACGACACGTTAAATAGAGCAAGTTTTAATTTTCCGAGCTCTTGTGGGATTGAACCAGTGAGATTATTTCGAGAAAGATCGAGGTACGTCAGCACTCCCAGATCAGCGAGAGACTCCGGGATTTCTCCAATAAAACTATTATTGGCCAGAGATAAAGATACTAATTTTCTACAGTTCCTCACTTCAGGAATTTTTCCAGAGAGAGAATTATGGGAAAGGTTTATAATGCTGAGGACTGGAGAGTCGCAGAAATTGGGAGGAAGTTCGCCGTGCAAACCGTTCAAAGACGCAGAGAATCTGTAGAGGGTCTTAATTTTTCCGATGCCGAATGGGAACTTAGTGGTGAAACTGTTGTTATCAATCTGAACATGCTCTAGCTGAGGAGCCACCGAGATTGATTCGGGTATCGCGCCACTAAATTTGTTGTTTTCGCCTCTGATGAGCTTAATCTTGGGCAAAGACCAAAGTAGAGCAGGAAAATCACCTGCAAACCCATTGTTCTGAACTTCAAACCTCTCTAGATTATCGCATTTTACGATCGAATCATCCGGGATCGAGCCATTGAAGAAATTAGAATCTATGCTCAAGCTTATAAGCCCCTTAGCTTCACAAATCCCACTAGGAAATGGCCCCGAAAGCCTGTTTCGGGAAACATCGAAAGAAACCAAATTCGGAAGGAAAAAATCGACCTTTGGCAAAACCCCAGTAATATTATTCAGTGAAAGGTCAAGCATTTGCAAACTCCCCAGACTATGAAACAAATCAGGCACTAAATCTCCATAAAAGCCTGAGCTTTGGAGCAAAAGATGTTCTAATTTACTGAGCCCACCAATGCCAACAGGAACCTCACTAGCCAAGAACGGATTGTGAGACAAATCAAGAACCACAAGCTCGGTAAAATTACCAAAAACACCCGGGACACTACCTGAAATCAAGTTGCTCCCCAGGTTCAGGACCCTGAGCCGGCGCAATGCACCAATCCCTTCTGGAATTTCCCCCTCGATGTGGTTTCTGCTCAAATCAAGAAACTCCAATGACCTAAAAGCTGAAATCTGTTCAGGGATTGTACCCCAGATGAGATTGTTGCTGAGATTCAAAGCAACCAAAACACTACACTCGGAGAGATGAAGAGGAATTGGCTGGTTAAAGAAATTATCAGCGAGATTGAGGTGGGTGAGATTAGCTAGGCCGCATAAGGAAGGTGAAATTTCACCGGAAAGATTCAAGCTTTGGAGACTTAGAGACGAAATAGCAAATGGGCCTTCGGTGTTTCTGCAAGAAACTCCAGCCCAGCGGCAATGGCCCGCGGCGGCTGTGGCGTTTGACCAGTCGGAGAGAGCGTTGGTGGGGTCTTCAATGGAGTTCTTGAACTGGAGCAAGATTTCAGCTTCGGAGAGTGCGTGGGTTGCGAGGAAGAGAGAGAAGGTTAGAGAGAGGAAGAACGAGTATTTGCATGCCATGGCAGTCGGCAGAGGAAGGTTAGATGGTGGAGTTGCAGGTGGTTTGTTTTAATATATATATTTTTTTTAATATATATATATATTTTGTTGTTAGCAGATGTAGGAGGAGGGAGTGTGAGCTTTTTAAGGTTTGAGGTTTAAGGTTTTTCGGGAGAAAGTGTAATGGCTGAGAATGGTGGAATGTTGAGAGTGAAATGAGTTTTTGGGTACTGCTTGTGTTGTGTTGTTTTCAGGCTCTTCGAGTCCCTTGTCAGCAGAATGAATATCTGGTAAAAGTTCAATTTTAAAGGACCTATTTGCAAAATTCGAAACCTGAAGATATGCCAAACAAATCAAAATAAAAATAATAATAATAATAATAGTAAATTATAACTGGTAGAATACAAAATTAGACATATGCTAATAAATATATATATCTACATTTATAAAAAAAAAATGGTTTTGATTAATTTTAAATAATTCATAAAAAAATATATAACTATTTGCTTTAGTCCTCTTATATAATAATAATATTTCTAATTATAATTATGTATTGGTGGAGTAGAGAAGTTCGCGATGACTTTTGAAGCTGGATGTTGAAGCTTAATTAATTATCTTATGGCTTTTATTCTTACTAGTATCGTGGCACATGCAAATGTACAGAACTATTAAAAATAAATGAAATAAGAAAATATAAATAGAATAAATAAGTTTTATATGCAATTAAAATAGACTACTATTTACAATGTTTATATTTGTATATTTTATTTCTCATTATATCTCAGTATCTTGTGTCTTTTTATTTGTAACTCGAGAAACATGTAAAGTTCAGTATATATCAGTATCTTGTGTTTTTTTATTTGTAACTCAAGAAGCGACAATGTAAAGTTCAGAATTAAAAGCCTAAAAGTAGATTACTATATATATATATTCTTTAGTTTTTTTATTAATAAAACAAATTGACATAGTATTAACAAATTTCTTTCTAAAACCGTTATTTTTTTTCTAATGAAATCTAACGATGTTGACCAAAATTTATTGATAAACGAAAAGTTGAGTAACTAAATTGATTTTATTGGAACATCATGTACTAAATGCGCAAATATATATAAAGTTGTGGTATAAGAATTTTCTCAAATTATTTTATTATCTAAACACATTTTATTACAGTTTGTTTGAATTTATCATATAATTTAAATTGTATTTTGACACTTGAATATATTATTTCTTACTTGTCCGGTTTTATAATTTATAATGTAATCTTATTTATTAACTATTATTTTCTATACATATACTTACAATTTATTTATTTGTGAACCATTCTTTTATTTAAATAAGTGTCATATAATTATCTAGTACCTTCATATTTTTAGGAAGGCTTTAAATATAAATTATTATTTAACATACATCATAAATAATTCACTGTGATTCAACATATCATTTACATGTAAAAAGAAATTTACTTTTATATTAATGAGAAATCAAAACAGACAAAATATTTTAAAATGTCTATCTATAAATGGTAATAACAAATATAGGTCCACTTTTACTATTAACTTATTATTAAAAATGAAAAAAAAATAATTAACGGAAGTTGAAGCACGTTTAATAAAATAATAAAAAATCAGAACTAACTTTCTATAAATAGTAATAATAATGAGAGCCAACTAAAACACTTACTATTCTTAGTAAGTGGGTTGCCTAATTATATAGTAATAGATAGATTATTATGTTTCTTTATTTTACGTTATTTAGTATTAGCAGAATGATTAATTATTATGAGCTTTATCTTGTCTCGAAAGTTAGGGGTTTTGGGGGTCTTAGGCTATATATTGTTATCTTTCTCATCCTAGCGGAGGGACGATTGATGAATTGAATAAATCTGATACATTCGGTGTGTTCTTGAGAGAGATGGAGAGAGAGAGAATGTTATTTTTCATTCTCTTTTGTCATTCACGTTCTACATCAGTTGGTATATAAATTTATTTAATTAATATACATTTTTAAATTAATATTAATTACATTTTGACATGTCAAATCGTAGTTATGGAAGTGTTATCATTTAAATGCAAATATAAATATTATTAGGTTTTACAATTAATTTTATTATTTGTTTTATAATTTCATAAATTATATAGACATGATCAACAAATATTCAAATATGTATGAACTTCTTGTATAATTAATTACAAAATTGGTTCGGGCATGCATAAATCCATTTTTGTTCCATACAAAAATGGTTAACCTTTAAATCTTTCATACATTTGCAACTTTCTGTGGCGACTTTACACACAATTTCATCAGCACAAAAGCAAAATAATAATTATAGCCAACAACATGTTTTTTACTTAATAAAAACAAAAATAAATAATAAATAATGAAGACTTCACTTTAAGACAGCTATTTTTTCAAGCATAGAATCCTATGAGGAATCAAATCGGGCACAAATGGTTAATTTCTGGATTTGACCTGTCACCAAACACACAATATTATATATATATATATATATATATATATTATATGAAGATTAATTATCACTTTTTTTCTCTATATGTTGAATATAATTAATAACCATACAAATTTTGTTTCATAACTAAAAAAGCTATTTCATATATTTCCCACATATTGATGATTAATAAAATTTATAAACTAAAAATGAAATGAATCACATTATTTCCAACTATATTTTGAATAAACACTCTCATGAGGTTGTTATTATTAATATTCTTACTTTGAACTTTTGCTACATATTTTAGTTGGAACAATTTTTTATTTTTTTTTGGTACAAAGAATAGGTCTCAAGCCTAGCGGCTCAAGTCGCACACATTACGTGAATAGGAAACATCAAGAATATCATGATGGAGCCATTGTCGAACCCCAACGGGGGGACTAGAGTAGAATAGGTACCCAAACAATCCGTCCGAAGCAAAGGAAGCTAAATGATTGGCCGCAAAATTCGCTTCGCGATAAATATGTGTCACCTTGACCGTCCAAGGTCGGCCCAAGAGTGCATGCAGGTCTTGTTTTGGGTATTTAGTTGAAATTAATTAATTATGAAATTTGGAAAGTAAAACAAAAGACATTGTTGTCATATGTGTGTAGGCCATAGTTGATAATAATAAATGTTTTCAATGAGCATCAACATAGGAATAATTAGTAATCAAGTGTTGAGGAGTGAATTTTATGTTTGCTTTTTCTCCCCTATCATTTTGTATTCTTATTATGACATATAATTGATTCCACATGTTGGACATTTATCTACTATAGTAGCAACTAATTTTAAAAGTATCATGAAAATTGTGATTGGGTCCTTTTTCCATATTTTTATTTAGGCAAATTTGCAATTTTAGTCGTGTTGTTGTTTTTAGTACTAAGATTTGAACATTTGCTATTGAGTTTTATGATTTTAAAATTCAATGCAATTTCAGTCACTTGTGACTAAAAATGCAATAAAATTTAAAATAACAAGACATAAATTGCTAATAAAAAATCTTTCTTAGCAATTTATGTCCTGTTATTTTAAATTTTGTTGCATTTTCAGTCTCGAAGAACTGATAGATTTTTTATTAGCAATTTAAGTCATGTAATATTAACTTTCGTTGCAATTTCAGTCCCGAATGACTGAAATTACAGCAAATATTAAATTACAGTATTAAAAGACAAAAAGTTGAAATCTTGGGACCAAAAATACTAAAGCGTTAAACCAACAAGACTAAAAATGTAATTTCGCCTTTTTTTATTAGAATTATCATGGAAATAGTGAATTTTATATTTCTCATAAATATATTTTTTTTTTCTTTTTTTTTTCATCACAAAAACTAACCCCGTGCACACATGTTTAAAGAAGAACGGTTATTTTTAGGGAGGGAGAAAATGCTTTTGGCTAAATTACAAGTTGACTTTGAGAAATAAATTTGTACTATCATATTTTCTGAGTTTTCAACATGACAAGTGAAAAATGTACAACTACCATTGCAGTGATTCTAGCTGAGAATCTAATAAAGGGGGGAAAAAAAGTTTGCATTGTCCAATAAATTATGGCTCACATGAGGGCAAAGTCTATTTTTACAAGACTTTGAGAGACCCAATATTCATACAAGAAAAAGGTTGGAAAATTAATGAAAAGTAGTCATGACTTACCTAGAAATTAGGTGTAGTATTAACGAGTCGATCTGAGTTCGAGCTTGGGCTCAAGCTTTTACGAGTCAAGTCGAACTCGACTCGTTAACTAAATGAGCTTAACTAAATGAGCTGATAAATAAGGAACGAACTCGAACTCGAAATATTTATTAATATTATTGAGTTGAGCTTGAACAGACTTATCAATTAAACGAGTTCGAATTGAATTGAACTCATGAGTGTCTAACTTAGTTTTTTTTTTTTTTTTTTTTTTTTTTTTTT
>CACSLK010030184.1:19853042-19868570 GCA_902706635.1 Striga hermonthica | reverse complement strand
AAGTTGCGCACGAACGGCTTCTACTCGACGACGGTGCGGATGACTCGGAGGTTAATCTCCTTACCTTCTCGTGATAGGTGAGACAGCTCGAACATGAATCCTTGCCAAACTGGAGCTTATGACGAACTATGCGATGGAACGCCCTTTTCGACACAAAGATTTTGTGATAAAAATCTAAAAAATTCTAAACACAAGAAGATGAACAAAGTTTGGATTTTTATTAATAATTTTGATGATTTAAAATAACAAGAGGAAGGGTTTTTATATAGGCATCAACTAAATCTAGTCTGAATCTAACTATAACTCTAATAAAGCAATAAAATATTAAGTAACCTAGACAATTTAGAAATCATAAAGAAATAAGGAAACTAAATATCTAGGAGATCTTGAAAAGCCTTGTCTTGCACTCCAAGCAGAAGAACCCTAGCCGGCTGCCGCCTTGGACCCTTGGCAGCCCTGCACCCACGCGAGTATGCTACCCGTGCGTGCTGCTGCCCGTGCGCGCTGCTGCCCCGCGCCCGCGCACGCGTGCTGTGATGAAGATCGTGTGTTCCGATTGCCGATAAGCCATGAATCCGCGCCTTGAATCGCAGATAGGTGTTTCTCTAGCCACAACCGCGTCTATTGAAACGAATAAAATTGCCATAGAGATCTAAAAGAAATCTAAGACAAAGTGTTTGAACAGAAGTTCGAATTTTTATTGATAAACTGAATGATGAAAAATAACATAGGGAAGGGGCCTTTTTATAGGCACAAAATATGTCTAATTCTAATCTACCTAGGGAACTAATAAAGCAATAAAATATTAAGTATCTTGATTAAGCTAGAAATCATAATGCTAGATGGAAACTAATAGCTTGGCTTGCACACCAAGTAATTCTCTCCTAACCGCCTCTCTCTCGTTCGTGCGCCCAAGTCGGCCACCGCCTCACATTTTGCCCTAGTCCTCGAGGACTAGGGCGCTGCCTTCCCGCGCCCGCCTCGCGTGTTGCGCGCCTTCGCTGCCAACCGCCTCACTATGCGCGTGGTGCCCCGCTAGTCCGTACTCCTCAAGGACTGTTGCTCCGCGCCTTTTACCGTACGCCTCGAGGCCTAGGGCCTCAAACTCCGAACGCGCTTCCCAGCAGCGCGCATCTCCCGCGCCTGCGCCTAATGCGCCCATCGCCCGCGCATCGTTCCTTGTGCGCGCGTACGTACCTGCCGCTTACGCCTATCCGCTCGCACCCTCACGCTGGCTATCCTCGCACGTCCCGCGTATATTTCTCTTGATAGTGCGCACCTCAGTTGCCTCCCGTGCTAGCCTCTTACGTGCGTGATAGGCGCGACTTGCGGCGTTCTTGAGCTGCCTAGCCACTTCCGTATCATTCCCGTCCCCTTAAAGCGCTTTCTCTTCCTCAAGGATAAAACTCGGGAGTTGATCATGTATCTTATCTAGATCCTCCCATGTGGCTCCTCCTGTGGCAACTCTTCCCACTCGATTAGCACCTCCCAGTGGTAACGTCCAGCTTTCTTGACTTTGCGATATTCTATTACATGTTTTGGTCGTACTATGACCCTTCTATCGGTTGCAGTTGATGGTAAATCCTTGCACCACTTGTGCGCTTCTCCAAGACTTCTCTTAAGAAGAGAGACATGTATCGCTGGATAGATCTGTGAGCTCTCCGGTAGCTCTAGTCGGTAAGCTACCTGACCAATGCGCTTCAGAATCTGATAAGGCCCATAGTATCGTACTCCTAGCTTAGTTGTTGCCCTCTGTGCCGTCGTGTGCTGCCTGAACGGTCGCAGCTTCAGGTAGACATAATCGCCTGGCGCGTAATTCTCCTCTCGTTGCTTCCCATCTACAAAGGCTTTGGTTCGATTAATCGAGCCTTCGAGATTGTTCTTCAACTCTCGCAACATCAAATCTCGATCCTCAAGTTCTCGACCGACTTCATCGTTGACCGTGCTTCCCATATACCCACTCGAATGGAGTCATCTTGGTTGACTCATGGTAAGTAATATTGTACCAGTACTCAGCCCAGGGCAACAAAATTTTACATCTCTTCGGAAATTGATGAACATAGCATCGTAGGTATTGCTCAAGTGTTCGGTTGGTTACCTCAGTTTGCCCATCGGTTTGGGGATGATATGCTGAGCTCATGGATAGCTTGGTCCCCTGCAGCTTGAAGAATTTAGACCAAAAGCTGCTCATAAAGATCTTATCTTGGTCGAAAACTATGGATGGTGGAGCTCCGTGTAACTTTATCATATATTCGACGAACAACCTGGCGATAGACTTTGCTGTGTAGGGATGGGTAATGGGTATGAAGTGAGCATACTAGGTGAGTCGGTCCACTACGACCATTACGTCGTTAAACCCATTGGAACTTGGCAACCCTTCTATGAAATCCATGGTGATGTCTTCCCAAATTTCCTCGGGTATCGGTAGTGGTTGCAGCAGCCCACTTGGTCGGCGTGAATCAACCTTAGTGCGCTGACAATTGTCGCATCGCGCGATGTAATCCCGAACCGTGCTCAGTTGTCCTGGCCAAAAGAATGTATTTGCTATCCTCATCCATGTGCGGTAGATACTAGAATGAGCTCCAACCTTAGAATCATGGAAGTGTTGCATAATCTTCTCGCGTAGCTGCCCATTGTCGGGAATGAATACTCAGCCTCGATGTAGTAGTAGGCCGTTGTGCAGCTCATAATCACCAATGGTTTCTCGTGTCTCGATTTTTTGGCGTACTTCTTTGCAATAAGTATCCTCTTCTTGCGCCTTTCGAACTTTCTCCCAGATGGTCCACGTCGGCCCGGTGATAGCGTTAAGCTTAGCTACATCTGTTCGTCGGGATAAAGCGTTGGCTACCGCATTCTGTCGTCCTGGCCAGTAGACTATCTCAAAGTCGAACCCCATTAGTTTCGAGCAAACTTCTGCTGCTCGGAAGTAACAATCCTTTTCTCGAGTAGAAGCTTGAGTGGTTGCTGGTCGGTCACAATTCAAAATCGACGCCCTAACAGATAAGGCCTTCAACATCTTACAGCCTCGACAACTGCTAGCATCTCCTTTACGTACACAGATAATCCCAATCGAGTCATGCCTAGCGCCATGCTGAGATAGGCTAGGGGTCGTCCTTCCTGCACTAGCACTACTCCAATCCCTATATCACTCGCATCTGGTTGTACCTCGAACAAGACATCAAACCTTGGCATGGCGAGCACTGGCGTCATAGTCATGGCGCCTTTTAGTTTCTCAAATGCCTCCTCGCTAGCCTTGGTCCATGTGAACCCGCCTTTCTTGGTCATCTCCATAAGTAGTTTGGTGATGGTCCCATAATCCTTTACAAATTTCCTGTAGTAACCCGTGAGCCTTAGGAATCCTCAGAGCTGCGTGAGACTCGTTGGCTTAGGCGAGTCAACCATAGCCTCTATCTTCCGTGGATCGACCTTCACGCCATCGTAAGATATAAAGTGGCCTAGGTACTCAACCATCTCCTTCCCGAATGAACACTTGGACGGCTTGATGTGGAATGAGTTAGCCTCCAAGACTTCGAGCACCACTCTCAAATGCCCCAGATGTTCAGCCAATGACTTTGAATATACCAATATCTCATCAAAGAAGGCAAGAACAAACTTACGTAGATACTCCTTGAAGATGGAATTCATAGCGAACTGGAAAGTGGACGGGGCGTTGCACAGCCCGAACGGCATCACCAAATACTCATAGTGCCCTTGATGTGTACGAAAGGCTGTCTTTGGAATGTCGGCCTTGTGGAGCCGAATCTGATGATAACCAGCTCTCAGATCGAGCTTTGAGAAGTAACGTGATCCAGCCAACTCATCGAGAATGTCGTCGACACCAGGAATTGGAAATCGTTCCTTGATAGTCGCGACATTCAAAGCTCGGTAGTCAGTACAAAACCTCCATGTACCATTCTTCTTCTTAGCTAATAATACTGGTGATGAAGATGGACTCGAGCTATATTGAATTAACCCAGACTCTAACATCTCAGCTACTTGTCTTTCATTCTCAGTTTTATGAAAGTGGGCATACCTATAGGGATGGACGTGTACTGCGTGCTACTCCCGCTGGGGAGGTAGTCCCTTAGGTTCGCCCAGTACTCATTCAAACTCCTCGAGAAGCGTGCACACGTCCCCCTGTTGTTGCTCGGTTTTGACCATGTGCGCACCCGTGTTCTCGACGACTACTGCAAAAATTTAGTCGCCACCTCGCCCAACCAAAGGTAGGGCATAGAGATCGGCTTCCACGACAACTCCTTGGAATTTGATTGGTACCCCACGAAAGGACTCGGTGCATTGAAGCCTCTAACAGTTGGCTACTCGAACTTCAAAGGGCTCAATCTTCGTGGTTGGTAGATTCAGCTTCTGGGATAAGTCAGAATTGATGAAGTTTTGTGATGACCCGTTGTCTACGAGTACGATCACTCGTTGGTCCTTGACCCAAGCTGGTAGCCTCATCATCCTTGGCCCTCTGACCCCAGCCATGGCGTGCATCGATATTTCAAATTCTTCCTCGAGCACTTGTTCCTCTTGCTTTGGCTCCTCCTCGCCCTCAGAATCCTCCTCATCAAATTGGCGACCTCAATCACAAAGCCTGTTTACATTGATGTCCTGGTGTAAACTTTTCTTCACACTTGAAACAGTGGCCTTTCTCACACCGGCGTTTGACCTTCTTGGGAGAGAGCCACCTGACTAGTGGTCCCGGCGGTCGAGCATTGATGGCCGGTCGTGCGCTCGCGGTCGCTTGATTCTGGCCCGAGCGTCGTGTTTCGGCGAAACGGGCGTCTGCCCGTCCCCTTCGTGTTGCAACTAGATGGTCTTCGCGGCGTCGAACTACCTCCATGGCTGTGTACATCGTGCCTGGCCGCTCCAGTCGAACTTCTGCGGCTAGATCGAACTTCAACCCACCTATAAAAGCTCCACCAGTGCATCCTCGGGCCAATCTCGCACGCGGCAAGCTAGACGTTCGAACTCCTTGATGTACTCGCGCAAGCTGCCCGTCTGACGTATGCGTGCGAGGGCCTCATTGTAATTATGGTAATCAGATGTGCAAAGTGCGTGAGCAACTCCCTCTCAAAGTCGGCCCATGTGATGGCCTACTGCCGTTTGCGGTAAACCCTTGTGAGCCATTGCCACTATACATTAGCCTCACCATCAAGATAGAATGTTGCATACCTTACTCGATCATGGCCTTCGATTTCGTTGAGTTCGAAGTATTGTGCAACACGGTTGAGCCAAGCCTCCGGATCATTACCAGAGAACGTAGACAGCACAAGCCTTGGGTTGTTGGGCCTCGTGCTCGTAGTCACCGCGTCGCAATTCTCCGTCGCGCTGCTCATGCGCGCGCCGCGCCTCACACTGTGGTGATGGCGAGCGCTCGTCGTGCTCGGTGTGTCTGTGGTGTTTGCGTCTCGAAGGGACGTCGTGCTGCCGTAGTTGCTGCTGGAATACCCGCAGTACCTCGTCTAGGTATTGCTCGAGTCGTACCACGGCGGCGTTGGTGTTGCCTTGGCCCTCGTCGAGCGATCCAAGCCTTCCTTCCATATCTTCACTCATGTTTCGCATTTGGACGTCAAGATTGTCGATATTGTCCTTCGTCTCCTTGTTGGACATTGCTTTCTTCTCTTGCCTTCGCTCTTTACTTTGCGGACTCGTGTTGAAGATGGAATGTATATATATATATTTGATAGGGAACGAAAAAATTAAGAGGAAAAGAAAGGGAATGGGGTAGAAGAAAAACACACGATCTAACACCTCTCAGTGAAAGAACCAATGATGATGATCATGTGTTTCGATTGCCGATAAGCCACAAATTCGCGCCTTGATTCGCCGATAGGTGTTTCTCTAGCCACAGCCGCGCCTATTGAAACGAATAAAATTGCAATAGAGACCTAAAAGAAATCTAAGACAAAGTGTTTGAATAGAAGTTTGGATTTTTATTGATAAACTGAATGATGAAAAATAACATAGGGAAGGGGCCTTTTTATAGGCAACATATCTAATCCTAATCTACCTAGGGAAGTAATAAAGCAATAAAATATTAAGTATCCTAATTAAGCTAGAAATCATAATGCTAGATGGAAACTAATAGCTTGGCTTGCACACCAAGTAATTCTCTCCTAACCGCCTCTCTCTCTTTCGCGCGCCCAAGTCGGCCACCGCCTCACGTTTTGCCCTAGTCCTCGAGGACTAGGGGGCCGCCTTCCCGCGCGCATGCACGCCTGCCTAGCGTGTTGCGCGCGCCTTCGCTGCCCACTGCCTCACTATGCGCGTGGTGCCCCGCTAGTCCGTACTCCTGAAGGACTGGTGCTCCGCGCCTTTTACCGTACGCCTCGAGGCATAGGGCCTCAAGCTCCGCGCGCGCTTTCCAGCAGCGCGCATCTCCCGTGCCTGCGCTTAATGCGCCCATCGGCCGCTCGTCGTTTCTTGTGCATGCGCACATACCTGCCGCTTGCGCGCATCCGCTTTCACCCTCACGTTGGCCATCCTCAGACGTCCAGCGTACATTTCTCTCGATAGTGCGCACCTCAGCTGCCTCCTCCCATGCTAGCCTCTTACGTGCGTGATAGGCGCGACTTGCGGCGTTCTTGAGCTGCCTAGCACTTCCGTATCATGCTGCCCGTGCGAACTGCTGCCCAGCGCCGCGCCCGTGCGCGCCCCGTCCTGTGTGCCTGCCCCGACGCGCGCACGCGTTCCTGCATGCACACGTGAAGTTCGCAGTCTGGCAGCGCACGCGCCCGCCTGTGTACGCCACTGGCCGTCTACGCACTGCCTGCACGCCCTTATGCGCGTGCTGTGCTCGATAAGCACCCGTCTTGCGCGCCTCACAATCCTTCGAGCCACTTGATGCTCTAGCCATCCCCACCAAATTTTGCTACTTCGGCGTGCATCCCAAAACCTCTGATGGCATATCCGTTTGCAGCGTTTTCTTCCTTGGCCCAAATGCGTCCCGTGCTCGGGCTTGAAAGGGTCGGGGAGCACATCCCCACGCGCCGCCGCAACACCACCCGCGCACGCCTACGACACGACCCAGCACAACCACACCGCGCCTTGTGTTCTTTGCCCATAGCCAGTGTTCTTCGCGTCCAGCCAACAAGCACTGAGGAGCCCCATCGTGCAACATCCTCGCATGCCGCCTACGCAGACGACTTCCAATGCGACCCGCAAAGACTGCGTGACCCGCCTGTGCGCCCAGTGATCTTTTTGGCAACAGCAGTGCCCGCACGCGTCACGATAGCAAGTCCGCAATCCTTTGTGCACCCAGTCCCGACCCTATGCGCGAGTAGACCGCGAGCAGCGAGCTAGCCCTTGGCCCCAGCAACCAATTCCGACCCAATCCAACCTAGTCTGGCCCAGGCCCGACTAGACCCGGTCTAGACTTGTCCATACCACTTCAACCTGGTTTAACTCAGTCTAGAAGCCCCAGTTCGAGTTTGTGATGGTTCCCGAGCACTCCGACTAACCCACCGAAGGTCCAAGATAACCCGATTAGCCCGACTAACAATCGAAAGTGCATTGATGAAGCCAAGTCTGGCTGCCCAATGGACTCTGCTGTTAGATATATGCTGTAAAGCTATGTTTTGCAGATTCTTTCAATTCCATTTTGATCTGGCCATCATTTTTCGGTCAAAGTACATATGCTTGCAGTTTGTTTATTAATGCAATCATACTCCTTGTCTTATATTGAGATAGTGAGGTTCGAATTATTTTGAACAGAAAGATCACATATCAGTTCTTTATAAGACTAAACTATTCGTTCACAGTCTAGACAGGCAGCGAGATCCCTCTTGGATAATGACTGTAGTGTATTATTGATTCAGTTGGTCTTTGACTGGAGGATTACACTTGCACTTATGATAGGTGTTGAACATGACCGCAGAAGGATAAGATTATAAGATTATTAGATCCACTGATAGGTAGTTATAATCTAGACCTTCGGTGATTGATCCGTTCTCTTAAGCTGTAAGATAATATAAAATAGATATATGTACTCATCTCTTGTTTATTTGATTTGCCAAAGGTGATTTCTATCCTTTTAGAATGACATACTTCGTACTTTGGTAAATGAGTGTGCTTACAAGATGTGCTGTTATAAATTATTGACGGTCACTATGTCCCAGTGCGCTGGATTGATGACGTCCCTGAAATGTGCTCAGGAAGGAACATTATGTTAAACCTAGCAGGTGGACGATTGTCCGACATAATGGTTAATGAACTGAGTGGTACTAGTTTCTGAAATAATAAGAAGTTGATTAATTATATTACCACTAATTTAAACACTGGGAGGTAAATCAATCAATCGAATTAATATTATTTAATCATGGAAGTCGAATTTATTTGATAAATTAGGAGCTAAATGGGAAGAGCAATAATATTACTTTAGTTGGATGTTTTATTATTTAATTCCATTAAATGAGGAATTAATTTTATTCCATAATTATTTGTAACGCCCCAAAGATTTTTAAAGACAATTCCGGACTTATCCAAATATCATGTTTTAAAATTTCGAAACCATTTATCGATTTATAAAATATTTGGCGCTACTCGAGAAAATTTCAAAGTTTAACACATAATCATCATAAAGGAAACGAGAATATCCAACATAATTAAAGTTCCAAGTCTAGATTTCAACATATCTAGCAATAGGATTGTCGACATAATCCAAACTGATAATAATAATCCACATGGTTCAAATAGTTCAACCAATCCCAAACGCAATAGGGAAAAATAACAATGTCTAATAATCTCAACATAAATATCAAAGCATGCGGAAGCAATAAAAAGCAATAATAATGTTTGGCCATCCACTCGTCTTCAGTCTCATCATGCCCAACACGTGTTTAACTTGCATCCATGAAGAGCAGGTGGGAGTGAGCACAAATATAATCGAGGTGCTCACCACTGTGCATTATATATTGATAGGACTAAAGTCATATGCAAGTACATGGTCAAAAGACATAACACACCACTCTCATACTCATTACTATACTCATGTGCACACCTATCATAAGAGGTTCAACATCAATGGTCACGGCCCATCAACTATGCTAAAATGAGTCTACCTATCACAAGGTTGGAGATCGCCTACAACTAGATACCATCTCATAACTCACACATACATTCATAGGACACTCAGTATAAAGATCTTACCACAATTATAGCACAACAAATTTTAAATAAAACCCACCTGGATTTTGAATTGATAATAACAAAAATAGAAGAGACGTAGGTTGAGAATTGACTCCTCAAACACCTACATTATGCCAAGATCCTACAATAAATATCTACTCTGACTAAAACCGAAAACACAAAACTGACTTAATCGAACTTAATTCGACTAAGCTGTTCGTGAAGTCCTGTGGACGTTGGAACTCTAGGACTTAGACTCGAACAACCAAACACGAGAGTTCATACAAATATCACATAAAAGATAGTTCAAACAAGTCACAACCACAACAACAAAATCCGATTTATAGTTTTTGACACAAGAACTACATTTTTTAAAAATAGAAGATGATATATCACATAATTAGGTTGGTCAACCTTCCGAATGAGTTAGGTTCTGAAACTTTAACATAAAATCCTCTTCACTGGACTTAGTAAAACCACCAATTTTCAGCCCCAAACTCATTATACACAATTTTATAAAATTCAAACATGATTTCAGCAAAAACGAGCATAAAATCCATATCCTGACCTAATGAACGAATTTATACCTGAAGTTTTTACTGGAGAAACTACAGTGTAAGGACCAACACATAAAAATTTTAGCTATTAAAATTAAATACACGAATTCTAAAATTCATACAAGTTTACTTTTTGAATTGTAATTAAAACCTATGAAATTTTAACTACAAATTTCAATATTTTTACATCATGAAACTCCACATAAAATAAGCACCTCAGCCAAAAATTAGAATTTTTTCAGCCACTGACCAATTTAATATAATTAAAACAATTTTCAGCAGAATAATAAAATAAATTATTTACCTTATCAATCTTAGTCCAACAATTCTACAAATTTTACATACATCTAAATAAGAAAGGGAGACAACATACTAAAATTTCATCAATTTTGGAGTAGGGACCGATTTATTATGAATTTAACATGTTTCTGCCCAAAAATCACTTTAATAATTAAAAATACTACAGGCCGTGAACAATTATGAAATTTTTACACAAGCCTTGTAATCGAAATAAGATACAACCCTCCAAATTTCAAGGAAATCCGAGCAGTACATAATTTTTAAAAATTCAAACACTAAAACAGCGAGCATACGCGTTCATAAATTAATATACGACTCGATTTGCAACGAAATCGTCCTAGGTCTTCACCATAAGACCAAGGACTCGATATGTTTCAGCTCCACAGCAACTTAACACGAGTTTAACGAGGATGTCATTCGATTTCACGAAATCGAAATGACCTACTACACACAATAATCATAATGTATCCAAACGTACACATAAAATCATAGGGCATATATATATATATATATATATATATATTAATAAAACAAGTTAAACACAACTAATAAACACATAAAAAATTAATCAAAATGTCGGGACTCGATACCGTTCTCGAGAAACGCGAGAATGGCCCGAACGGAAAGAAGAACAGTACGACGGCTCGACGGCTTCACGCGGCTCGCCGGGGAAGGAGGTGCAGCGGCGGCGCGAATAGCAATGGTCTAATGATGACGAACGCTGGGCAGTAGGGGTCCGAAGGGATTGTAGGTGCTCGCTGCTGGTTCACCTCTTGCGAGAGAAGATGGCACGATGATGATGGTGACTGAGGAACTCGCCGGGAAGTGCATGGTTTCGCCAGACAGCAGCTCGGGTCGACGGTGGAGGGTGGTGTGCGCTCGGAGTTGCAGGTTGCAGATTGCGATGGAGATGATGATCAGATATGACGGTGATGGCGAAAATGAGAGATGATGATGATGATGCAGTTGACAAAGGTGATGATCGGGTGTTGGTAGGAACAAAAACGAAAGAGAAAAATCTCTTCTGCTATCGATGGTTATCGCGAGAGGGAGAGAATGTTTGGCTGCGAAAATATTACGGGAATATGAAGCTGAGGACTAATATCTTCCTAATATAGCATTAAGGTTAAGATGTCTTGCCCTTCAAGACACACACACACACACACGCAAGAGAGGGAGAGAGAAACCGGGTCGAGCTCGGCCGGTTCGGTTCTCTCGATTCATAATTAAATAGAAGAGACTTGGGCTCGGTTCATCGCATGATAAATTAATATAATAACCGGATATATATATATAGGGATTGGTTCCAATGCGGACAGTTTTTTAAAATGCGGACGTGAGACCGCAACTCGTCCGTTCTTTCCGCATCTAATCTAACGTTCAGGATTAATTCATTATATCAATTAATTTTCGTGGGCACTTCTTCATCTTCTCTTCCACTTTTTGCACTTGCACTTTGTTTCCTTTTCGCACTTCATCGTCTGTTCCATTTTCACAGTTGATTCTTCTTTCTGTTCCATTCTCTTCCACTTTCGTCCCAATTTGTGTTTCGGTTTTATCGTTCGCAGTCTCTATCCTCGCAGATTCTCGTCTTAATTAGTGAGTATTTTTTGCGTTTGTTTTTGTTTGTAATCGCTTTTTTCGATTTTAGGTTTTTTTTGTCTTAATAGATTTTTATCGGTGTTTGTAATATGTGTTGATAAACGGATTTGATCAACTTGTTTATATTTATATCTATTAGATTAATAGCGTGATCAGACGATTTTATTGAACAACTGAAAATTATCTAGGAAAATATCAAGTCGGTATTTCGCGGACTTGAGGTCGGTTTTTCTTGTACAATAATGCTAAAATTGGCAATAGCCGAGGTGATTAATGCAGAATTTATGTGTCGGAAAAAGATCCTCGTATTGCCTTTATTGCTGCTATTTATAGTAACTGGGGGCTCATCTTTTGAGGAGATTCGGCGGCATTTAATGAGGAATGACATCTACGCAGCTTTTTCTGTCTGTGGGGCCCCCCTGCGCAATGATGTCTCCACATGGGCTCTGAACAGTCGATGGTACCCGCATTAAATGCTGCTTGTCCGCTCCGACGTCGGCCTGCACCCGAGGTTGCCTCGTGTTGGAGGTCGGCTTCCAGACAAGGTCGGCTTCCTAAATGAGGTCGGCCACGACAGGTCGGGCAACGTTTTCTCGGCACTTTTGGGCGTAACCCCTTCGCTTTCTCGCCGTCCACGTGTCAGTCATCCAACGCTAAAGCAGATTTTTAGGTCAACAATATGTTTTGTTTATTTTTTTTGATCGGTTTGTTTTTTTTAATTCAATCCATATATAAAGTATATCATTCGTATTTTTAGGGTTTTATTGGTTGTGTGTTTGAGTTGCAAGGTTATTGATATTTAGTTGCAAGGTTAGTTGTCTATCGTCGCTATGGTTGTTGTTTATCGTTGGTAGGTAGTTGTCTGTGTTGCTTTGTTATTTTTTCTGATGCTGTTAGGTTAGTTTTCTGCTTGTGCAATGTTAGTTGTATGTTGTTACTAGGTTAGTTGTCTGATGGTGCTAGGCTAGCTGTCTGTTGGTGCTATGTTAGTTGTTTTTAGTGCTAGGTTAGTAGTCTGTTGTTGCTCAGTTAGTTACCCGTAGATGCTAGGATAGTTGTCTTTTGTTGCTAGGTTAGTTATATGCAGGTACTAGGATAGCTATATATTTCTGCAATGATAGTTTTATCAAGTACATTACCGCTCAGTTAGTTACCCGTAAATGCTACGTTAGCTGTCTGTTGGTGCTAGGTTAGGTCTCTGCTTTTGATAGGTTAGTTATATATCTTTGCAACCTTAGTTTTATCATGTTGCAATGATAATTTTTTTGCTAGGTTAGGTCTCTGTTCTTGCTAGGTTAGTTATTTTCTGTTGCTAGGTTAGTTATATATCTCTGCAAGGTTAGTTTTATCATGTTGTAATGTTAGTTGTATGGTGTTTCTAGGTTAGTTGTCTGTTGGTGCTATGTTAGTTATTTGTTAGTGCTATGTTTAGTTATCTGTAACTGCTATGATAGTTGTCTTTCAATGCTAGGTTAGTTACATATCTCTGCAATGATAGTTTTATCAAGTTATATATCTCTGCAATGATAGTTTTATCAAGTTGCTAGGTTAGTTGCCTGTTGGTGCTAGGTTAGGTCTTTGTTTTTGCTAGATTAGTTATATATCTCTGCTAGGTTAGTCGTATCATGTTGCAATGTTAGTTGTATGGTGTTGCTATGTTAGCTTTATGTTTGTGCTTGGTTAGTTTTATCATGTTGCAATGTTAGTTGTATTGTGTTGCTATGATAACTTTATTTTGGTGCTAGGTTAGTTATATATCTCTGCTAGATTAGTTTTATAATGTTGCAATGTTAGTTGTATGGTGTTGCTATGTTATCTGTCTGTTGGTGCTAGGTTAGTTATATATCTCTGCAAGGTTAGTTTTATCATTTTGCAATGTTAGTTGTATGGTGTTGCTAGGTTAGCTGTCTGTTGGTGCTATGTTAGTTATTTGTTAGTGCTATGTTTAGTTATCTGTAACTGCTATGTAGTTGTCTTTCCATGCTAGGTTAGTTACATATCTGTGTTAGGTTAGTTCTCTTTTTTTTATAGGTTAGTTGTCTATTACTGCTAGGTTAGTTATCTATAGCTGCAAGGTTAGGTATACACTTCTGCAAGGTTAGTTTTATCATGTTGCATTAGTAGTATGTTGTTGCTAGGCTAGCTGTTTGTTGGTGCTAGGTCAGTAGTCTGTTGCTTCTAGGTTAGTAGTATGTTGCTGCTAGATTAGTTTTATATAGTTGCAATGATAGTTGTATGTTCTTGCTGGGTTAGTTATCTTTTCTTGCTAGGTTAGTTATGTACCTCTGCAAGGTTACTTTTCTGATGCTGCAATGTTAGTTGTAAGTTTACTTATATCTATTTAACATTTTTTTTTGTAACTCAGTTTAATTTGAAGAAATCGTTATGGAGCCTGGTGATGAAGTTTTTTGCTTACTCATCCATCATCTGGCAATCTATCTCGTAAACGGCAGTCTAATGATAAACTTAATTTCCCAAAGTTGTCAACACGATCTTCTGCAAAAACTTTGGTTGAGTCAATTGCTAAATTAAATGATGAACATATGACAGCTGTAGAAAAGATGGGTTTTGGATACTTGCTGCATTTTAAGAATAAGGAGATTCCAAGCAATTTATCTTTCTGGGTGGTGGATAATTTTGACCCGGTTAGCTCTGTCTTGCGTTTTTCGGAGGGGAACATCCATATCGAAACTTTTGATGTGGAGAAGGTCTTAGGCTTCCCAAGAGGTGATAAGCCTATTCAGTTAAAGACAAAATCTGAGACTTGTGAACTGTGGGATAACTGGAGGAGTCAGTTTCCATCATCTTCTGAGAGAATCACTCCTGAACACGTGAGCCAAAAAATGTAGCAGTGTAATTTTGATGACGGTGGTGAAATGTTCTGCTGTAACTTTGTTGTCTTGATGGATGCTCTTATAATCTGTACTATCAACTCTGCTGGTTATGTCAACCCTCCTTTCTTGAAGTCGGTACATAACATGTGTCTCCGATTTGAATTGGGCTGACTATACTCTTCAAAATTTGATTGCTAAAAAACTGAAATGGGATGAAGGCAAGAAGAGTAGTTTCAATGGCCCTCTTCTTTTCCTTGTGGTAAGAATGTTATTTTATATTATTCTTAAACAATTTATATTCCATGTTTTTTTTATATATATATATATAATTTTTTTTTTCATAATGCAGGTTTTATATGTTGATCGGCTGGTGTTTATATCGCGTGATGTTCCAAGGAGTCTGCCCTCCTTTATTGGTTGGAACTGCGAGTTGTTGCGCAAGAGATCCATTGCTGAGGCGAAAAAGGGTGGTTTTGGCTGAGGTTTTGTCGATGATCGCATGGAACTCTTGGCATTACAACAACAACAACAACCATTATTGGAGTCATTAAAGTTGAAAGAAAAGAAATTATCTGATGCTGATTTTGTTCAGGTTGGTGTTTATCTTATTGTTGATTAAGTTGTGTGATGCTGCTAGGTTACTTCTTTATTGTCGCTAGGTTGGTTATATAACTCTGCAAGGTTAGTTTTATCATGGTGCAATGTTAGTTGTCTGTTGGTGATAGGTTAGTTGTATGCTTTTTGCTAGGTTAGTTTTATCATGTTGCAATTATAATTGTATTTTGTTGCTAGGTTAGTTTTATGTCTCTGCAAGGTGAGTTTGTCATGTTGCAATGATAGCTGTCTGTTGGTGCTAGGTTAGTAGTGTATTGTTGCTAGTTTAGGTCTCTGTTCTTGCTAAGTTAGTTATCATCTGTTGCTAGGTTAGCTTTATGTCTCTGCAAGGTTAGTTTGTCATGTTTCAATGATAGCTGTCTGTTGGTGCTAGGTTAGTAGTGTATTCTTGCTAGTTTAGGTCTCTGTTCTTTCTAAGTTAGTTATCATCTGTTTCTAGGTTAGTTTTATGTCTCTGCAAGGTTAGTTTGTCATGTTGCAATGATAACTGT
>CACSLK010030184.1:19810627-19820643 GCA_902706635.1 Striga hermonthica | reverse complement strand
AAAAATAAAAAAAATAAAAAAAAAAAAAATTGGAAAGATTAGGTAAACCAACCCCTAACACAATTATGTTGAAACATCTCAAGAGCTTAGAAATGTGCAACTAAAACAAACTACAGGAAATAAAAATGCAATCTTTAATAATATCTTTCAAGAAATATAAACATATAATACCTAAACAAGCTCATCACCAAAAAAAAAATACCCGAATTCGAAAAACTACTTAGAATTGAAGGCGGAAATTATCAAACTGAGATAAACAAAACAAAATAATCAAACGAATGAATTTGTAAAACCCATCACAAACTCAGCAGGCCATCAATCACACGAAACGCCGTGAAAAATAAAAAATAAAAATGAAAAAGCTTTACCAATTTATCTGGGAATGTGGTAGAGAAGCTGAAGCAAAGAAAAAAATGGCAGCTTTATCTATTATCCTTTTCCATTTAGACTGAAAACATATACTTATTTATGAAAATATGTTGAATAAAGGAAGGGCCCGCCATTATTAAGTCTTCTTTATCGGTCCCAGTCAACTTTCGCACGTGTAACAAAACAAGTCCAATTTTTTTTTTTTTTTTTAATTATTATCCACTCTCTATTAGACTATTAGAATCATCATGTGTTTATAAAATATTACTAAGTTATATTTGCCTATGTTATTTAACTATTAGTTAATTTTTTAAAAAAAATAAAAAATAAAAAATTGAGATACAAAATAATAAGATATAAAATTGGTTAATCTATATCTATATATCTATATAAAAATGTTTGATTATTTTTAAAATAGTAACTATTTCTCGCCAAAAAATCCTAATTATTAATTATGAAAATATATTAGCCAAAATTTCCATATGTAATGCTTATGTTTTTTGGATTTGGAAGTTTTTTATTAATATGGAAACATATTTCTTAGCTGCAATTTTCATATTTAATGCTTTATTTTATAACTTTTTAATTGATATGGAAACATATTCTTGTTTTAATTTAACATCATTCTTTAACAAAACTAATTAGCATAAATCTGAATATGTTAAGATTCTTATTTTTTTGAAACATTGAATTTTTATGAAATTAAATTTCGGTCTTGATTTTATAAAAAAATAAAGTTAATTCCGTAATTAAAAAAATTAGCATTCTATCTAGCTAAAAATTTCATTTTCAGTTCGAACACTTTGTTGGTTCTTTTTTTTTTCTTTTTTTTTTTTTACAAAATCTGTTGGGAAATCAATCAATCTATAAAATACTTTTGTTTGAAATACGCAGGCCATATTAATTTTTGGCATGGGTCTCAATTTTAATTTCAACTTTTTGTATGAAATGACCGTAATGAGATTAAAGTAGCTTCGACAAAATAATATAAACGATTTCTTTGATATAATGTGCATGTCTCGATGTTTTTTATATATAGAAAATTCTCTGGTCAAATTTTATTTGTATAATCAGTGGGTCTCGATTTAATCCAGTTTTTGTAACTACATTTCTATAAGGAAGTTTTTAATGATGTATAATATTATTTTTTTTTCTATTTATTTAATTTTTTTATTCACAAACATAATTATAAGATTAGATAAATATCCGTAAAAATGTCCACCACATGCATCGCACGAGATTTGCACTAGTTTAGAATAAAAATCTTGAACAAAAATATTTGCAATATAACTTTTTTATACTTGTGTAATTTTTATATAACATTTAGGGTAAATTATTATTAGTTGGTATCAATATTAATTATTATATATTATAATAGTAAAAAATATATTATTACACTTAATTAAAATAATTTTAACGAGTTTCTACCATAGTATCTAAAATATGGGTAGGAAACGTTACTAAATGAAGTTGAATAAAATTAGCAAAAAAAATCAGATTAATAATGAAAATTTTGTAATGATTTTGGGCGAGAAACCAAAAATATTTTTATTAATTGCTCTGGCAGTGTGTATATATATATTGTTTTTTTTTTCTCATAGTTGGAACTACAATGTCGCGATGTTATGAGTTCATGCAAGAGAATTATGTAAACATGTCACGATTAAATAAATAAATAAAAATAAACAAACACACACAATTATAATGAAATTGTCACAATCCGAGTGTGTGAATTATAGTGGTAACCTATGAAATGAAACTGATATTTTCAGTTCTTACAATTAAAACTATAAAACGGAAAACAAAATTACAATTGAAGATCTAAAAGATTAAGTCGAGCGAGTGAACTCTTTTTGCATGACAAATACGCCCCATGTAGTGTTAGCGAAATGTGCGCCTTGTCTTCAAAGATAGAGCAGTATGTTTATGCGTGAGGATACGAGAGAGTGCAAGGATGCAGATAAAGATAATGAGTACTTCTGCAACTCTAGACAGGTCCTACCTATAGGACTTCCATATTAGGTAGGGAATGGCACCAGTCACCTGCAACTGTCACTTAAAACAAGTAACAACACACTTAAGGCTGTTCTAATTGGCATAAAAACAACCAGTCCATTTTTAGGTGTTTAACACACCACTACTCAGGTGTTAAAACACCATAACTCTACCTGAAACAGTCAGGTAGAGTCAAACGTCCAGGTTCAGTGTACCTGGAGATGTTTCACCCGAGTACGGTAAGAAACTCGATTCCAATTCCATCTTGATTGGATTTCAATTTGGTCGACAATTTTCAAGTAAAACTACAGCAAAAAGATATCTAGTGGTTGGGTCTAAGGCCCAAGCCCCGAACCAAGCCCAATATTGTCCCAGACCGTCCAAGGCCATCTAAGTCCAACCCAATGACCAAGCTAGAGTCGAACCTACCAGCGAGAGAGCGCGTTGTGGATGAAGTCAACACCAACACTTGATGCATAACTTTGTTGTTGTGACATCTTCAACTCTCTTTTTTATATCAATGGGAGTTAATATCATTTAAGAGTTCAATGTGGTAAAAGACTCTTGACTCTTCGAATCCTACATCTATCGATTTGCATGTCAATTTATGACTAACTTTAATAATTTATTTCTCACTCACAGAAAGTCAGTTTTGAAAAAATAAGTATATCACGAGTATCTACTCGAAATGTATAATTTTTTTTATATGATTCAATACAACCCGAATTAAATATTTAACCATAAAAAATTAAGCCAAAATGGGATCAACTTCAAGTTTTATAACTGATTTTTTCAACAGAAATTTCAAATCATTTGGGTTAGCCAAATTTTGATTTTTACTTTTAAAATTAAAAAATTATAAATTTTAATAGCTATAAGCTCCACAGAGTTTTTTAATCGATTCTTCATAGTTCTCATTTATTCTATTTCAAAATAACATTTCACTGTTTTAAATCATATTTATTATATAACTATATTCATTATTTTTATATTTAATATTTATTATATTTATCAATATTTTATATGAAAATTCTCCTTGAACCGGGTTAAATCGGAGCACCATGAATGGCTACTGATCTGGAGCTCCAATGTCATGTAATAAGCCGGGGAAGGGTTCTGACAAAAAACATTCGAAAGCCCAAGTATGTGCTCCTAAGAATAAACGGCAAAACTTTAAGCATTGTATGCGTGAATATGTGATAAAATTTATATAGAACATTGTCACCCCATCTATAAAGTATGTCTCGATGCCCAAAAGAGTCATGACTAGGAAAAAAATCAAACGGGTCTGCTTTCTTAGCATGTTGCGCCTCTAGGATCCGAGATTCTTTACCAAGACATACTTTCCATTTCCATCCTACTAGAATTTTATCCCCCCTTACTGTACAACACTTAGATCTATATGTCGTAACCACGACCTCTTAACATACCTGCCGCCAGTCATAATTAGGTCACTATCTCGGCCTCTTTCCTCACGACCCCCATGGTGTGAGGTCGTCGCCACGTAAACTCGAGCTCCTAGAGGGTCTTATGGTCTTCTCAACATGTCGATCAGTACATCGGGTTGTGTTAATAAGCTTCATGAATAGGTCAAACACTGACACCGTGCTTCGACTTCCTTGGGCCGGCTCAATCCAAGCTAACTACTGTAGCCTGTCCACCGAGCTACTTTGGCTGCCACATCAATAGTTCTTAGAAAGGTAAGTAAACAAAATATACACCTTTATCGTAAAATATTAATAAATTGAGATTACTAAAAGTAAGTATGAATTTAATAGCAAATTAAACATAAATTTTATAATACAGAATATATTAAAGTACATATGTATAAAGTAAAATAACAAATAAATTGTTAAAGACAATTAAAAATGAAAAAAAAAAAATTGTCACTATCTCTACACTATGGCCTTGTTTGGTAATCAGCTGTTAGCTGTTTATATTAGTTGTTTTGACCAGCAGATTGCATTAGCTGTTTTGACCAGTTGATCATGTTAGCGGTTTGTAAAAAAATGTTTAGTAAAATTAACTTTTTTAATTAACTGTTAACATGTAAAATTACTTATAAAGACATCAACATACTTTCACATTCTCATTTATGTTGAACTTATAATTTTTTAGGAAATAGAAATAATTAATATTTTAATATTTATTAAATTGAATTAGATATGATAAAAATATAAATAATATTAAAATAAAATAATTTCATAATTGAATAAATAAGTTTTTGTCATCAGAATATCCTCAAAAATATAAGTTATTTAAGGATGCATAGGGTTAGGATCTATGAATAATTTTAACATAATAATTTAAAGTGTTGTTAAAGTTTTTAAAATTAGAATTGTGATTTTATAAGTTTATCAAAAGTAGTCTTTTTACACACAAAATTCAATAATAATAATTTTTTTAGAATTTATCAATTTAAAGATCATTTTTGCCCAAAATTCAAGTGTCATATCCACATGTCCCATTAGTTTTAAAAATTGGACTGGTTTTCACACGTGTCCCTAGCTCATAGAAACCAAGCAGCGAGCAAAATCTAATTTGTAGCTACAAAATTCAGTAATACTCCTCTACCTACGATGGACACGTGTTAATATGTCCATCGCTTATGTGGCATGCATACATTAGAGATGCACTACTTTGAACATATTAACATCATCAATGTATGCATGCTACATAAGCGGTTGACATATTAACATGTATCCACCGTAGGTAGGGGAGCATCTCCCACAAAATCCAATGTTTTAAAACTAATTAGCAAATACCCATATTTTATTATGTTCAGCACTAAGATAATGAGAAGGCAACTAAAGACTTTTGGGGAGTGATTGTTTACAAAATAATTTACTCACTTTTATCTCAACTCAAAATCTAATTCAACTTTAACCCAACCCCACTATCTTTAATATTATTCACATAATTAAATAATACAAAACAATCATTCTTACACATCACATCAACTTTAATTCACTATTCATCCACTCACATAATTTTAACTACCTATCATTTCCAATCATTTATCTCTTACTTTTACATCAAATCAACTTTAATTATTTTATTTTAAATATTATTTTAATATATTCTTAAAATTTCACTACAACTAACCATACCACATTTTTCAAAATTAACTATAGTTAACCAAAATAACTCAATTTGAACAAATTATTTCATAAACAATCAACCTTTTGATTTTTATATAGGGAATCACCAAACTAAAATGCTGCTAAAACAGTATTTTTTAATTTGGCCGATGAGCATAAAAAAATTATTTGTAACAGCTATTTATCAAACACATTTTTTAGCTGTTTACAAATGTAAACAACTAATAGGAAAAAAAAGCTCTTTTCAGAACAAAGCCATTTAACAAAACACAGTCAATGGATAAGGACAAACTAATATTTTTCTAATTCTAATAATTTCATTGGAAGATTCTAGTGTTACTATAGAGTACATCCACTTTATAAATAACCTACTCCATATTTATTGTGAATTGTTAATATGTTCTTCTAGATTTTTTTTTTTCACACAGTATCGAAGGAGAATTTCAAGCTTGACAAATACGTCTGTCATGGCGTCTTATTCTTAGTTAGCTTCCACTTATATGGAAAGAGTACTCCAAACCCCAAAGGGTCGCATAGTAAATAAATAAATTAGTTACAAAAAAACTCTTTCCATTATTGTTAAGGTGGGCACCAGACTTATTTGTCAGGCTTGTGATTCTCCTCTGATAGGTGTGAAATGTCAGTCGGCGGTCATGTCGGATCTACTCGCTCCGGAGCCGGAGTAACGGCTCGCGGCCGGATCTGAGGCTTGCCGTCGGCTCACTGAGTATGATTGACGAGAAAGCCCTTTCCCGATTTGGTGAATTTCGGGAGCTAGGGTTTTGGGTTCATTTCTTCGAAGGTGCATGCTTTTAGCTTGAATTTGCAAATTAACGAGGTTGAATCAAACCTTTTATTTTGATTCGTGTTTTTAGCTTGAATTTGTATGTGTTTGATTTAGTATATTGTTGCTGATTTGCCTTATTAGCTTTTGATTTGGTGCAATTTTTTTTTATTTTTTTATTTTTTGGTTGTGATTTTATTTGCAATTCGTAGGTTTCAAGTTATTGTGGGACTGATAATGATGAACATAAATGCAGTTTGCCCGTGCTACTGAATGATTTGTGTGCTGTGAAACCAGCTGAACTTGCTCTGGATTTTGATTTCATTCTTTTTGATAAGTTTATGAGATTAATGGCTTCTACTGGTATATCCATATGTTAGTTGTTTAGTCTTTTGGGAGCATTTTTTTCGATTTTCTTCTCTTTCTACATAGGTCATTTTGTGAGCCTTGGTGAAGAGCCTAAGATAGTGAAACTGGCTTTGGTATGTAGAGTTGATGATTATCTTTGAATGAGCAAGATTACCCTTATATGCTCCGCTTGATATCCGTTCTGTCTCATGTGTTTGCCGTGGTCTAGGTTGTGTTTGCTAAGCATATAACCTTAGTTAACTTATATGCATATGGAAAAACCCCAAAATCTAGCTCAAGTTTAACCTGTATATGGAAAAACCCAATTCATACTCTATTCATATTCAAAATTTAATTTAAGTTTAACCCAACTCCACTATCCTCAATATCATTAATACACATCACATCAACTTTAATCTACTATTCATCCACTCACATAATTTTAACTAACTATCATTTCACCGGTTTTGCTATGAAGCCAACAGTTGACTCCATAGTGGTGAAAACCTTCTATATACAACAAGTAAACTTACTGTGTTAATAAAATTATATTAGTTTTATTTAACTAGTCAGCTAATATAGTAAGTTTACTTGTTGTTGACGAGGTTTGGAACCCTAGCCGTCGGACAAAGATTCTTATCCGCGGATCTTATAGAAGGTTGGCTCCACTATGGAGCCAACTGTTGGCTTCATAGCAAAATCGATCATTTCACATCATCTCTCATACTTTTACATCAAATCAACTTCAATTATTTTATTTCAAATATTATTTTTCATATAAAACTAATATTTCACTAACAACTAATCATACCACTTTTTTTTCAAAATCAATTATAGGTAACCAAAAAAAAAAAAAAAAACATCATATATATTTATATACAAATACGCCCTAAATTTACTGTATTCAAATAAGTTTGGTTTGATAAGACGAGATTTTTTAAAACGTTCGAGCTTAATTTATAAGCTATCTTGAATAGCTTTTCAAATAAGCCAGTTGAAAATTTTTACAGATAAGCTAATTTTACAAAACATTTTTATCATATAAGTTAGTTTTTCGGTCATAAGCTATCATCTATAAGCTCGAAATTCACTTAAAAGCTATAAGCTACATTTTCAACTATAAGCTAACTTATCATCGGCTAGATTTACCAAACAAAACCGTAATCATTTGGTTTCCATAGTTTGAACATCTAGGATTAAACTTCTTGAAGATTGTAAAATCTTCAAATGATTTTTCCCTTGCACTCCTTTCTATAGCCAGATTTTGTTCCTCAATGAGATTAACTTTCATGATCAATTGAATGCTTGAAGTTTAACTATGAAATGTCATGGCCATCTTTAAAAAATTCAATACCCCTCAATAATTGTTTCTGTTCTTGGTAGCGGGTGTTTGTTCTGAGAACCTAAAAGGCGAATTTTTAAGTGTGGCATATGTTTTGTTCTTTAGTTAGATTAACATATACTTTGGATTTGCCGAGTTTCTGCAAAGTATATGAAAAACAAGTTGTGTCTTGCAGGGACTCTTTGTGAGTAAGGCAAGTTGAATTGTAGAAGGTTCTGTAGGCAGTGAAAATTTGAGGACAGAAGCAAAAGATGTTATTTTCCCATAAATTCAGACAGTCTGTTACGTGAGAGCCGGATGAAGCCTAAGGGCGTGCTTGGATACAAATATATTTGTTCGAAACGAGTTTTTATTTTTATTTTATTTTATTTTTATTTTTTTAAACCAAGGTTAATTTTGAAAAAAAAAAAAATGATATGTCAATTTTTAGTGGAATTTTGAGTTTATAGTAATATAATATTTAAAATAAAATATTTAAAATTAATTTGATGGAATAATAGGAGAGATGATGTGAAGTGATACAACAACAACAACAACAACATATCAGTATATTCCCAACTGGTTGGAGTCTGGGGGTCAGTTGTACGCAGACCTTACCCTTGTAATTATACAAGGAAACTGTTTTCGTAGCAACCTAAGGGCGTGCTTGGATACAAATATATTTTCGAAACGAGTTTTTATTTTTATTTTTATTTTTTTAAACCAAGGTTAATTTTGAAAAAAAAATGATATGTCAATTTTTAGTGGAATTTTGAGTTTATAGTAATATAATATTTAAAATAAAATATTTAAAATTAATTTGATGGAATAATAGGAGAGATGATGTGAAGTGATACAACAACAACAACATATCAGTATATTCTCAACTGGTTGGAGTCTGGGGGTCAGTTGTACGCAGACCTTACCCTTGTAATTATACAAGGAGACTGTTTTCGTAGCAACCAAAGGTACATTGCATCGTTTGATATATTTTTTTTTAGAAACTTCACTAATAGAAGAAACACTAGTATTTAATTGAGCCATTTTGATAGTAAATTAAAGTGATGTGATATGTAAGAATGATTGATATTTTATGATAGCATAGTTGAGTTAAAGTTGAGATTTTGAGTATGGATTGAATATGGATTGAGTTAGGTCATAAACAAACACAATCTAATTGCAATTGCCCGCCTTCAGCCAATGGTGGATACGAGTTAATATGTTCATGTAGCAGGAGATTAATATATTATACGAAGACTATGGGATTTTGAAATGACACATATTAATTTGCTCGTGATGGTTATGTGAGCAATTTCAGAAGTTTAGATTGGACTCAATTCACATGAAAATGCGATAATCATTCATTCCATCTTCTCCTCCTTCCTTCTATGACACGAATTTTGAAATGGAGACCAGTCATGACTAGTGTTGTTAAATTAAATGAGTCTGACTTGACTCGAGCTCGACGAGTAATGCTATAAAACCAACTTGAGTTACAACTTGGGTTACAACACCATTGTAAATGCATTATTTAATAATTTCTTGATAATACATTTACACTTGGGTTGTAATACAAGTTGCCACCCAAATTGGCCAAATAGCATTATTTTATTTATTTATTTTTTTTTATGTTACACATCTCCTGATAATTGTCTGATTAATTCACGCACACATATAAACATTAAATTAATACGAATAACTCGACCTGTCTCACTTCTTCGGTTCTTCACTTGCCAACGGCGGAGGCTTTGTGGAGACGCCGCCGTCGATGCAGCTTCGACAGCTTCTTTCCACCCATCCTTCCACATCGCGATCCTCCAAGTGCCGGCCGCCACATAGTTGGGCGATTATTCCTGCAAAGACGCCGAGTATGGTGATGACGGCCAGCACCACCACAAGCATCTCGATCGAGCGGTGAGTTGCCGAGATTCCGCTGGAATCCGCCCCCATTACAACCGCCGCCGGTGAGGAGCTCACTAGCGGCGGCAGCTGGTTGGTCTGAGCCATTTTGAGGTGTCAAAAAAGAGAAATTTTGAAAACTAGTATTCAAGTATGAAACTTGATAAGAAATATTTCAAGATTTTTTTTTTTTTTTTTT
>CACSLK010030184.1:19785926-19808009 GCA_902706635.1 Striga hermonthica | reverse complement strand
TTATTTTTCAGTTCAATTGTAATTTTCTATTTTTTTTAGATTATTTGTAAGAACTGAAAATACATATCAGTTCGTAGGATTCCCGTGTAATTTTACACCCCATATCCAACAGTACAATCCAACAAACATACACATCTCTCATTATAAGACACCCTGAAAACTCATGTCCAAAACTCGAATGGCTAGAATAACAAGCATAGTCCAAAACACACATACAAGTTTCTCAAATCCTTCGTCGCCGAACATCATGAGTTGCGAGTCCAACATACACACACACACACTATTTGTAAGCTCTTGTCTAAAACTCGAATGAGTAGACAAATATGTTTATAGCATAAAAGAATAATATAAATATCAAATTTATTATAGAATGGGAAAGACACAAATTTACCAAAACTGAATAACAAACAGAGCCTAACAAATAATACTAAAAGATAATAAATAATTGTACCAGCACTCAGCCCTGCACACAGCCAACTAATGTTCTCTACAAAGAAAATTAATTTTCATACTCATCTTTTTTGCATTAGCTCTTCTAATTTTCAGAGTCATCTTTTTTGCATTTATTATATCCTTTTAATTTTCATACTCATCTTTTTTGCATTTATCAAACAGTCCCTTTATTACCCTTTTCTTTATTATAAACCCTATCAAGCCACCATCTCCATCACCTTCTTCTTCTTCTTCTTCTTCTTCTTCTTCTTCTTCTTCTTCACTCAATCCTCCAAAGCCAGAGAGCTTAATTTCTTGCTGAAAAATGAGAAAAATCTCCTAATGTCCTCGTGTTACCAAAAGAATCGAGCAAATTTAGTGGGAAAAATGAGAAAGATACAGTCTTTACGAGCAGGGGCGGTCCTGGCCGCGGCGGAACCCAACATCCGCCTATCGCCGCCGCCCGCAGCCGCGCGGCCTCCGGCGGGTCCGGTATGCGGTGGCCGCACTTGTGCCTGGTGGCCCTTCACGGGCGCCGCGGATTTCATGGTGAAGGCTGTCCTCATCGTCGCGGCCCTCTTCTTTGCCCTGTTCTGTGCCCTGGCGTTCAACGCCGCTGCCCGCTACTTCCTTCGGTGGCGCTGCTGCTGCTGCCGCCTCCGGCGGCCGAAGGGGGAAGACGGGAGAGGCAAGGGGGCTGTGGTGGTGTACGAGGAGGGGATGAAGCTGGCCAGGGAGGAGACGGAGTGCACGATCTGCCTGTCGGAGTTCGTCGCCGGCGAGATGGTCAATATGCTGGACAAGTGCGGCCATGGCTTCCACGCACAGTGCATCCGGCGGTGGCTGGCGGCGCGTGACTCGTGTCCCACCTGCAGGGCGAGGTGCTCCGTTTAACTCAAATACACGCCGCCGTGTGTATCTTTCACGGAAATCAAGTTTCGCTTTTTCTCCTTTTTTTTTTTCTGAATTTTGGTTCGAAAAATAGCTTCTCCTATTTCATTTTGTTGAGTTTTTTTTACTAGTTGCAATCATTGGATAATTGTGTGTGTGTGGGTGTTTTTTCCATTTTCCATTTTTATATTTTTTTATTGTGGATATTATGTATATATAATAATCCTCTGACACATGTTAATATGTCAACCGTACGTGCCATACATATATGATATATTGGTGATGTTAAAATATTCAAAAAAATGCATCACCAATGTGTGCATGTCACATAGTGGACATATTAACACGTGCTCACCGTGGGTAGAGGAGCATTTGTATATAGTTATATACATACTTATTTGTATATATCCATACTTATTTTTGGAATAACGATTGACTGAACAGGGAAGAATCCAGAACTCAAAATCAAGTCTCGAACAAATTCACCTAAGGAATTAAAGTATTTTAATATATTCAGAAAAAGAATTAAAATAATTGATTTATGAATTATTATAAATTGATATCGAGGGTCTTTTCTAACAAATTTGTATAAACTCAAGTTCGAACTGTAATCTAGGGTGCTCAAGCTCGAGCTTGAGCCATTAGCGAGCTCAGGGTAATCAAGCCCAACGAGTTAGGTTCATTTATCAATATTAACGAATTGAGTTCAAGCTTTAACGAACTGATTTCGAACTCTAACGAGCCAAATTATAGAAAATTATATATAAATTTTATTATCGAGCTGAGTCGAACGTGACTCGTCAACGAAACAACTTCAAGCGAGCTCGGGCTCGTTTGAGCCGAACTCAAACTTTAACGAGTTGAACAGAGCTCATGAGCGGCTCGATTCATTTAACAACTTTAATTTATACACCTCAAAGTCAAGAAACTGTCACTGAATACTAGTGGGTGCGAGGTGTTGGTTGTGATAAGCCCAACACATACTGGTGTGAATGTGATCTTGTCGTTTTCCGAACATATTTAACTTAGAAATAATTTTTTTTTTTTTTTGTATTTTTGCTTAATTTAGGATTAACTATTTGTATTAAATATATGTTTAACTTATAATTAACTTTTGATTAAATTTTCAGTATCTCGTAAGTAGTTTTGAGATGTATGATTTTACTCTACAAACATGGGCTTTGAAAAATGATATTGGTTTGGGGCGCCCAACTTGTCCTACTTTATTAGATCTAGGCATATTGTATAGGTGAAAACCTAACTTAACGTGATTTAATCAATATGAGTAAAATTTAATATCATAATAGTCAATATGTTTCCCACACATAATTGCATAGATTTAAAAATAGAAAAATTAAATATAACCATCTTGATAAGTAAAAATCAACTTGATTTTCTAGGCTCAAAACCCTTGAAGAGCAGGACCTGTACCTGTAATATGAGAAGTGAACTGGGTGTTTGAGCTATTAGAGGACTCTGGAAGATGATGGAATACGACTCTTGTTGAGAAAACATTTACTCCATCTGAGGCAAAAGCCATTCTGAGCATTTATGGACTAGACCCTCATAAACCTGACATGTTGATCTGGGAGTGGAGTACGGATAGAAACTTCGGAGATGCATCTACTTGCCTGAAGGTGATAAAAGATAAATGGACGAACATGGAGCAAGCTGAATCTAGCATAATAGGAAACCTCTCCAAACATGCAGGAAGGAGATCTTGGAAACTAAAAATCAAAGGAAAAATAAAGCATTTTATGTGGAAAGGAGTGTACAACATTCTTCTAGTGTTATGTAATATCAAGACAAAAGGAATTCAGTTGGATCTGGTTTGCAAAATCTGTGGTGAAGAGCCAGAAACCCAGGAACATATTTTTTTTCATTGCAACAATGCAAAATTGATTTGGAAACTTGTACCAGTCTCCTGGGAATGGCTGATGGATGGAGAAACTTGCTTTAAGCATTAGTGGTTCAACATATGTACAATCAAGCAGCAATATTTTTCAGAAGCAAGAATTCAACTATCCACCTACATCCTTTGGTGGATTTGGAAAATCCAGAATTTATGGGTGTTCAGCAACCTAAGAAGATCAAAGATGGATACAATTTCCTTTGCTCGCAGTGCTTGGCTTGAAGATTCTGCAATATTTCTTTTTGTTAATTAGTGGTTGGGTTTGTTTTTCCTGTTGTTGCTTTCCTTAGGTTTTGTAGCTTGCTAGGGTCTGGTTTTAGGTTAGTGGCAGGTTATTTTTGGTGTCTTGATTGGTCTTCTTTGCAGGACTTCTCTAAGGCTGGACTTAGAGTACTAGTCTCAGGTCCTATGTGTAGTTATTGCTGGGTTCTTGGATTCTCTTCTTGTATATTTATTCTCTGGTGCTTGTTGCAGCTGCTGTTAGCTTTGTAGCTGAGCTAGTTAGCTCTCGAACGTTGTATCTTTCTCGAGTTTTATTTAACCTGTTGTTTCGAGGAAAAAATTCAACTTGAGTATTCCTTTTTAATGTTTTATAAAACTTCTCAAGTTTTTTTTTTTTTTTTTTTTTTTTTTTTTTTCTCGAGTTAGAGTGTGTTGGGTAAACACCATAAGTTAGTTTATAGCTTACTTTGTTAGCTTAAAAACTTTTTGTTCAAATATATGACAAACACTTTTGTCATATATGATAACTTTTCAGCAGTAATGCATAAACTATCAACTATAAACTTAAAATTTACTTATAAACTATCAACTAACTTTACCAAACATAACATTTGATTGTGTTTGTTAAGCACCATATTTAGCTCATAAGTTTTCAATATAAGTGTGTTTGCTAAACACCATAGTTTAGTTACAGCTTATTTGATTAGCTTATAAGCTTTTTATATATAAATTTGGTTTGATAAGACAAACATTATTTAAAAATTTCGAGCCTATCTCATAAACTTATTTGGTTTGGCTAGTTTTTTCAAATAAGCTCTTTGAAGTTTCTATTTCAACTAACTTATCAACTAATTTTACTAAACACTTTTGTCATATATCAGCTACAACCATAAATAATGAGTTATAAGCTCAAAATAAACTTATAAGCTATCAACTAGCTAATCAGATATCAACTAACTTTTCAAGTATCAACTAGTTTTATCAAACGTAACCTTGGTTTGGTAGGATGAACTTTAAAAACCTCGAATTTATCTCGTAAGCTTCTTTGATTAGCTTTTTCAAATAAGGCCATTAAAATTTTTATTTTATCTGACTTATCAATTCAGCCATAAGCTATCAGCTATAAGTTCAAAATTAACTTATAAACTTACTAACTTATCAACTATTAACTAGCTTATCAGTTAGTTTTACTCTTTTTTTAAACGATAGATTTTATAAGCCTCAAAGCACCAAAGAGGTGGAATCGGGAGAAATGCTAACAGTAGCATCCTAGACAAAACAATACCAACTAGAATTGGGTCTAGACAGTCCACAAATACTAGACACGCTCGAGACCGGAATGCTGGAGCCCATTCGAGACAAAACTATGAACTAAATAATCTAACTATAGACACCTAACTAAATAATCAATAAGCGGAGAACCCACACAAAATAAACTAACACACACCTAATCTAACTATAGATTACGCCTAATCAGTTAGTTTTACCAAACATAGTTTTTTTCTTGTTGCTCGAGCTCGAACTTGATTTTATAAAATTAGAGATTGACTCGTGCTCGCTCGAGCTACTCGATTCATTTTGTCCTGATCTCGGATAAGGGTGTTAATGAGGTGAGCTGAGCTCGAATTAATGATATTCTAAGCTCGAGATCGAGCTAGTAACAAGTCGAGCTTGACTCGTTAACTAAACAAGACAATAACGAGTTTGAGTTTAGTTCGTTCCAATATTAACGAGTTCAAGCTCAAACATTCACGAATTGAGCTACTGAAATTTATTAAAGTTTTGTTATTTTGAAAGAACCGACGAGTTTGACTTTACGAGCCGAGCCGAGCCGCTCTGTAGTCCCAAGCTATATAATGCCCACGAGTCTCGTCTGAGTCAATCTCCAAATATCTAAGCGAGAAGATTTTCTGGTGCACATAACACACAGGAGGAAGAAGGAACAATGGCAGCTGGGCCGTTAATGGAGCAAGTGGAGATTATCAAGGCGCGAAATGACAAAAGAGACTACAAAAGGATTGTTTTGGAGAATTTTCTCCAAGTTCTTCTCATCAGCGATCCGGAAACCGATAAGGTCTGCTTAATTCTCCGATTGAATTTATAATCGAGTGTGTGTGTGTGTGTGTGTGTGTGTGGGACATAATTCGTTTGAAATTGTTACTGTTTGGATGTGTATTTTGTTGCAGTGTGCTGCATCAATGGATGTTCGCGTGGGTTCGTTTAGTGATCCCAAGGGGCTTGAAGGCCTTGCGCATTTTTTGGGTCAGAGCAAAATTATTTGTTTCATGTTGCTTCGTTTTATTGGATTAAGCTTAGGTCTGTGGACATAATGACGTATATATGTGTGCTTGAATTGTCTCTGAGGTAATTGGGGACTTGAAGGCTCTCACATCTTTTTCTGCTTCTGGTGACGAAGATTGTGTTCTATTGGCATGCACTTTTCAGCTCAAGTGCGTTAAAATTAGTTGATAAGTTAGCTCTAATAAAAATTTCAACGGGATTATTTGAAAAGATGTCCTAGGAAGCTTATGAGATAAGCTCGAGCTTTTTAAAAACGTTCATCCTACCAAACCAAGCTTATTTGGATACAGGAAGCATATAAGCTAATCAAATAAGTTGTAATCACAGTCTGTACCCGCTCCCAGACTTAAAGACCACTTCTCTTGTTCACCATCGATAACATTATTCACATTTTTTGTAATGTGTCTGAATCTCCCCTATTTTCTGTTAGAAAATTCGTGGATTTTGCATATAAATAGGCTATTTATATTCTCTATTGCCTGAAAAATTACGATGAAAGTAGATATGCTTCGAGTACTGCAGTGTTTTTCTACTGTTGCTATACAACAAGAATGCCCTTTATTTAAACGTTTTTTGGTGGGTCTTTCGAACTCGATTCTGTCATTAGTTTAGTAGATGCTAAAATATGTCTTAATTGAGTATATCTTCTTGACTTTCTGAAAGGCGCTTGAATTGGATTCTTTTACTGATTTGGAAGACGCAAAGACTCATAAGTGTATTGGGAGGGGTTTTCGGAAAGTCCATTGAACTTAATTCTTACAATGATCCTGAGGCACTTGTAGGTTTTGCATGCTTTCTCAGTGGGCAAGACTGGATTTTCTTGTCCTTCAAGTTCAACCACTTTAACTACTTTTAGGCTAAATGAACGGCTCTTAGAAACTCAATGTGGGTTGTGGGTTTTCAAAAATCTGTTAAAATTAGTTTTATCAGTGATACTACTGGACTTGAGGCTTTTGCTTGCTTTCTTGATGACAACATAACTCTCGATATTTGGATTCCCTGATCACACATGTCTTTCTTGAATATTTTGAAAAAATCATTATTTTCCAGTGATCTAAGGGACTTATATACATTCTTTTTGGTTGGTATCTAGGAGTATTAGGATATTATTGACTGCAATGTTCATTAGACTTCTTCCTCATTATAACCTCGTTGGATGGCAGAGCATATGCTTTTTTATGCGAGTGAAAAGTATCCACTGGAGGATAGTTACTCAACATACATCAGTGAGGTATCTTTTATACATGCTTTTAGTTTTGAACTAATTTCATTCTCCCTGAAAAAGATCTCAATTTAAGAGATGGATTTGTTTCAAGGACAATTGCTTTTGTTGCCTCTTCATGATTTAATTTAGTACATTGATTTATTTGTGTATTTATTGTGCTATTTTTTAGCTCTTTGTGAAAATTTACTATTTCAACGACCTAGTTTATAAACTATATATGTCTGTTTATTTCACGTGTCCTTTTCAGCATGGAGGCAGTACAAATGCTTTCACGTCGTCTGAACACACCAATTACTACTTTGATGTTAACCCCAATGGCTTTGAAGAAGCCTTGGACAGGTAGTAAATATATAATCACCACATATTTTGTGGTTTCTTTTCCAACAATGATTGTTCTTTGGGATTGATTATTCTTTTATACATTCAGATTCGCTCAATTCTTCATCAAACCGCTAATGTCGGCAGATGCGACCACAAGGGAAATAAAAGCTGTCGACTCCGGTCAGCTTTTGGTCTTACACCCTATCCATTTATTCATATCATATGTTTTTGGGTGATTAAAAGGCCCCCTTCGTTTTGTTTTTTCAGAAAACCAGAAAAATTTATTATCTGATGTTTGGAGAATGAATCAGGTACCTCTTATTCATTAGCTACTTGCAGCATTCCATTTCCAGCTTTTCTCTCTCACATCTTTAAATTTTCAGGAAATGTCCTGTTTTAAATGAGAGCTTATTCATTAAAACATACCCATATCTATGTGGGAGCGCCACTCCAACCATGCAGTATGCCTCAAAAAATATTTTTTCATTCAAAATATTTCGATATAAATACATTTAAATCAACTCATCAATTATATTATCTTTGTGATCTAAATATTTAAATTTCCGACGCTCTTATATGATTTTGCTGTTTAAGAATTAAATTGATTTTTTATTTTTTTTATTTTTTACATATGCAGCTTCAGAAACATCTAAGTGCGGAAGACCATCCATACCACAAGTTCAGTACAGGTTTGAACTTTCAATTTGATACTCATACTTACTCCAGGAAACATGGGTTGTTCCGAGGCTCTTAAAATCTGACACACGATGGAATCAACAATGCTCCTCATTGAGGGCCTATTAATTATTTTTATTTTTACCACTTGCAAGGTGAACTTATGCTTATTATCAGTTATGACATCAAGGTAAAAAGAGAAATATCTCGATATAGGATAATATATAAACTGATTAGTTATTTTTGGAAAGCTTAAACTTCCTGGTTGTGTCGTGTCACTTAAAAGGCCTATTATGTCATCCATTTTTTATTTATTTATTTATTTATTTTTTTCAAATTGGTATTTTGTTACAATCAGTCATCTACGGTACAACATTGTACCTTCTGATTCTATGTGATAGATACATTAATTTGAATTGCAGGGAACTGGGAGACGTTGGAAGTCCGGCCAAAAGAAAAAGGGTTGGATACAAGACAGGAGCTTCTACGGTTCTATAATGAAAATTATTCCGCCAATCTCATGCATCTTGTAATATACAGTAAAGGTAGTTACTTGTATGAAGTTGGGCAATGAAACCAATTCAAGTAATAACTAACTTATCTTTTGTTAGATGCTCTTGATAAATCCGAAAGCCTCGTGCGGAGCAAATTTCAGGAGATTCGAAATATATCTAAAAATTGTATTACTTTTCCTGGTCAGCCTTGCGATTCAGAAAATCTTCAGGTACAATGAGAGAAGCATTTTGATCCAGTATTTTTCATGGAAAAACAAACCTTTAGTCCCCAAAGCAAAGTTGGAACACAGTAATTTACTAGTTTCTTTTTAACTTTTTTAGTTTGTCTTTTTCTGATTCAGATCCTTATCAAAGCTGTCCCGATCAAACAAGGTCACAAACTGAGATTTGTATGGCCTATAACTCCTGGTATTCGCCATTACAAGGAAGGGCCAAACAGGTATCTTGGTCATTTGATTGGCCACGAAGGAGCAGGATCTTTGTTTTACATCTTGAAAAAGTTGGGTAGGTGTTGAAACGCATTGCCATGTCGAAATCACAGATATGCCCCTCCCTTGTGTATGCTGATAGGAAAAACGGATTGACTGATATCCTGGCTTTATATTTTCTTCCTGTGCTATTAAATGAAGTGTTACATATTACTGGATATTGTTAAAGATAGCGGTGGACCCATGCTCTTGAAAGCACTAATTAAATTGAGGATTAAGTGGCATCAATGAATTCTTCTTTTTTTGCTAATTTATGGAACTAAGGTGATAGAAACTGCAAAGCTGTATTTTACTTTGTTATGTATGGAGTCTTTGTCTCTTTAACTTGCGCAACTTTAAGTCCCAATTTAAAACTTGTATTGTCGTGCATTCACAAATTTACAGGTTGGGCTACGAGTTTGTCTGCTGGTGAATCAGACTGGACATTTGAATATTCTTTCTTCAAAGTGGTTGTTGACCTGACGGAGGCAGGACATGGTGAGTGTTATGTTCTAGGCTCCTGTTTACAGTGGTGAATCTGCATTTCTTACTAGGGCTTCTTTCTCTTGATAACCCACGCCCTGTCTCTCTTTCTTTCCCGTGATAATTCACAGAGCATTTTGAGGATATTGTGGCACTATTATTCAAATACATTCAGCTTCTGCAGCAATCTGGCCCCTGCCAATGGATATTTGACGAGGTAAGCCTGATTAAATTTCATTTAGTATGTAGTGCCTCATGATACCGTTTGAGGGGAATGCTGCAGGAATTGGCTTGTGCTACTGCTAGCTTTAAAAATCTGTTTTCATTAATTATCAGATACAGAGAACGTTATAAAGAAAACTAGGTTGGAGGTCCATATAAGATGAAAGATGAAATACGTGTCTTTGCTTTGTTTTGTTTTGTTTTGTTTTTTTCTTAGTTTTGTTTTTGTCTTTTCCTGGATGGGATTTTGTATAACTATCGTCTCACACTACTGTTACTTGTGCATATTTTGTAGAAGATTTGTCGGTTAATTGTAACTATGTAGTTACCAGTTAGTAGTAATTTAACTTCATTCATTTTGATTTGTTGATAAAGCTCGCAGCCATATGTAAGACTTCCTTCGATTATCAAGATAAGATTCGGCCCATCGATTATGTGGTTAATGTTGCACTTAATATGCAGGTAACGTGTTCTATCTTCATATGTCCTAGGTAGTTAATTGCAAGTATTTCGTTCTAAAATTTACAAAAAAGAAAACAAATTGTCAAACATTTGAGGTAGAAAAATATAATATTCTCGTATTGACTCATAGCAAGTGTCTCATGAATCATGATCTAAGAAACAATTGTCGGTTTGGAAATCTAACCAGGTTAACAGTGATGGCGATGTTTATCCTGATTATGAAACATAATATTTTTTACATTCCACAATCTGGATAGATGGTAATTTTCAATCCGTTATTAATTGAACGACATTATTCTGAAATCCTTGTGTATTTGGTTTTGAAATATCAAATGCTGCAACTTAATCTTGAAAGTTAGAAAAGTCGAGTTTACTTATCGTCTGTTTCGACTTTTTGTTTTGTTTGAAATCAAGATACATGAAGTTGTAATGTTTCTTGGAAAAACATTATAATGGTTTCCGAATTCTTATGTTTGTTCTTGAATTATTGCTCAAATGTTTTAAAAAATGATGTTAAAGCAATGACGCCGTTATTTTAGCAATGTCTTATTTCACTAAAATCTCCATTGTCATATTCAGCATTGCACAATTTTTCCTTCTGTTTTACTTACATTTTATTAGTTGTTTTTATAAAATATTATCAGTTTTATCCTCCAAAAGATTGGCTGGTCGGATCATCTATGCCCTCAATTTTCAATCCTGCAAGAATCCAGTCGCAACTGGCAGAGCTAACCCAAAACAACGTGAGGTGAGCTTGGCATCTCAATAAGTTTGCTTTACATATAGCTTCACCTTTTAGGATTTTGCATTTGCATATATTGGGTTTTTGGCAGTATTAGATCTTTCGTTCTTGCTGACATCATCATTTTTCTTCTTTAAAAAAATTAATAATTCTTGTTGAACAGAATATTTTGGGAGTCAACAAAATTTGAAGGAGTTACAGATCTAAAAGAGCCCTGGTATGGAACCAAATATTCTGTAGAGCGGTTACCTGGCTCCACCATTGAGGTTTGCAGCTCTCTTAAAGCTTTCTCCCAATTGAAATCTCTCTAGAATATTTCGTTTGGTGATATTCTGTGATATTGTATACTTGCAGCAATGGATTAATAGAGCACCAAGTGAAGACCTACACCTACCCAAGCCTAATATATTTATTCCAACTGATCTATCCATTGTGATGGTTACCGAGAAAGTAAGCTATTTGCTGTTAACTTCAAAATATTGCCATCTGTACTTTGGTTGTCTTGACAGTTGATACAGAATCTCATTTTTTTTTGGTGGTGTTTCAAACAGACGAAGGTACCAATTCTGTTGAGGAAAACACAATACTCAAGGCTGTGGTACAAGCCGGATACGGTATTTCTTACTCCTAAGGCATATGTGAAGATAGATTTCAACTGTCCATTTTCCGGAAGCTCCCCAGAATCGGAAGCCCTTACTGAAATATTTACGCGTTTGCTAATGGACTACTTAAATGAATATGGTACTTTTTTTTCTCAGTGTGGAAAAGCTGTGATTGTGTGTTAATCATTAAATACTTTTTTTACTTGATGGTAGCTTTGTACCTATGTTGAATGTTACATTTCTTCATGGAATAATTGCAGGCTCTCACCTTACTTTCACCCCCCTTTTTTTTTTTAATTTTACTCCTAAAAGTGATTGATTATTTTCTTTCTTTCTTTCTTTCTTTTTTTTTTTCCTGGCATATTTCAGCATACGATGCCCAGGTTGCTGGTCTTTATTACGGAGTTAGCAATACCACTTTTGGTTTTCAGGTACTTATGAGTGTCTATATTTAACTATACTCAAATGGGTTGTGATCAACATTTCTTTTTGGCTTTCAATATATTTCTCGATTTATTAAAAAAATCATGTATTTTGTCCATTGCAAATGGAGCTGGAAGAGTCATTGTTGACAATTCTCTTGGCATAGTGCTAATAATGGACTAGATCAAAATGACTCAATTAAATTCTAGTGCTTCTTCTATTAGTGAAGTTTCTAGAAAAAAAAAAAAATATATCAAACGACGCAATGCCCCTTGGGTCACTACGGAAACAACCTCCTTGTATAATTACAAGGGTAAGGTTTGCGTACAACTGACCCCCCAGACCCCAACCAGTTGGAAATATACTGGGTATGTTGTTGTTGTTGTATTAAAAAAATCATGTATAGTTATTTGCCTGTCTTGTAATTAAATTAAAAATGGGAGTCAGTTGCCTTCTTTTCTGATCGCATCCGCTTTTTCTTCCTTCTTTCTTTCCTGTCTTTGTATCCCTTTTCCTTTACTTTTTCTTTTTTGTTATGTTACTAATGAGCTCTTACTACTTCATAAACTAGACACATTTTGTTTCACATAATGATTTCAAGGTTCTTTAACTGTGTAGTCCAACCTATCCATTATTTCTGTCTTCCCTTGCAGGTCACCGTGGTCGGTTATAATCACAAATTGAATCTCTTACTACATACCGTAATAAATCAAATCGCTAAATTTGAAGTAAAACCCGAAAGATTTGCTGTTATTAAGGTACAAATTTATTGTGTTCCTTTTTTTTTTAAAGTTATTTTGACTAAGAGCTGTTTGTTAATTTTTTGTTGTGTCCCTTGGTGCATTTTTCATGAATATACACAGGAATTGGTCACGAAAGAATATCAGAATTTGAAGTTTCAACAGCCATATCAACAAGCTATGTACTACTGCTCATTAATACTAGAAGACCAAGCGTGGCCTTGGGCTGATGAACTTGAAGTTCTTCCTAATCTTCAAGCCGAGGATCTTGTTAAATTTTATCCTTTAATGCTATCAAGTACCTTCTTGGAATTCTATGCAGCAGGTTATACTTCTCCTATTATTCCCAGGATTTTCTTCAGATGTTGAAGGCTCTCATATAATGTATATGTATTTAATTATATACGTTCCTTATTTTCTTGTTGCTTGTATATAGGAAATCTTAAGGCGACTGAAGCAGAGTCCATGATCAAGGATATTGAAGATGTGTTCTTTAATGGTCCTAATCAGTTGTCTAAGGCTTTATTTCCATCTCAGTATATGTCAAATAGAATTATTAAGCTCAAGAGTGGAGTAAATTGCATCTACAGTGCTGATGGCCTAAATCCTAGTGATGAAAACTCTGCCCTTGTTCATTACATTCAGGTAAGTGAGTAAATGACTTGCAATGTTACAGTGATTTGGATCTCTCACATTTTACACCAACCAGTCGTTCTTTTGACAATTCAAAGCTATTCATCCATAAAAGGAAATGCTACAAGAAACCACGCATCATGTATTCTTATAATATTACTCAATCCAATCAGTTCTTACCCTGATGTGTGTGCATTTTAATGTAACTGGTTTTTAAAAAATATGTAGGTTCACCAGGATGATTTCAAGTTGAATGTCAAGGTTCAACTTTTTGCCTTGATAGCCAAGCAACCTGCTTTTCACCAGCTTAGATCAGTCGAGCAACTTGGTTATATCACTGTTCTTATGCAGCGGTAGGATTTTTTCTTATTAAGTTATTGTCATTACTGGGTATATACTGGGTATGTTGATGTTGAAGTTATAGTCATTACATTTAATTGTGCTCCTCTTAGTTCATTCGTTTATTTTTTGGATACTTGCTTTACTGAAGGAATGATTCTGGTGTCCGTGGCGTGCAATTTATTATACAATCAACCGTCAAGGTATATGTTGTATCTTCACTTTATTCATGATATTTTTGGGGGTAATTAGCTGCCACTCATCTGTCACTCTTTACTGTGCTTTGATGATAGGGTCCTGGGCAAATTGATTCTAGAGTGGAGTCGTTTCTAAAGATGTTCGAAACCAAGCTTTATGGAATGCCAAGCGAAGAATTCAAGGTAATATGTTGACTGCAAGCATACAATTCATTTGCACACACGGTTTTTAAGTGGGGCTGTTGCACAGTTGTATGGTGGTGGAAAAAATCTCCAAAACCGAAAAACGTACATTTACCTTCAATGTTTAGGGCTTGCTTGAAGACAAATATATCCGTTCAAAATGAGTTTTTTTGGTTAACCAGATTTATTTTTGAGAAAAGTTGGTATGATTAGTTGTTAGTGGGAGTTTGAAGTTATATTAAAATACATTTAAAATTAAATAATTAAAGTTGGTTTGATGAAAAAGTAGGAGAGATGATGTGAAGTGATGGTTACTTAAAATTATGTTAGTGAATTATGTTAGTGGATGAGTAGTGAATTAAAATTATTGTGATGCATAAGAATGATTGTTTGATATTATTTAATTATATTAATAATATTGAAGATAGTGGAGGTGGGTTAAAGTTGAGTTAGATTTTAAGTATGAATTCAATATTAATTGATAAGTTTATAAACAACCACACCCTTAGCGTTTCATCGAGTACTATGAAAATGAAGTTTTGGTTTTGATTCTTAATGGGACTAGTGGCTGGCTGGCTTCTTTGTATTTTATGCAGAGTAATGTCAATGCGCTAATCGAGTTAAAGCTTGAGAAGCACAAGAATTTGCGAGAGGAATCTGGATTTTACTGGCGAGAAATATCAGACGGGACCCTCAAATTCGACAGGAGGGAACGCGAGGTACGACACAATATCTATCATTAGTCTGTAACTCAGTAAGGGGGTGATTGTTTATAGATTCAACTAGTTTTTATTTGGTTTGTTTTTTAACTATAGTTAGTTTTGAAAAAAGGTGGTATGGTTAGTTGTTAGTGATATATTAAAATAATATTTAAATAAAATAATTAATGCTGATTTAATGTAAAGTAGGAGAAAAATGATTGGAAGTGATGGTTAGTTAAAATTATGTGAGTGGATGAATAGTGAATTAAAGTTGATGTGATGTGTAAGAATGATTGGTTGATATTATTTAATTATATTGATATTACGGAGGATAGTAGGGTTGAGTTAAATTTGAGATTTTAATTGAATGTATAAACAATTACCCCCTAAGTGTAACTGATTTTATCGAATTTCTTAGAAAATATACAACTCCTAGTTGGTAAAAAGAGCTAGGACAAGATTGCATATAGTTATAGGACCATTTTATAAAAACCATATATTTTGTAGGACAAAATTTTGAATGTTAGTAAATACAGGACTAGTTTGCTACCGCCCCTAAAATAACCTTGCATTTTGAGTTGCCATTGTCTAATTGATATTGATATTGCTTTGCTTGATATTAACAGGTGGAAGCCCTGAGACAACTTTCTCAAGAAGAATTGATAGAATTCTTCAACGAGTATATTAAATTCGGTGCTCCCAACAAGAAGAGTTTGAGCGTTCGCGTGTATGGGAATGCACATTCTTCACAGCACCAAGAGGACAATGCTCAGATTTCAGTCTCTAATACTGTTAAAATAGAAGATATCTTCACTTTCAGAAGGTCTCGCCCTCTTTACGGTTCGTTTAAAGGAGGTTTTGGCCACTTGAAGCTGTGATATTGAGACATCGGTGACAATCAATAGATAATCCCTCGGGAGGGGTATTTCGGTAAACGACTGAGGGAGCTGGACAGCATTGAATAAAAAATGAGGGATTAGATGTTACATTTGGAATTGTTTTTTAATATCCAGATTAGTTTTTAGCAAAGGTTTAAATTATGAAGGAACTTGCTTTGAGTGTTAAGAATTGCATCATTTGTGAGGAAACTTATCGGTAGCTTAAAGCCTTTTTCTTCTTCACGGTTCTCTTGGCTTTTGGGAAGTCTCAGTATGCCACTGGGGCCGGTAACATCCATGAAAATTCAAATCAACATTTTACGTTACAAATTATTAAATGTAGCTAAGAAAAGAGTGAAAGATCACTACACACGAGGATTCAAAGACATCGATTCAGTTTTCGATTCAACCACACACTTTGAAGTAGTTGTAGACACGACAAATTCGATCTTATGAATGTTATCACTAGACGTGGGGCTTCAAACACATCAATTTGGTTTTGATTCACACGATATTAATCGAACACTTTGAAATAGTTGTAGACATGACATATTCAATCCTATGAATGTTGTGAGTGTAGAGAAATTTGACATTGGGGAGCTTTTTACCATTGAACTACATGCATATATAGTTATATTGATGTAGGAAAGCGCACGAATAAACGATATTAATGAGATTACTATGTTCAAAAAATTGCGTTCTCATTAATATCATCTCATTCGTACGCTTCCCTATATCAGTTGGTATTAGAAATCAACACGATTCAAGATGCCGCCATGGAAGGACAACATCGATGGGTGTGACGCCACCATTGAGTATTTGGGTCGACAAGCCACGGGCTTCGGCTGCCAGATCAATCAATTGGATCGTCGGCTTGAGGATTTTTTGACAGGGATCGAAAAAGTGCGTCTTACGATCAACAACATGGTTGAGGATTTGCAAACGAACCGTGATGCCGACAACCGGGGCGTGTGCTGTGGAGTTGGCGGAGGACATGGAGGTCGTGGTCCAGGCGGGGCACCCCGTCGGAGATCTCCACAACCACCGTCGGCGACGAGGACGACGAGGAGACAATCCGGAGATGAATCCCTTCGGCAATTATCCAGCCCCGCACGTCGAGGCTGAGCCCTTCGCTATATACGGCCGCCATCACACGGCGACGAGCCCGGTCTTCGTGGACGACGACGATCAACACGACGACAGAGGCAGGTGCGAGGAGGCTACCTTTGCCGGCAGATATCGTGCCCGACGCGATTGGGGACTTGATCGCAAATATAGTCAATGGGAAGGCGCATTTCGCTTTAATCGAATTCGACGGAGCAAATTGACAGGCCATTGTACGACGGTCCCCCGATTTTCGATGAGTAGCCTCCGGGGTTGGAGGATGAAACTGGAACTGTGCTATCCAAACCGTTGAACTCGATGCATTTTTGGTGGCCGTGTTGTGCAGTATAGATAATTCCAACAGCACGAGTCTGACAAATTTTTTTCATCTTTTAAACCACGTTTCATAACTCTTGAAGGTGGTGTTACATCTAGATTTAAGAAACCTAATGAAAATGAGTTTGATACGCGGTTTAAAATGTTGAAACAGTTTCATGAGGGAAAGTGTGATGCTGCCATTGTTGACGATGATGCCAAAGTATTTGTTTGGGTTAGCCAGGTAACTAAAGTTGAGGAGATGAGAAATGCCATTCGAGCAATCGAGGATTTTGTGGCTAGCCAAGGTAGATTACAATGTCGTTCAACCTTCGTGTTCGACAAGGGGAGACAACGGGAACTAATACCATGGGTTTGCCTCCACACACCATCCAGGAGAGCGAGTCGGCTTCGAGGGCGAAGCCTTTCGAATCGGGGAGAATGGTGTAGATTATTATTATTATTATTATTATTATTATTATTATTAGCATTGATATTTATTATTATTTATTTTTATTTATCTTGGCTTGATGGATAAGTTAAGGAGTAGAGTTTATGAGAGTCTTATTTAAATGACTCTCCATCTATTATTTTAGGTGTTTGATTTTGAATGAAATAAGATTTTAGGTGTTCTTGAGATTGCGATCTCATTAACATCGTCTCATTCATACGTTTTCCTACATCATATATACACACAAGTACGATTATTAAACAGTGAATTGATGTTACGATCGATCCAACATTGAATTGCAAACATGAGTAGGGTGAAATCCAACACATGGACATGCCAAATTCGATGAATTGCCAACATCAATAGGGTGAAATTCAACGTGTGGACACGTCAAATTCAATCCTACAGATGTGAGGAGTGCCAGCGCAAATTTGATGAATTGACAACATGACTAAAGTGAAATCCAATGTGTGGACATGACAAATTCGATATTCTACACGACATGCATATACACATGTCAATACTATCGATCTAAATCTAATAGTGCTTACACCATTAGACGAATTTCGATCTAACGTGTCTTCACTTCGAATTCTAACACATTCCCAAACATTATTTTATGAAAGCTATTGTATCAAATTCATGATTTTTTTTTAATATCTACATAATTGCAATTTTTGGTGAATAATAGAAAATGATGGATTGCTATTGTCTAAAATTTTCGATTTCTTTACAAAAGGGAATCCTACAACTAACTCATTTTCTACCAAACAAACAAACACACACACACTCACCAGCATTAGTTAACAGACTTGGATTCAAACTCAAGCAATAATAACAACAGCTCCTATTTCCCCATCTCCTGTCGGCACCCACCCACCCTTTCTCCTCTACACACCAAACAAGAAAAACCCAAAATCTCTCTACTCAAATCCCACACTGAAAATCACAAGACCCCTCGAAAACTCAGCTGAGTGTGTGTATCTGTGTGTGTTTCTTGCTTGTTGTTCTTCATTTTCGTTTTTTCCTTTGTTCTTGTGGGGGTTTCAACTTGGATACACAGAAATCGAATTAAATTTTGCACCCCCCATAAGAAAAATTTCAGAAATGCAAGTCCAAGATCGCAACTTTCCGCCGCCCGATTCCCCCAAAACCCACAAGTCTCAGTCCAGGGCCAAACCCTTTTCGATTCACTCCAAGAATCTCGATTTCTCCACATGGGCCTCCGAGAATCTGTACAAAATCCTGACGATTCTCCTCCTGATCGCCACCGTCGCCGCCCTCTTCTTCCTCCGGAACTACTCCACTGGCGGCGGGGACGCGACGGCGCTGCTGTGCCTCCAGTCCGCCCAGTCGCACTCAGTCCACCCCAAGCTCCCTAAGGTCATTTGGAACTCGATCGACCGCATTGTTGATAAAACGACGCCGTATTCCAGCTTCCGATCCGAGAAATGGATCGTTGTATCGGTTTCGGATTATCCATCTGATGTTTTGAGAAAAATGGCTAAGCTAAAAGGATGGCAAGTGCTCGCGATTGGGAATTCCAAGACTCCAAAAGACTGGAATTTGAAAGGTATAGATTTACGTGCTAATTGCTCAAGCGCCAGATTTTTCATTTCTCGGTTAGGAATTTGCTGTTTTTTAGGTAAATTTTAGATTTATGATTAATGTTATCAGCTTATTTGTGTGTGGAGATCTTATGATCAGTTGAGCTGGCGGCCATGGTCAGAATTTGTGACTCAGTTTTATTTATGTAATCTCCAATTATGCTCTGTGGTGAAAGATTTTTATATTTTTCGTATTTTTATCTTCGATAGGCGCTATATATTTATCATTGGACGTGCAAGCTCAACTGGGTTTTAGAGTAACAGATTACTTGCCTTACGATTCATATATTCGAAAAACCGTCGGCTATCTATTTGCTATTCAACACGGTGCGCAAAAAATCTATGATGTGGATGATCGAGGTGAAGTAATCGACAATGACATCGGCAAGCATTTTGATATTGAGCTAATCGGCGAGAGTGCCCGACAGGAAGTCATCTTACAGTACAGCCATGAAAATCCCAATCGAACAGTCGTGAACCCATACATACATTTCGGGCAAAGGACCGTTTGGCCGAGAGGACTGCCGTTAGAAAATGTGGGTGAAATTGAGCACGAAGAGTTTTACACTGAGGTTTTCGGAGGCAAACAGTTCATCCAGCAAGGGATCTCGAATGGGCTGCCAGATGTTGACTCGGTTTTTTACTTCACAAGGAAGGCCAGCTTAGACTCGTTCGATATAATATTCGACGATCGTGCCCCTAAGGTCGCATTGCCCCAGGGGACAATGGTCCCGGTTAACTCATTCAACACGATTTTCCACTCGTCGGCATTTTGGGGTTTAATGCTGCCTGTCTCGGTTAGCACTATGGCTTCGGATATTTTGAGGGGTTATTGGGCTCAGAGAATTTTATGGGAAATCGGGGGGTATGTAGTGGTTTACCCCCCAACTGTACATAGACACGATAAAATCGAGGGGTACCCTTTTTCGGACGAAAAGGACCTCCACGTGAACGTTGGCCGGTTGATTAATTTCTTAGTCGAGTGGAGATCGAACGAGAAGCATCGATTATTCGAGAAAATCTTGGAATTGAGTCACGTTATGGCCGAGGAAGGCTTTTGGACTGAAAAAGATGTACTTTTTACGGCCGCTTGGCTTCAAGATTTGCTTGCTGTCGGTTATCAGCAGCCTCGTTTGATGTCTTTAGAATTGGATCGGCCGAGAGCTGCGATTGGGCACGGGGACCGAAAGGAGTTTGTGCCTCAAAAACTCCCGTCGGTTCATTTAGGGGTCGAGGAAATCGGGACTGTTAATTATGAGATCGCGGATTTGATACGGTGGAGGAAGAATTTCGGGAATGTTGTGCTCGTGATGTTTTGCGGTGGGCCCGTCGAGCGAACGGCTTTGGAGTGGAGGTTGCTTTACGGGAGGATATTCAAGACGGTAATTATGTTGTCGGAGGGGAAAAATGATGATCTCGTCGTGGAAGAAGGGCGGTTGGATTATATTTACAAGTATGACAATTCGTTTTTTTTCTTTAATTCCTTTTTTCGCTCTCGAGTTTGAGTGTGCCATATCGGTAAAACTAGCTGATAGTTTATGTGTGATTTTCGAGTTTATAGCTTATGACTTATAGTTGACAAGTTAGCTTATGCTGATAAAAGTGTTTGGTAAAATTAGCAAATAAGCTAGCTGAAATAAAATTTTCTAACGGGCTTATTTGAAAAGTTACCCAAAGAAGCTTATGACATAAGCTCGAGTTTTTTTACGTTTTTAAAAAACTCATCCTACCAAATGAAGCTTATTTGAATGCAGAAAACTTATAAGCTAACCAAATAAGCTATAAGCTAACTCCTTTTCTCTTTTTGAAGTTTTTATGGGTAAATGGAGAGTTATATGAGATACCTTAGGTTTATTTCCATCTATAGCTTGATTAGGTATTAAAGGATCTGTGCATATAAAAGTATGTCGTCATTAGCTTCACTAGATTTTGTTCATCAAGTGTCATATTGTCTTTAGAGCTATCTGCATTTTACAACCTTAATCGTTACATTCATCTGAACGAGAAAAACACACTGAGATAGTTCCTAATGAACCGTGTTTTTTGTGCTAGTTGTTGTCATATTTGACTATTTTCAGTTGGCATATTTTTTTATATAATCTCCCTTCATTAATTTCAGGTTTTTGCCTAAATATTTCGAAAGATACACCAGTGCAGAGGGCTTTCTATTTCTAAAAGACGATACTGTCCTCAACTACTGGAACTTGCTCCACGCTAACAAATCTAAGCTCTGGATAACAAATAAGGTAAAAAAAACTATTCGAGCTTTTCTATTAAACAGTAATTGACAGGTAAAACAAATAGTCTTTTTTATGTGCTTTAATCCAAAATCAAATCCATGATATTTAGTTCCGAGATCAAAAGAATTATGCTGCTATTAACATTAAAAAATGTTGCGTTAAAGGTATCAAAATCTTGGATGAGCATTTCAACTGCCGGCAATGATTGGTTTGCCAAGCAAGCAGAGAATGTGAACAAAGTTGTCTCAACAATGCCAGCTCATTTTCAAGTCAACTACAAAGAAAACGTTAAAAATCAACAAGAAAATGAAAATCTCATAATGTGCAATTCGGAGGTCTTTTACATCCCTCGGCATTTGGCGCCCGATTTTACTGACCTAGTTAATCTAGTGGGCGAACTCGATATTCACCACAAGATCGCTATACCAATGTTCTTCCTAGCCATGGATTCGCCTCAGAATTTCGACGGGGTTTTTGATAAAATGAAATATAAGCAAAAGCTACAGAGTAATTCTACTTCATTTTATTCGGCTGATGTGCCAGCTGTTCACCCATGGAATGTGTCTAGCGAGCAAGATTTTATAAAGCTTTTGAGATTAATGGCGGCAGGTGATCCTCTGTTGCTGGAGTTAGTTTGATGAGTATAAAACATGAAGAAAGGTTTGAGCCGCGAGGCCTCGAAGAGGTCAAATTGAAACTTGAATCGAGCAATGCTGAACCGAAAACTATTGATGTGTACTATTCTTTGGAGGAGTGAATTCCTTATGTAGAAAACTCTTTTTTTTTTTTTTTTTTTTTTT
>CACSLK010030184.1:19724936-19739183 GCA_902706635.1 Striga hermonthica | reverse complement strand
AAAAAAAAAAAACGAAATGAAAATTCGTACTGAAATTTTCCCTTTTTTAATTTTAAATTCAGCTGTGGTTAATCTTTTTATAAACTAGTGGAAAGTGGAGAAAACAGATAAAATTGTGTTACCCATCATTAGAAAGGAGGACCCCTTGAAGCACGGATTTGAAAGCTCGAGCTGCAGTTGCACCTATACACATGATAAATCCGTATAAATGGAAGCTCGGTTCACCCTGCAGTAAGCAATAAAGAACACGTGTGTAAATCAAGAAACACAAAATTCAAATTTGCTAACATTTTTTTTTTTTTAAGACCGCTTGTTATAGACTACGGAGGCCTAAAATTGGTATACGTTAGGTAAATAGAGAAAACTGCATCTTTATAAATTTCATGATCACAATTTACAAGAGATCAGAAAGCTTCAGATTCGATACAAGGCGAAAGCGAAACTAACTTAAAAAGTTAATCAATAAGAATGTGCATTTGTATGTGTAATGTGAAGTCAAAAACTTGCTGATAAAAAAGATTTAAGACCCGATCATTGTTTCTGAAACTGGCCATTGACAACATAGTAATGTGTTGAAAATACGAAAAAAAAAAACCAATCAATAAAAATCGTTTCTTGTCAGGTAAAAGCACAAAGCCAGATCTGTTAACTCGGTTATCATAATTAACCAGGTATGTGCCTTAAAGACATAATCGAAATATTGCCATTAAAACTCAGATCTTGCTCGTAAATCACACTAAATCCAAAGAAAAACACAGAAGCTGAATTCCAGAAAACACAAATTTTCAATGAATCGAAACAAATCAAAATAAATGAAATCCACAATAAAAATCGAATCTAGTCAGTAAAAAACACACAAAAAAGGAAAAACAGGTATGCTCACTAAACACAGAATGAAAAATTTCCCCATCCAAACTCAGATATCACTTATATCAGTCATCAAGCATACAAATCCTAAGAAAAACACACAAACTACATATTAAAAATTGAATCTTTCAACAAAATCAAAGATCAATTCAAGATGATAATTAAAATAACCGACCACCGTAATCTGATCCTAAACAAAATACGCAAACAACTTTGTATTCTGATCCTTATATCTTAAACCTGCCACTATCAACTCAGTAGTGCATTATAAATACAAAACCCCATCAATAAAAATCGTATCTCGTCAGCTCAAAATACCTTAGAATCACAATCAACCAGGTATACCACTCAAACACAAAATGGAAATATTCCCAATTAAAACTCAGATCTTGCTCATAAAGCACACTAAATCATGAGAAAAACACACAAACTGCAATCAGAAAAACAGTCTTATAATGAATCAAAACAAACCAAAATAAATCCACAATAAAAATCGAACCTTGTCAGGAAGAACACACACACACACACACACACAAAAACCAGGTAAGCTGACTAAACACATTATGGAAAATTCCCCATTAAAACTCAGATCTCGCTTATATCAGTCATCAACCGTACAAATTTTAACAAAAACACACAAACTACGTATAAAATATCGAATCTTTCAACAAAATCAAAGACAAAGTCCAAGAATAAATAGCAATAATAAAAAAAATTCTCACCCCACTGGCAATGACGACCCCAGCAACCACAGGAACAAGACAGGTGTACGTGGCCCAGGCCTCCCTCTTGAGAGTCATCAGGTACGCGAACAGCGCCGTGAAAAACGGCGTCGTTGCGCCCACCGCCTGGTTGAAGGAGACGGGCAGGTAGCGGAGGGAGATGTTGCCGCCTACGACGGAGGCGCAGAAGACGACGCTGAGCGTAGCGATCCTCGCGAGCTGTGCCCGGGATTTGATCCTCTGCAGCGGGGCCACCTTGAGGAACACGACGGTGACGTAGCTGAGGGCGGCGCAGGCCGACATGTGGCACATCGTGAGGAAGATTGGGAAGGCGAAGCCATAGTTTGAGAGGAGGAACTTGTTGAGGAGGAGAACGCCGATGTTGGTCGAGTACCAGAGGATTATCAGGCAGGTGATAAAGATTGCGTTTTTATTTGGTGTGGGTGCACTGGGTGGTGAAGAAGACATTTTCTTGGGATTTTTTTTCCTTTTTTGGGGGAATTTTTGGTTTATTTTTTGTTTATTATGGGTTTGTGGTGTGATGAATGTTGGGGTCTTGATTCTTGGCTTTCATTGCAAATGGGACATGTTTGAGTTTTCTGGGATTTGTGTCTGAGCTCTTCCCATTTTTTTCTTGTTTTCTCTTTGATTTTTTGATTTATATTTTTTTGGTACTGTTATGAAAAAGACACAATTTTTGCGTGTGTGTGTGTGTGTGTGTTTGTGTGTGTGTGTGTGTGTGTGTGTGTGTGTGTGTGTGTGTGTGTGTTTGGGTGTGTGTGTGCTCTGATAAGGAATTATTTGAGTGCAGATGGGAAGGTATTTGACATAATATAGTTTAACATAAAAATGATATTATGTGGAGTTTGATGGAAAGAAAAATAAAAGAAAAAGAAAAGGTTGAGTTTGAGTAAAGTTGTTTTTAGGCAATTAATTTGTGAACTTTGAGTGAGAGTGTTGTAACTGTAGTAGTTTACCAAGTCATGTGTACTTTGAGTGTGTGTGATGTTAATTTAATTAATGTGAGGGTAAGTTATAAGACAACATTAATAATCAATCAATATTTTTGAGTTGTAAAGAGTTATTTTTTTTGCAAAAAAATAAAAGTTATTTATTATTAAAAGTATTATAATAATAATAATGTTGTTAGACTACTGTGAGACAAGGTAATGATTATAAACTCATATGTATGTATGATTTTAGATTAAAAATTCATATTTTTTAAATAATATAATTAGAATATGCTATTTCATTGCATAATTATGTATTTTTTAATATCACAGTAAAAACAAAAATATGATAGTTCAATTATATATATATTTCTATTAAAATAGTATGACGGATGGATCCAACTGACAATAAACACATATAAACACGTGCTTATTAAAAAATATAAAAAATAAAAGGGTTAATTGCATTAAGAACCCCAAGCTTTTTTTTAGTTGCAAATAAAATTAATTTTTTTTGACTCGGCAAGAAAATACCCAATCTTTAGTAAGTATTACAAGTTTGTCTCGAAAACATATTCCGGCCAATTCTGCTGGCATGGATGATCGGAAAAATGACGTGGCATCCACATCAGCTTACATTTAGGATGCCACATCATATTTGTTTCTATTCCTTAAAAATCTAATTTTTCCCCCTTTTAATTCATTTGCAGAAGCAGATTTTTGGAAAGAACTCTCGCTCGCGTCCCTCTTCTGCTCGATTGGCGCCCGCTTCTTTTCTACGCAAATCTGCCGCCGTTCTTGATTCTTCACCCCAAAAATCGAGTGGTGTTGTGCTTGAAGAAATATCTTCGTCTCCAGAACAAGATCCCTAAAATCTTCTGATGGGACAAAGATATCACCCGGGCTCCCTCAGCTCGGACGGCCACCGTACCTGCAAGAACCCAAAGTCGAGGACCCCGGGAGGGGTGCCCAGCTTTGGGCCTCCGATGCTTAAATCAGTACTAGATTCATATGAGAATGCATAGAGAGAGTGATGTAGGGAAGCGTGTACGAATGGAAATAATAAAACGAGTAAACGAGATACTCTCTCGTAAAACACGTTAAACTCACAAAACTCAATCAATTCTTATTTCATATTCAACTGAATAAAACAATAGATGGGGGAGCCCTTTAAATAAGACTCCTAAACATTATTCTTAACTTGTCCAACAAGACAAGATCTCTAATATTTAATTCCTAACTTATTCTCCAAGATAATAATAATAATAATAATAATAATAATAATAATAATAATAATAATACTATTCTACACCAGAGAGAGTAGGGAGAGAGTGTAGAGAGAGTGTAGTAATGGAATGGGGAGATAATGAAGGAAATGAGTACCTTCTCCCCCTTTTTATAGGGGGAGTGTACCTTATAGTCCAAGTTGGGTCTGGCCTAGGTTGGGCTCGGCCCATATTATCATATCAAATGTCTTAGCCCATGTATAGGCGTATTCTTCAATATATATCCATAAAAACTGGTCGGGTACGACATGCTATATCAGATACTACCGGTCGAGCCGACAGTACTAGCTGTGGCTATATCATCTTCCATCAACAAAACCCTACGAACCCTAAATGGAGAACGGGTCAGTTCCGTGCGGCATTTAAGCATCTAAATAGTGAGTTTCGTGCGGCATTTAAGAATCTAAACAGTGAGTTTCGTGTGGCATTTATAGATGACAACCAAAAAAAATAAATCAAGTGAGGGTTCCCACTAAATACAAATCGCAGTTGTTGCTATACGAATCTCTGTCGCAAGTCAGGATCATGATTTACGGTGTTGAATTTTGTTCTATTTGCGCAGAAGAGAAGCGGGGGCCGATCGAGCAGAAGAGGGACGCGAGCGTTGAATTTTTTTCTTTCCAAAAATCTGCTTCTGCAAATGAATTAAAAAGAGGAAAAGTTAAATTTTTATGGAATAGAAATAAATATGATGTGGCGTCCTAAGTGTAAGCCGATGTGGATGCCACGTCATTTTTCCGATGCGGATGCCACGTCATTTTTCCGATCATCCATGTCAGTAGAATTGGCCGGAATATGTTTTCGAGACAAACTTGCAATACTTACTAAAGGTTGGTATCTTCTTGCCAAGTTAAAAAAAGATGAGTTTTATTTGCAATTAAACAAAAGTTTGGGATTTTTAATGCAATAACTCAAAATAAAATAAAAAGTTATATTGTAGGACAATGGTCAATCTTTTTCATTGCATTTGATTTAGAAGATTGGGCAATTGATATGCTAACTTTTTCTATCCGAAAATAATCCACCTTAAAATGACAGTACATTCTTAATCTTACTATTGGGATTTTTCTAACTTTGTTGACAATTAGTTAAAATTTAAATTTGGCAAACAAGGAACAAAAAGTTCACTCTAAGATAAAAGCCCCTTTTTATCTTAACTCTCCCAATTGGTCAAGATTTCAAAATAAAACAAGCCATTCATTGGGTTAACTTTTTTGACTAAGTTGCCATATGATTTTCTAATCTTCCCACAAGACTAATTTTCTTTACCTTTTAAGATATACAAATGAAGGAATAATTTGAATTTTAAGAGCTAGATATAGATTAATAATAATGGCTTTAGAGATATCATGATGACCCATCAAAGTTTCTCAAAGGCCATCACGGTGTAAAAGATTGAAAATCGTATGATGTATTTGTTTGAGATTTTGCGTGGTATTATAAAAAAGTTTAAAAAATTTCAAATTTATATGTAATCCTATAAAAGCTTACAAAATGTGAGATTTGGAGTGAATATGCTTTATATTTTGAAATATCAGTAGATCTTAAAAGGATTTAATAAATTTCAATCTCAAATAAGTTAAATACCGATTCATACTAGTAACTATGTAAAATGCAAATTAGTGCCGTTGAGTGTGGAGTCGGACCACCTCAAAACTTTTTGTTCTTCACTCAAGTATTTGGGCTCGTAATATTGGGCCACTGGCCCACTAGGAAAGACACTCCTCTTGGGTCAAATGCGTTGAGTCGCCCCATCTCGAATATGAACGGGAAATTTACATACATATACTCTATATAACAAATATTATCATATATACTACTTGGAAAGAGTTTAATCAAAATAGGACTTGGTGGTGCTTTTTTTTTTCACAAATACGAGATTAATTCTCTTACATTGTGATCTCATTCTCTCTCCAACCAATAAATACGCAATTAATTGTTGAGAGCCTTATCTCTCTCCATATTTCTCTCATTCTCTCTCCAACCACTAAACAAGCAATTAATTGGTGAGAGTCTTTATCTCTCTCCATATTTCTCTCTCCAATTAAAATTTGTTTATCAAACGAGATTATTGCATTAACAAAAAAAAAAAAAAAAAAAACTCATAGCATCTTCATCGTTCTTCCATTTCTTGACATAATATATACATATGGCTGTGTTAATTGTACATATATATACATAAGATAAACAACATATAAACATATTTTTTATTTTGCAATTACCTGATAACATGAGAACAAAAAGTGTATATATATATACATAAAATAAACAACAAATAAACATCTTTGATTCTGCAACAAGTTTGTAACATGAGAATATAAATTGTATATATATACATAAGATAAACACTCTCTAAACTTTACCCAACTGTAACATATTTATAACATGACAAAAAAACTGACGATATATATATACATAAGATAATCAACTTATAAAATTGAGACGAAATCATCGCCATCGGCCGACTCAATCTCGGCGGGTTCGGAATTGGTGCTTTCTTTGTACGGGTAGGAGCATCCAATTTTTGAACTTGAAGCTTTTTTTTGTGCAACCTTGCATTCGGGAAGTCAAAATTGAGATCCAATTTTTGAAATTAAACAGTCCTACTTATTCTTCACGCGTCCAACGTCCACTGGCGATCCGGCCACACCAACACGGCGATCCGGCCACACCAGCACAACGATCAAGCCAGCCCCAAAAACATTCCGGCCGCGTGCACCGGCCAACACCAAAAAATCCGGCCGCATCAATTTCGTGAGATTCATTCTATTTCTCTTGAAATTAAATTAATTGTGAGAAAGAAAATATAAACAATCCTGAAACAATCCTGAAACAAGATAAACAAAAATATGACATTAAAATAACGTTAACTTACATTTATATAAACGGGATATAAACAACCTAAGACACATACATATGTCCAAGCCCATCTCATTGCCGTCATTTGAGATGTTCGACCCACTTCATTTGAATGTTCTTCTTCCTAGTATGAAATCCAAATCGAACTTTTGTTGATACTTTGGAGAACCAACAATTTTTGTTTTACCCTAGGTATCTATGACCCCCGTCTCTTCTGTCATCGGACATTTTTTTTTTTTGGTTCGAACACAAAATCATCGTCTCCGTCAGAATTAAATCTGGCTGTCTTGGGAGTCGATTTTTTGAAATCTCTTGGAGCTTCAATTTTCTGAAATTGGTGTTTCTTTTGGACGATCTTATGTTCCGGTGCTTGAAATTGAGATGTTTGACGAGATCAGGAGCGAGTTACTTTTGCTTCGTCTTCATTGTTGATGGATTGTTGGCCACATTTTTTTTTCGACCGGCCATTGAAATTTCAAGACCAGGAAGATGTATTTTGTGGGGAAGATATGTTTTTTTTCTCGTGAGAAGATACACCGGAGCCGAGGCCTGGGAGAGAGAAAAACAAAATTCTTTTCTTGATTTACGGTAGAAAGGAAGGAGAAATATCACTCTTCCCTATAATCATGGGAAAAGATAATCATCATTAATAGTGGGTAGTTGTAATCTTTACAAAAACTAGAACTTCCCTTAATTAAATAAAAAAGTTAATGAATTCGTATTTATGATTAAAAGTTAATGAATTTGTATTATTAATATTATTTAATAAAGTAACAGTAAGAGGAGTAAATTTCTCAATAGGAACTTCGTTGTTTTCCCTCACCGTAAATGGCTCGAAATATTGACCTATTAAGAAGGCCCATTATACAGTCCTCTCGGGTCAAATACCATTTTGGTCATTCGAATTATTTCAATTTCATTTCATAAAATTTCGGTTTAAACTTCAATACCATAGGCCAAAAATACATATTCCTTTTTTTTTATTTAAAAAATTTATTTCCTTATTTCACCATTATTATATTAATATAGAAAAATGTTACGGTCTCGTTATGAAATCATTCCGTTGAGGTTTATAACCGTTAGATCATGCAGGGGTGAAACTACTCAAGTGGTCGGAGGCGCCGGCCCTCCCAAAAAAAAAAAAAAGAAAAAATTCGTACTAGGGGTGGGGGTTTTGCTGGAACTGGATGCCGGATTGGGGGTGGTGCGCCGCGGGATAGCCAGAGGGGCACCACCGAAAATCCGAAATCCGAAAACACAGAGCAGCTGAGCAGGGAGACATGGAGCCATGGAGGGGAAGTTGGATCGGAGAAAATTTGTGTTTGTGTTTGGTTTTGTCGTGAAATTTTTTTTTTAAAGGAAAATTGGGCCCTCCCCGAAACGGGATCCTGGTTTCGCCACTGATCATGTAACCGCCAAGTATAATTAATCTAACGGTTACGAACCCGACGTAATGATTCCGTAACGAGACAGTAACATTTTCCATTAATTTAATGTTCGAAACCTACCTCTCTTGAAATTGGAATGTGACTTATGGCTTTTTATAACAATTTAGATCTTTTGACCCGTCGAAGTCATAATTAAGTTCAGAATTAGGTTCGGTTGCATTATATTTCAGTGGTTCAAATGGGGACCATGCTATTTCATTTATTTATTTATTTATATTTTTTTCAGAGTCAAAAGTCTTGTTTCCTTTGTGATACTAAAAAGACTATATACTATATTTAGGAATACTTGTGACCTATATTTCCTTTATTTAGTTAAATTGTCTTAGTCACTTTCTTATCGCTAATTATGGCATTGTCTTCCTTAGAACTTAGAAGAAATCACATGGCACATAATTGCACTTCACACCAACCTTTCTAATTACTTTATGTTATTAACTATAGTTATACCTTAACTAGTCAATTACCACAAATCGGGTTAATTGCTAGACGGGTCAATTCGTCGCTCTAAAAAAATGCATACTCATATTACGAAAAATGTCTACTTTTATTTGTATTATTTATTGCTATTAGATCGGGCTAACAATTGAGTAGTTGAAGTATGCTGAGTATTGAAAACCATAACTCACAAATTTCTCGTAATCGACTGGTGTAGTTGAAAGATTATGAACACGTAAATAGTAAGCACGTTTTGCAGATAAACAATTTCGTACCTGCTGTAACGATTCAATGCATTTTCTTTTTTCTACAAGTTTTTAATGAAACAGTCACTTTCTTAACCTAGTAAAATTACGATGTAATTTTCATTTTACTCACAAACAATGTAGTCATTGAGATTTTTACCTAACGGTAGTTTTTACCATACAAACGGTTGAAATGCATTCATCGAGTTTTTTCTATCGATAAATCAACAGAGACGCATGTAGGTATTTGCGCGTTGATCCAACGAATAAAAATCGATTCTTTAGCGTAAGCCGACCGGCCCAAGGAATCCCAATAAGTGGGTGAGGGTCCCTTTCTTCCCAAAACCTGGGATTTTACTAACGCGACTTCAGGTGAAATTGGAGGACACTGGACAGCCATGCCATGACGTAACTCGTATTCACATATTTCGCCCCGCAACTTCCTATTATTTTCACATAAGCCCCTGTCCCCTCTGCCGTTATCTCTATCATCGTCCTCGTCCTCTACATTGAGACCGCCTGCTGACATCATTTGCAGTCGTAACTCTTCAGAGAATCCGTTAAGTAACTCCGTTTGTTTTTCGCCGGTAAATTTGAATCCCCAACTTTTTTGTTGTTTGTTGCAGCAAGTTTTGTTTTTGGCTACAACGATTTCAGCTCGTTTGTTAATGTCAGCTTGTTTTGATTAGCTCTGTTTGGTGACGAATCGTGTTTCAATGTCGGTACAGTCTCTAAAGCGCACGGTACATCAGGGGTTGATTGAAAAATATTTATAATCTTGTTCTTTGTTGTTTCATTCTAGAGGGCTCTGGTTTTAGCTGTAATAAACTGCCTTGTCCATGCTTGAATTTAGGTGTGATTTATGTGAGTGTGCTTTGTTTGATGGATTATGGTTCGAATCATATTTCAATGTTGGTACAGTCTCCGAAGCGCATGGTACAACACGGCGTGATCGAGACTTCGCTTTTCAAGGGTTGATGTCGTTTTTCGCAGGTTTGGAAGTGATTTTAATATGCTTGTGTTAGTGTTGTTTAGGATTTCAAGTTTGGATTATTTCAGTGGTGTTTTATTGTGTTTATGTTAATGTGCTCGTGTTAGTGTTTCATTGGGGTTCGATCGTGTTTAGTGTATGATTATTGATCAGCTTCTTGAACGGTTAAGATTGAACTCTTTCCTTGTTATTCCCTTAATCAGATTCCACTTGAACCTTTTCCTGGTCTACTATAGCATCGGAAAATCGAACTAATTTTTAATCCGAGAGGAATCTGGTTTTAGTGAAGGATGCAAGGAAATTGAGAAAACTGAAAAAGTCGTTAGATATTGTCAAGTAATGCAAATGAACCTAGCTAAATTTGAATTGCCATTTCCTATGCCATTCGATTTGATAAAATTGAAGAAAATGGACACTCATTAAGTTTGTATTTAAGTGATGGATTTTGCCTCTGAGAGAGACACGGGCTCGGTGAAGATCTCTGCATTGATTGTAACAAAGTTGGGATTTGGTTTGTCATCTATACTATACTTCAACTTTGTTCCAATTGAACATTTGCAGTTAATGTGATTGTTTACAGGGCAGATGGGTTACGATTATGGAGATAATAATCAGACGTGCGACTATTATTTCGGTTTTGGGCGTGGTGAGTTAGATTAAATATTCTGGTATTTGCTAAAGTTATTTCCTAATCTGATCAAATCGTGATTTTACTAAACTAGTTCTTATTTATTTATGTTTTTTCACAAGATGTGATAGAAGAAGATATCTTGAACGAGAAATCTTGTGTACAAGTCCTTAAAATATGGATCGAAAAAGCAGATGAGGAAATCAAGAAACTCGAAGAAGATATAATGATGATTAGATGTCAACAACAGTTGTGGCATGACGAGGACTGGTTCATAACCTGCTCTGCAGCTCTGACAGAAAAAATCGATCATCTCAATATTTTGATAGAGAGCGTGAAGAGGGAAATCGCAGAGGAAAACATATCAAATTTGGCGTTTCAAATACAACAGCCTGAGAATGTTGCTGAGAGACTTTGTGATGTGGTGAAACCTCTGCTGGAAAATCACTTGTTGGGAAAAAGTAAGAAGGTAAGCTTTATTAGAGAATTTGCTCGATCAAAGCACATATCCTCATTCAAATTAAAATACTTGTAAATCATTTTCTATTGTCTCTTTTCAAGTTTTCTTCGGTCTAACCCTTCACCTTTTAATTTGTGTTAATGTTGAATAATGTCCTTATTGTTAAGAGAATTTGCTTGTAGATTGTATTGAACTATCGTTATAGATAGTGCTGTTAAATTAAACGAGTCTGCCTCTGCTCGGCTCGTTAAGGCCCGAGCTCGGGTCAGCTCTATAAGGCTCGAAAAGAAATTTTTTATATAATATTTATAGTTCGGCTCGTTAAAGCTCGAGATCGGCTCGAGCTCGATTGTTGGCTCGTTACCTTAAGCTCGATCTCGGCTCGTCTTGTTTACAGCCCTAAATTTACTATGGCATCTTTTGGTAGGCACGCGTTGAAATGCTGGGCTTGGATCGTGAGGAACATAATACAACTCGATCTTCAATTAAGAACCGAGAAAATGTGTTCGGCAAAAATGTGTTCGGCAAAAATGTGGTCCCCACAAAGCCATCGGCAGACACTTTGAATGATGATAACCGTGCCAAGACATTATCCACTTTCAGACAAGGGCCACAAAATAAACGTAAGGCGGCTCAAAAAACCTCAGATTGCATGGCTGAGGATTTTATTGAGGAGAAAGATTTATTGCTACCTATTAAGGATACTGAGAGGTTAAGGCTCAATGATCTCAAGATTATTGCAAAGAACCAAAAGCTGCCCGGCTATTATAAACTTCGAAAAAAGGAGCTCCTAGAACGTCTCGGCTTGGAGGGACCCACATGCTTACAGTAATCCATCTCTCTCTCTGTCTCTCTCTCTGTCTCTCTCTCTCTCTCTCTCTCTCTCTCACTTGAATGTGTTTTTGCAGGAAAAATGTAAATGGAAAGAAGAGGATATCGCCAGCAAATACAGTATAAGCCGAGGTTCGGTAAGTTTTGACTGAATACAGAACACACTTAAGGGAAGTAAGTAGTATCAAGTGAGTGACTGATTAATGATCTGATTTTTGTGCTTTTATCTTTTGGCAGTAACTCAACTTCTATAGTTCTATTTCTATCTGCCCATTCTCTGAACTTTAGAAACAAAAATGTATAGTTATAATATTAAGTGTCATATTTTTATTTATATTGTTAGTTATAAATCTGTTGAATAGGTATGATTTTGTAAGTTAATTTGTTGAAGTAATAGTGTGCTGCTGGTAACAAACTATACACTCTTCATTTTTTTTTTTTTTTGGTACAATAAAAGAGGAATAATCCTAGTAGTTAGAGACTTGCATGGTCCGTGGATAAGCTACACCGATGAGGTCATGTTGTAGCCATGAGCACACCCCTGCTGGTGGATCAGAAAGCACGTGATATCCCAATTGTCCTCCCGCTGCAAAGGAAGCCAAGTAATCAGCTGCAAAATTTGCTTCACGGAAAATATGTTGCACTCGAACCTCCCAGTGTCGACAAAAAAGCTCCCTGATCCCATTAACCAGACCGACATGCACACCCGAGGCCTATACACTCTTCATTCACCTCAGCTTTTAGTATCACTTTTATTATAAATCAATTGTCCAAAAACTTATGTCACTTACATCATCAAGAGCATCCCTTGGACTCGTTTTTAGTATTTATTCTAGAACGTTCACGAACAAAAGCGTTCGAGCTCGTTCGTTTAATAATCGAGCTGAGTTCAAACAGGAAATTAGACTCGTTTTATAGTCAAACGAACACACACTCGTTCGTGAATGTTCTAGAACATTAGATTATTATTATTATTTTTTTTTGTATATTTACATGATATTTATAATAAAAAATATAAAATATAAAAATATTTATTTTACTATTTTATTTTCAAGTTCGAACGTGATTATTTTGAGTTCATCAAACATATTTAGAAAGTTTGTGTCATAAATTATTCGAACATAAACAAACTCGAACTTTGACGAACAATTATACGAACTCGAGATAACCAAACAAACACGAACAACGTTCTAAATAAACGAACATGAGCTCGACGTGCACAAGCTCAGCTTGTTCGGTTCGATTACAACACTATGCGGCCTAACACAAGACTTGTTTGTACATACTCATATTGTTTGTAAATACTAATATAACTAATCAGTAAAGTTGTTGTTACGTAGACCTAACAATAACAGACTTGTTTGTACATACTCATATTGTTTGTAAATACTAATATAACTAATCAGTAAAGTTGTTGTTACGTAGACCTAACAATAACAGATATGCATACTTTCAAATTGAAATGTCATACGCTAATAAACAGTTTAAACGAATAGATTCGACCTACTTAACGGTTAGACGGTCTCGCACCGAAATTTGTGCAAAAAATTGAAATTGTTGCCTCAATCGACCTTCCCCTGTTTTTCAATGTAGCTTGAGTTGGTTTGTGATTTATGTTCAAATCTCCATGTGAAGAAGTATAAACCACTTGGGAGTCAATAATATTGACTGGGGAATGGCTTTAACCTGACCCACATAAATCCGAACTCGGGTTCAATTTGCCCCATTTGCGTGGCCCGTTTTCAGATCCCAAGACACAGGAAAATAATGATTCATATTCTGCAATTACAAATTACAAAAAAAAAAAGGGAAAAAAAGAATAAAAATAAAAATAAAGATTCATATTGTGTGATGAAGAAATCTTCACAAAAATAAATAAATAAACAAATAAATAAATAATAATAATAATAATATTGTAAATATCTTGTAGTATATTTTAAATATGACGTTTTCATACAAATTACTTACACGTGCTTATAAAATAGTCTATTTTCTTGATCATATAATTTTAACAATCTAATAATTTCATATTGTTTGATATTTAATCAGAGTTTGCATGAGTCAATCTCCCAATAGGACTCTCCAGTTAATTAGTTGTCCCCAAAATATTTAAAATAATACATAAAATACTAAATAAATTAAATACATTCCAATAATAAATAAGTATCCGAATAATAAATAAGTCAAAAAATAGACGTACGAATGAACGTATAAAAAAGCATTGTTAAATATATAAAATAGATAGATATATGAGTTGTCTAAAATAAATCTAATAAAAAATAAAAAGAAAAAAAAAATATATGCCCCCATGCAGGATCGAACTACAGACCTTCAGTTTACAAGACTGACGCTCTACCACTGAGCTATAGGGGCCTTTTGATATCATTGTTTATATATGGTAACTGAGACCTTTTAGAAGCAAATACAGATCTATCTATTTGAGGTTGCAATTATTTATTTATTTATTTTTATTGCTATTGTGAAGTACATTGGTCCTACGATTCTATGAAGATGTAAATTTGGTA
>CACSLK010030184.1:19713513-19724275 GCA_902706635.1 Striga hermonthica | reverse complement strand
TCTAACTAAAACCAAAAAAAAAAAAACAAGAAGGAAAAGACAATGCAATTTTCATCAATATTTCCAGATTTCCATCTGCATTTTTTCAGATTTTTTCGCATTTTCCTTTTACGGTTTTTACCACCGTGAATTTGAGTAACCATAGGACCTTGACTCGTACCAATACCGTCTGTTACTGTTTCTTTCAGACGACGTGCTTGAACTCGTTTGTTTTCCGTACCAATTTCCTCTTTCGAAAGTCGAACTGTAGGAAGTGGATGGATATCCCGAGTTGCTATTTCTGCTGCTTTCCCTGTATATGTTCCTTACTTCCTCTTCATTGTCGTATTTTGCTCGCTGAAAAAAGATTTTGAGCAGGTATGAGAAAGAGGTTAAGAGAGAGAGAGGTTGAGAGAGAGAGAGAGAGGGTAAGAGAGAGGGGGGGTAAGAGAGAGGCTAGACTTGTAACAAAGTGATTTTTTTTTATTCGATTCGATACTCGTGATTTGAATTCGAATAATGTTTTATATTCGAAAGTTCAAACGAATCCGAATACGACTATGTAGATATTCAATTAGAAGTTATCAAATATTCGATTCATTAACAATAATTATATAAATTTTCTAAATTATATAGAGTATATATTTTGTTTATTTATAATGTATATATATTTATATTCCTAATGTTTTAATGACATAAAAAGTAAAAAATTCCAAATTAACAATTTGCCCTAATAACATCTCAAATTGGATAGGAAAAACATAAACAATATTTTCGTAATTATAATTTTTTTTATTATAATATTATTCTGAAAACGAATTTCGAATCGAATCGAATTTGTTCAAATATTCTAAATGAATCGAATACGACTAAAAAATGGAGTTCGTTTACAAATTGAATACGAATTCGAATCTTCAAATAATTTAATGAATCTGAATCGAATATCTTAGTATTCGCTTTGATTCAATTCGTTTACAACCCTAAAGAGAGGGCTAAGAGAGAAAGAGGCTAAAAAATGTACCTTAGAAGGATCCGAAAGAACAGCATAAGCTTCCCCGATAACTTTGAAAAGCCGGTCAGCATCCTCATGAATTTTCTCCCCCAAATCCTTCCATAATGTTCCACCATCCCCAATGTCACTCCTTACCAAGACCTGGCCAGGATATTACGATTCACAAACGATATTCATCACGGTAAGAAAATTTGAATAAAATGTTTTAACCATAAAAGTGAAAATAAACGCCTTCTAAAATACCTTGTCCGGATGATGCCTCAGAGCTGCCTTTCGATATGCCTTCTTAATCTCGGATTCAGCATCAGTTGCTTTGATTCCTCTGCTCGTCAAATTTAAATATTAATGCCATCTTCAAAGTGCAATTACAACAAATAAACCCTTGTGATGAACTGATGATATTACACTATTCTGTTTTGCCTAAAATATTCTCAACCTCAAATTGATCAAATTTGTCAAAAATAAATCCATGTCGGGAGGATATTCATATATTTAGAAGTTAGATGGGTTTTGTTGTGATTAGGTTAAAGCTGAACAAGTATTTGTAACTATCCGAAAAAAAATATGACGATTGGACTTACAGAATGAGGTAAAGATCGAGTGGAGTTTCCTTTTTAGCCTTCTCTTCGAGTGTAGTAAGATGACGACGGGCTTTCCTTAAATCCCTCACACTGCCTCCGTTTGATTTACTTTGAGAGCCCGATTGTTGGCTTTTGGTTTGTGGTCGATTCTCGAGGAGAGAGATCAGTCTCTGCAGATCATAAACCGCTTGTTTATAATCTCTAATCATCTCATGCAAAGTAGCTCGCCTGGAAATTGCCTACATAGAAAGACAATACAAAATTTCATAATAAAAATTGAAGTTATCCATCAACTTAAGCATATTTCATCAATAATTGATAGTAATATGCTATCAATTTCAAGAAAATGTCTATAATTACTTTATTTAATTATTTTGCCTACATAGAAAGACAATAAAAAATTTCGTAAAAAATTGAAGTTATCCATCAACTTAAGCATATTCATCAATTATTGATAGTAATAATATGCTATCAATTTCCTCAAGAAAATGTCTATAATTACTCTATTTAATTATTTTTGTGTAACCAACCTTTTGGTAGTTTTCATCTAAAGCAATGGCTAGGCTACAATCCGCAATGGCATCAACAACTTGGTTGATCGATTGGTAAGCGGCAGCACGATTGCAAAAGCAGATAGCCATAAACGAGCGTGACTCAGAACTTTTCGAGATGGCAGAGGTATATTTCTCTATAGCTTCTGTGTACTTACCACAACTAAAGGCTTCATTTCCCAATTTCTGCAAATGAACAAACAAATCAATTTTTTTTTAAAGCATTATTATATTTTTTTCTCGTATTGAACACTAAAATTAACATTTAACATACTTTCAAGGATAAAAGTTCACGTATAGTGGCACCAAGAGCAATTGAAGATTCGTGACTAGAGTCCCCCAACCTACAATACAAAAACATGGTTAGAAAATTGCAACTGAAAACTATACAAACAGAATAAAAATACTAACCTGGAGCTACCAGGCATTTTTTCTTGTTTTTCAATCAACTCGAGTGCCAAATCGAAATGTCCAAGATGAAAGTACGATTTCGACTGAAGGTGTAGCCTCCAGAAGTTCACATCGAAAAATTTGCTATTTTCATCATCTGAAAAATCAGAGCCGAAGTTCTTTTTGGCTATATGTAGAGTTTGGTCACATAGTTGAATCACTTCATCATACATTCGCAGCTGCAAGGATAAAAGCACGGCCAAATTACATATTGAATTTTTCAATGATGATCTCAACATGTTTTAATGTCAAATAAACGAGACATGTATTAATGAGGCACATACACTGCAAAGAGCCTCCCCTTTCATCTCAAGTAATCTCTCTGAGAATCGACTTATCGACAGGGCCTCGTTAATGTTTTTCAGGGCAGTGCTTGTGGAAGCACTGTTATCTTCTTGCAAAAGTTTGCTCGATTGATCCATGTGCTCAGCTACTTTCTGTTAAGTTTTGGCCAATCAAATGCTGAACTTATACTAGAATGATAAGAAAAAAGGAGAAAGTGAACAATCGAACGAAATTCGGTACTCCCTATCCCAGCACAAGATTCCTTATTTTTTTCTTTTTCTTTTTATATATATACGTCTTGAAATTGCAATATCTCTCACCTTGGCCTTTTGCATGCAATCAGCAGCTTCAACAGTAATTCTCCTATCTAAGCACACGTCTGTCCCCAAGCTCAAGCATTTTGAGTAGCATTCAAGAGCATCATCAATTTCTCCCAAAACCAGATAACAACTGTACGATTATATAAAGAAAAAGGTGGACTGTTAGTCATTACAACGAATGCACTAACAAATAAAAGGCAATCACTTCAAAATTGTTGCAACTATCACAATACTGACGGAGGCAGAAAACCCAAAAGTAAAAGAAAGATTGGAAAAAAAAAAGGAACATTTACTAACTTTCCAGCTCTCAATGTAACTTTCAGAAAGTTCGGATCTAATTCAGTGGCTTTTTTACAGTCTCCTATGGCTTCCCTCATCCTCCCCAGTGACATTCGTGTGGCAGCACGGTTGCTATAACAAAGCAAAAGTGGTTTCAATGAGTGTCCTGGAGTATCAACACGTGGAGCAACATTAATGCCGGTCGAGTAAAATTCCTCAGCTTTCGAAAGTTTCCCTTCGTGATAAGCTTGATTTCCCCTGGACAAAAATCAAGAGTTTGAGTAATATAGCAATAAATGTTTGTGCACAAGTATGATAATCATAAAACAACATAAAAAGTTAAAAACCAATCAGTAAAATCTCCCTTGTATATTAAATAAAAGGTGACTACTAAAATCTTCAAGATTAATTATGAAAAAAACAAGAAGAAAAAAAAAACTTACTTTATTCGCCAATGCTCGCAAGCTTCATGGGCTGGTTTGGGAACGGCATCTTGCTTAGCATTTTCGTTTTCATGATTCAAGCCAACTTTCAACTTATATTTTTTTTTGTACTTACTTCTTATTGAGGACAGTCCATCTTGTGCAGGAAATGGAGGAGAGAAATACGAACCATTCTCTCCATAGTCAGATTTTTCCAAGTGCTCAGAAGAAGCATCTTTCTCGTTCACAGTAAATATTCCTTTTACTCCAGCAGACCTCGTATCAGCCTCTGTTTCACCACGAGCATTCAAGTTCTGATAAGGCGAAAAATCCATGGGTGAACCAATGCCAGGAGATTCTTGATTTTGCACGGAATTGCTTTCTTTAGTGACACGGTCCTGGCCAAACAACTGCTGGACCACTGTATTTTGTCTCGACTTTCCGGTTTTCTTCTTCAATCGATTGCCCCTCAAAGACTTACTATTCACACTGTCAAATTTTTTACATAAGCCGGGGAAAAAATTGTAGGTTGGAATGGAAAATGTCGTATTTGGCGTGCCAAAACCTGTGTTTAACGAGTCTAATCCACCTAATTTGGTTGCAAAACACTTGCTGTTTGGTTCGGAATTAATCTCTGAAGAGCAAAAAACATATGGATCCTTCTCGTTCATGGTTTGATTCTCCTTTCCCGAACCAGAAATCTTCTGATCTCTCCCAAAAACAAACACATTGTTACTGCTCACTGAGAAATCACTAGTTAAGCTTTCAGTCTTCTTGTTTTTTGCTTCAGAAGCATTAATGTTCAATCCCTTCAAAGCATCTGATAAACCAAATGCAGGACCTTCCACAGAAAAGCCACTTGAATTAGTACTCTGCTGAAATCTAGAATTGATTACACTAGAATCGTTATTATTGAAGAGATTTTTGCAACTATCATCACCTGAACTAAATCGAAACTTGAAGCCTCGATTATCGACATTTTCAGAATCTTGTTTTCGTGCATCTTGATTAATTGAGGACCACAGGTTTGTACGGGCACCAAATACAAACTCCGAACTACTAACTTCTTGAAACTCATCAACACTCGAGTTTGAACAAGGCTTAGACGAATCTTGCCGGCTTAACGGCACACGTACATTCGGGCAGCGCTGATGTGAATCAAAACTAGATTCGACATTAACGGATTTCTTGAATCCATTAACTCTCAAATGCGCCTTACATTGTCTCGAGTATTTGGCTGCTAAATTCGAATTCTGACCCGGATTGCTCGCACCAATCACAAATGCAAACTGCCTACTTTCCAAATCTGCATCAACCCGAATGCCAGTTCTGCTCGGACCAAACACAGGAGCTCCATCTGGCAAATTCTGATTGGCAGTTGAATAATCACAACAATCTCCAGTCACGGGGCTTTCATCTTCTTTCCCCTCATTCAGTTTTGCACCGCCGTTATCACCAACAGCAAACACACAACTCTCAGGTTTTTTCTTCACAACTGAAATCGAGCCGCCCTTCGTGTTTGTGGATGAAACAGACACGCCGCCGTCAGACGAAGACAAAGAATCGATCTTTACGGATTTTCCGTCTCTGGGGTTCGCTATTTCTTTCCTTCTCAGCTTCGTGAGCCTAGGCCTGGTCCGATTCGAGGGGATCGATTTTCCGCCGCCGCCGGAGCCAGAAACAAATTCGAACTTCCCTGAGTTTTGGGCTGAAGGGAGATTGGGATTGGGCAAATCGAAAAGGGGGTGCGGGGAAGTGATCGGCGGCGACATTTGAAGCTAGGGTTCCGGCGGGATGGTGAATTTTGTATCTATTGTAGAAAATGATATGTGAACAATAGGGAGGAAAAAAAAGATGGAAGAGTATATTTGATGGGTTTTATTAGTTTTACAGTATTTGAATTGGTTAGATTTGAACGTTGATGCTCCCAGTGAAGCGGCATGTTTGGCTTTAAATATTAGACGTATTTAAGCGAAACGAGTCATTCGTGAGTTCGACTTGCGCTCGTCTAAGCTCGTTGAAAGCTCATTCAATCAACAAGTTGAGTTGAACTCCGACTTATTAAAGCTCCAAATAAAAATTTTTGTTTAATTTTATTTATTTCGACACATCAAGATTCGAGTTTGACTCGTTTAGACACACGTTAGAGACATGTTGTATAATTGTTCAAGTATTAAGCTGTCTACCTCTTGCTAATTACTCTTTGTTAACATGTGCTAATTTTCTTTAATCTAATTTTTTATTAATTTGATGTTTAACCGAATACAATCTTGATTAGTGTTCCTCCTTCGGCACTTCAACAAAATAATATACAAAGAATCATAATTTCATCAACAATCATATCACATGTAATTTTTATGTGTCTTTAAAGTTAAAATATTATACTTGTTCAAAAGTTATATGTTATCACATTTTTCATTTTTACCCAATTCCAACCTAATGATTATGCTCTCAAATTAATTTTGCTAGGGCAAAAGATTTATTTAATGTAAACATGAAGTCATGAACCTATAAGATAAAAAATTGTCTCATTTCTAAATAACCTTTTTAAACCCAAAATTTGAAACTCTTTCATTCAATCTATATCTATATAAAGTATTTATTTGAAATAGTAACTAAATCTCGTAAAAATAAAATAATTTTACCTTTATTAGTAACGTTTTTAAACATTTTTCAAAAGTGGCAATCATTTGAAACTAAAATTACCAAAAATCAATTTATTAATGTACATAATCATTTTGGTGGAATATTGCGGCTATTACCTTTATTAGTTGTATAATTTAAATTTGGTATATAATATATTGACAAAACTTGCGGCTATTACATTTATTAGTTGCATGGTTTAAATTTTGCATACAATATATTGACAAAAAATAAAAATATATTTTTATTTAAAATAATAATCAAACAAACAATTATTTATAAATTTCTGGTCAATATTAACTTGGACATAAATAGAATAGTCAATTACTTATAGTTTAATAAATTACTCAACTACTTAAATTTTTTGATTTAGATAGTTTATACAATAATAAATTTATTTTAATCAATGAAACAATATAAGTTTTATATTAATATTTATTATTTACATAGGTTTTTAAATATATGATAAAATTTTACCAAAATAATTATTTTATAAATCACATTATAGTCAAATCGAATTTCTCAATAAATTTTTTGAAGCGACACTTATTTTGAAACGAATATAATATAATTACTTGTCAGTTATGTGCATCGCACGTATTGTGTACTAATTTTAAATATATATTTTTATGTAATTTTGTAGAATTTAAATTTTATATAACACATTAAATAAATTAATATAGGTAAATTTTATTACACATTAATTCCAAATTTTTATTTTATAAATATTATTTAATAAAAATTTTAATTTATAAATATTAAAGGGTTAATTGCCGATTAAACCTTGACCTTTCAACTTTTGGCAATTTAATCCAACCTTTTGAATAATAGCAATCTAATACCAAGTTTGTCTCCGATTTGTCTCCGGGACTTAAAAATGGTCAGAGGGTCGATAGATGCCAGCGTGTCCGGCAAGATGTACCTACGTGGACTATTACATTTGCTGACCGGGCGAAAGTGAATTATGTGGATTTTCTGTAAAATCCAAGTATAAAACCCCGAAATCCTTCCTCAAAAGTCCCAAAACCTGATCGATCCTTCATCAAACTTCCCAATTTTTTCAAACCCTAATTTTCGAAAATTCTCTCCCAATTTAATAATCCCCAGAAAATCGAAGCCTCGCGACACAAATCTTCTCTGTGTACGAAGATTCCGCAGTGAAATCGTTCAAAACTCGATCGAGAATCTCAAATGACAGTGTAATGTCTAAAAGGTGCTCAATTTCTTCTACAATTTAATCTTCATTTTTTGTCTTTTGTCCTGAAGTAGTGCGACAAAGTTAGGTCGGAATCTGGTAATTTTTGTGTTTTTATATTTGTTTTCTAAGGATGATGCATTTTCAAATATCAAAATGTTTTCCTTAGACTGCTTTCGAAGAACTTAAATTGGGGGTTTTTTTAGAAAAAATAGGGTTTTTTTTTGAAAAATTTGGGTTTATTTGTAGAATTAGTGTTCTGAGAATGTGTACTACCAACAAAGTGGAAGTTGTATAGAGGAAAGTGGAGAGCTCTTGAGATGCTTAGAGGTTCAGTTTTTTACCATTATGCTTGTTTGAGAAGTTACATGACAGAGTTGCTGAGGGTGGACAGGGATGGGAGGTTTGAGTTCCTTCTTGGTGAACAAACAACATTTAGGGGTTTTATGTGGGATTCAGTGCACTCAGAAATGGTTTCCTTAGAGGTTGCAGGCCCATTTTAGGGTTAGATGGCTGTTTTCTAAAGACTTTCTTAGGGGGGGGCTCTTTTGTGTGCCATAGGAAAAGATGGCAACAATCAAGTATACCATGTGGCTTGGGCAGTTGTAGAGACAGAGAATGAGGAATCTTGGAAATGGTTTTTGACTATTTTGTTCACTGATTTGGGCATTAATGATGGTGGTGGATTCACTTTCTTGTCAGACCAACAAAAGTTAAGTTATTTCTATACATGTTTGAAATTCTAAAATTATGAATATGTTCATATATGTGAGACCAACCTGTTCATATATTATTTTTCCTTTTGCAGGGTCTCTTGAATGCTTTGAGAGATTTGGCCCCTCATGCTGAGCAAAGAAACTGTGTTATGCATGTATATATGAACTGGAAGAAAACTTTCAAGGGGCTCACACTGAAAAACATTTTTTGGAAGATTGTTCTCAGTACTCACTTAGGTGACTACAACACACACTTGGAAGATTTGAAGTCTGAGGATCCAGAAGCTTATCAAGTTTTTCTTGACAGAGATCCCACTAAGTTCTGTAAGGCTTATATTTCTTCATTGCCTAGATGTGATATGATTGAGAACAATGTGAGTGACATTCAATGGAATGATTCTTAAGGGTAGAAGCAAACATATTATTGATATGCTTGAGTTTATTAGAAGTGAGTTGATGAAAAGGCAACATGATAAATTGTTAGGACTTAGTGGGCATACAGATAGTATTTGTCCTAGAATAAGAAAGAAGGTTGAGCACAATAAGTATATGTCTAGGGCAAAAGCTATCTGTTATCACATTTTTCATGTGATTTTTATGTTTCTTTAAAGTGAAAATATTATATTTGTTTAAAAGCTATCTGTTATCACATTTTTCATTTTTACCCATTTTCCAACCTAATGATTATGCTCTCAAATTAATTTTGCTAGGGCAAAAGATTTATTTAATGTAAACATGAAGTCATGAACCTATAAGATAAAAAATTGTCTCATTTCTAAATAACCTTTTTAAACCCAAAATCTGAAACCCTTTCATTCAATCTATATCTATATAAAGTATTTACTTGAAATAGTAACTAAAATCTCGTCAAAAATAAAATAATTTTACCTTTATTAGTAACGTTTTTAAACATTTTTTAAAAGTGGCAATCATTTGAAATTAAAATTACAAAAAATCAATGTAATTAATGTACATAATCATTTCGGTGGAATATTGCGGCTATTACCTTTATGATTTGCATAATTTAAATTTGATATATAATATATTGACAAAATTTGCGGCTATTACATTTATTAACTGCATAGTTTAAATTTGGTATACAATATATTGACAAAAAAAATAATTTTATTTAAAAATAAAAGTTAAACAAATAATTATTTATAACTTACGTGTCAATATTAAATTGGATATAAATGGAATAGTCAATTACTTATAGTTTAATAAATTACTCAACTACTTAATTTTTTTTTATTTAGATAATTCATGCAATAATAAATTCATTTTAATTAATGAAACAATATAAATTTTATATTTAGTAAACAACCTGTGTGGTGCACATAACTGATAATAAATCATATTATATTCGTTTCAAAATAGGCGTCATTTCAAAATTTTTATTCAAAAATTCGATTTGACTATAATGTGATTTCATAAAATAATTATTTTGGTAAAATTTTATCATATATTTATAACACTTAAATAAATTAATATAAGTAAATTGCATTACATATTAATTTTATATTTTTAATTTATAACTATTATGTAATAAATATTTTTATTTTTAAATATTAATGAATATCTTTTACTCGGGCATGCATGATATTCATATTAGTTAAACACAAAAAATTGAAATAAAAAAGATTTGGAAAAAAAAAAAGAAAAAAAGAAAAAACTTGATAACTCACACAATAGGACCAATATATATATATATATATATATATATATATACATATAATTACTAGTAAATAGCATTTAATAAAAATTAATTAATTTTACCTATGTGGCAATTGAATATTTTTCTCTCCAAAAACCGTTACTTTTTTATGTATTTAATCTTTTATTTAATTATTAAATAATCAATACTAATCACTTCAAAAGTACAAAAAATCATTTTAAACTTTTTATTGGTGACAGTTGACCATATAATGTGTTGATCGTACAATGTAATTAGATATTATTATTGTGGTTACATTTAAATTATTTTTTTTTAAAAAAAAAATTAAAAACGTATTTGAAATTCCTAAATAAATGATAAACAATTCAAAAAAAAAAGGACGTGCCAAAATATACATTGCATTCAATCAGATAAACGTAATTTTAAAAAAAAGTAAATATTCCAACTTCTTTATTTGTAAATGTTGGCATGCGAAAAAGTGAAAGAAAAATATATATTCATTATATGTATACAAGTAACTCACAAAACTTCACAATACTTTATTTAGAGCATCTCCAATGCTCTAATGTTGTTATAAAATTTTTTTTGACAAATGTCAAAAGATTAAATAGATTGTGAACCATGTAGGACAAATGTTGAGTTCACAACTATTAA
>CACSLK010030184.1:19687630-19701352 GCA_902706635.1 Striga hermonthica | reverse complement strand
GCTCGATAGTCGGCGGCAGCTCGCCATCTCAAATCCCATACACGGACTCAGCGGAAATCTGCTCAGGTGGGTATTTTTGTGGAGGGCTGGTAACCTCAAATATGGAGTTGCTGTTATGGTGTTGATATTTTTTTTTTTCAAAAAATTACTCAAATCTCATACATCCTGGTAACCTATATTTCAAAAACGTCTCACTTTCATAGAGTTATTAACATTTGCAATTTGGCCCAAGCAATCTTGAGACTGAATGAAACTCCATGTTCACTTTTTTGGTGATTTTGAAAGTTAGCTAAGTATTTCAGAATGTGCCTGGTATTTGATATGGAGTTATGCCTGTTATGGTGTTGGTTCAGTATGTAGTCGGTTCAGTTTCAGTTTTGTACTTTGGGGTTACATAAACATTCGGTTCGGTATCAGTATCGGTTTGGGTAATAGCATAAGCTATCTAGTAGATATATGCATTGCATTCCCTTGTGGTGAACTATTAAGAGGCTCAGAATTCATTTTGTGATTTTGTTTTTTCTCGACCCAGGAACCATGGACATAGATGAGGAAATCTTCGCTTTAACCCCACCCGCTGCCCCCACTCCAGTTGCCATAAGTGAAACTGTGGTTCCTCCTTCTATCGACCTCATCCCGATTCTTCCAGCTCAACCCGTAATCCCGCCTGTCATCACAACCCCCCTCGTACCCCCTATTGCCCCTATTCCGGTCCTCCCAATACCGAGACCATTAGCTCCGTTACCTGTCTGCCCTCCCGTCCTCCGGCCACCCCCACCTCAGAAAGGTGGAGACTCTAAACCCGCAGATTCCGATTCCGATTCCGGCTCAGGTGAGTCGGTCATGGACCGTTCGTCCCAGAGATACGAAGTGTCGGAGGAAAGCAAGCTGGTTAAAGAGAGGCAGGAGAAAGCTGTGCAAGAACTTCTCATGAAGCGCCGGGCAGCTGCCTTAGCCGTCCCCACCAATGACAATGCCGTGCGGGCCCGGCTCAGGCGGCTTGGAGAGCCCATTACCCTCTTTGGGGAGAGGGAGATGGAAAGGCGGGACCGCCTGAGGTCACTCATGGCAAGGCTCGATGCCGAGGGGCAGCTGGAGAAGCTGATGAAAGCTTATGAGGACGAGGAGGGAGCAGCATCGAGCGCGGCTGCTGCGGAGCCCGAGGAGGATATTCTGTATCCGTTCTACACGGAGGGATCGCATGCCTTGCTGGAGGCTCGAAAGGAGATTGCAAAGTATTCACTTGTGAAGTCGGCTTTGAGGCTCCACCGGGCGAAAAGGAGAAAACAGGACCCGGATGAGGATTTGGATGCTGAGGTGGATTGGTCGTTGAAGCAGGCAGGGAATCTGGTCTTGGAGTGCAGTGAGATCGGGGATGATCGGCCGCTCTCAGGTTGTTCGGTTTCGCGTGATGGAAAAATGCTTGCCACCTGGTAAACTTTTCATATAAGATAAAAGAGCAAAAGCTATATATGATTTATTGATTATTTTTTTGTTTCATCAGTTCAAACTCTTTTTTTGTTGCTATACATGTAAAAAAAGACCAACCGAAGCATCAAACAAGGCAAATGTGATCTTTGCTGCCCTTTTATTCTATCTACAAATGAGTTTATTTAATACCTGTGCAATCATTTTGTTTAGTTTTCATATAGTTCTATCTTGTATAGCTTCCATATATCTCCTTTTTTAAAGAATAGTCCTAAATTCTATTTTGAGTGTATCTATAATGAAACTTAATACCTTCCTGCATGTATTCCTGGTGTTTTTTCCCATTCTTGTTTTAGCTCTATAAGTGGAGTTGCAAAAGTATGGTCCATGCCCGACGTAAAAAATGTGTCCTCGCTAAAAGGACACACAGAACGAGCCACCGATGTTGCATTCTCCCCAATCAACCACCAATTGGCGACTGCCTCAGCCGACTGGACATCAAGACTATGGAATCACGATGGGTCAGCCCTCCGAACATTCGAGGGCCACTTGGATCGTGTTGCCCGTATTGCCTTCCACCCGTCCGGAATATACCTAGGCACGGCTAGCTTTGACAAGACTTGGAGATTATGGGATGTTGAGACTGGTGAGGAGTTGCTCTACCAGGAAGGCCATAGTAGAAGTGTGTACGGAATATCTTTCCATCACGATGGCTCTCTAGCAGCTTCCTGTGGGCTCGATTCTCTTGCTCGTGTGTGGGACCTTAGGTCCGGGAAGAGTATTCTCACTTTCGAAGGGCATGTGAAGTCGGTAAGGGAGTGTTTGGATACATATAAACCAGTATTTTACTTGTTTTTTTTAGTTAGTCGTGGTTAATTCTGAAAAAACTGCAAATAATGCCTTGAGATTTTTAACGCTTATTTGAATTATGCCAAACCACAGGGCACTAATTGTTGAAAAAGCACTTTAAGCTTTTGAAATATTAAAATTTAGATCTTTCTCTCTTTTCAGGCTCTAGGTGTTAGTTTCTCTCCCAATGGCTATCACTTGGCCACCGGTGGTGAAGATAACACTTGCAGGATATGGGATTTGAGGAAGAGGAAACCTTTGTATATAATACCGGCTCATTCTAACCTTATTTCACAGGTCAAATTTGAGCCTCGGGAGGGCTACTTTCTGGTTACGGCTTCGTATGATATGACTGCTAAGGTATTCCTTCATACATATATGTTCTCAAATAAACCTTAGCATACAATATGATTTATGAACTGTCTTTGAATCGTCAATTTCTTTTCTTCAGATCTGGTCTTCGAGAGATTTTAAGCCTGTAAAGACATTATCCGGTCATGAATCAAAAGTTACATTGTTGGATATAGTCGGAGGTTAGTCTCCTTCTCTCTCTCTCTCTCTCTCTCTCTCTCTGTCAAAAAAGACTCATTTTCTTAATCATTTTGTGACAGATGGACAGTGCATTGCAACTGTTTCTCATGACCGAACGATCAAGTTGTGGTCGGGTAAAGAATCTGAGAAAGAGAAGGATATGGAAGTCGACTAGCTTTGGATGCGATTTTTTCTACTTTGCATTCATTTTTGAGGACTTTTGTTGCTTGGAAGAAAAAACTGAGGTAGCTTTCTCAAATGGAGAAATTGTTGTTGAGAGATAAAAGTACCTTTATGTCCTAAATGAGATCGCGCTGTTGTATCACTAAGCTTGAATATACTGGTTTTTCTGTACTTATTTTCTCAGTTTGTGAAGGTTTTTACCTGTGGCAAAATGCAAATAACGTAGGGTATTGGATCCATGGCTTTTTGATGAATATAGGTTATTGTTTTATCATTGGTGCGGAGCTATGGGGCTTGTTCCAAGGCTTATCACTGGCTTGGGATGTCGGGGCTCGAATAGTTCAGGCTGAGGTCGATAACAAGAGCATCGTTGCGATGCTCCAACAGGAAATTGAAGCCGGGCCTCACATGGGTATTTTATCGGGAATAAAGGATCTTTTGGGTTGGCAATGGGAGGTGTCTCTTTCTCATGGCTATCGCGAAGCAAATTTCGTCTCTGACTAGCTGGCGTCTTTAGCGGCTAAGGGCTCAGGAGATCTTCATCATTTGGACCAGTCCCAATAGGAGCTAGTATATGGTCACTTCATGATCAAGTTGGAGTGTCCTATTCTCGGTCGGTTTTCATTTAGTAGTCTAGGCTTCGCATAGCCTCCTTTCTTGTACCAAAAAAAAAAAATGCAAATCACGTAGGATTATTATGGAAGAAATTAACTCAATAGCAAATGTAATGGAAAAAGTTAAAAGAATAAACTAATTTTGAGTTTAAAAATAGATATACGATAAAATTTAATAATTAAAGTTGATATAATATAAATATAGTAAAAAATAATGGTGAAGAATGTTCGTTAAAATAAAACTATGTAAATTGATAGATAGTTAATTTTATCGTCAAAATGTGTACTAATAATTGATTTATGTCTTTTGAATTTGATAATATTTAGTCGAATAAAAATAGATGAATATACATTTTATTAACAAAAATTTATATCCATTCTAGTAAATAAAGAAAACAATAACAGGATACAGATGCAAGTTTATTAAATAAATAAAATCAATAAACAATAAATAAATTTAATAAATATGTACACTGATTTTCAGAGAGGAGGAACTCAGACGTGACAATGGACACACCAGCAATGGCCGCTAGGAAGCGAGCTCCGGCGACGGAGACCACAAAGCCCGAACCAGGAAATCCCAAACCCGAAACCCATCAATCAGAACCTCCCATTCGGCCCGCAAAACTCCTAACAATTTTGAAAATCTTCATCCTTTTTGCGCTCCCATATTTTTTCTTGCTTTTTTAATGTACTACGAAATCGAATATGAGCTCAAACGGTCGGTTTTGATCAACTCGGTTGTGAGCTTTGTGGGTTTTTTTTCGTAACGGTGAGCTTGATTCCGGTGGCGTCCAAGTACGTGCTGAGAAGGAATTTATTTGGGTATGATATAAACAAGAAAGGGACGGCCGATGGATCTATCACAGTGTAAGTTTAATTTCTCCATTTTTTTTTTTTTTGTCCTTTTATTTCAATTTTTAGGTTTTTCCTTTGCATATCTGAAAAGGGGCAGTCTCATACTATGTTGTTGTTATTACATTACTGATTATCTTTCCCTAGTTACAGTTGTGAGTTCCACAGTTTGTTCTTTTATGAAGTTTAAAACTGTTAAATGCTAGATTGTTGGTATGGTTCATATATTGACAAAGGAAGGAGGCAGGCTGATGCCTGCGAGCATAGCGAGGGAAGCGGAGCGACCGAGTCGTTTTAAATATACATGCATTTATATATTTTTATTTCAGTTATAGAAGGCAGAGTCCAGTTTGTAACTAAAATCTATTACAACCTATTATTCTTTTCCAGTGAAACACTTCTAATATTCTTTGCTCCACAAGTTCTCAACTTCCTCCTTTCACTACCTTAGGTTCTCTCTCTCTCTCTCTCTCTCTCTCTCTCTCTCTCTCTCCGATAAGAATATGTCGTGTATTAAAAATGAATCTGGTTACAGCTGGCTGGTATTGTACCTTGTCCACGCCACAGACTCCCCAGGTACTCTAGAGCAATGCATTTCTTCATTCTTGATTTGATTTTAGTAAAAATTTTCTTGATTAGTGTTAAAATATACTTTTCTATTTCCAGGTTCGATCCGCAGTCTCGTTTATTAACAGGAACAAATGATGGAACACTAGTGAACTTCTTTTTAAGACAGTTTGGACAAAAATCAGAGAAGTCGCTTTGTATTCTCTTACTTCTTTTCCAGGTAACTTATATCACTTACAACTTTATGAATTACGGAAATTATCTGCCTCTTCTCGATCGAAAATTGGAAATTTTCCGAATCACAATGAAATAATCTAGGTATCTTTGGTTATATAAGCTCAGTTGTGGCATTATTATTCAAAATTGCAGCTAGTAAGTAGTAAGTTTGCAAAAGATGAGCTCATTTCATGTGCACAATTAACGGTGAAAATTGTACGCCGACATTCATTAATCATCCAAACGAGAAAGCATAACTCGACTTATGTGCTACAGGCGATATGCTGTGGGTTTTGCTTCGTGCTGAGGTGGCTACTTACAGGCTGGTACAAGTGAAGAGTAGTTTTCACTTTTCACTTGTCTAAATTTTCGGCTGTTTTCTCGTTATTAACATTAGGCACCTTGTTCAGTATTTGTCGAAAAATCTCTCAAACATCTAAAGGAATATGATACTGCAATCTTTGCGTACTGATAGTATTGCAAACTAACCGAGCTGAGCATTAACCTTACTTAGTTGTGCACGGTTTTTATTACTGTTGCTCGAGCTCCACAAGTCTAAGTTTTTTAGGCTTGGCTCGTAAAAATATATAAAATGCTCGAGATTGGCTTAAATTTTCAACGGTCCGAATTTCGCTCAAGTTTGGTGATCAATTGATTTCCCACTAAAGATGGTGGGCTTTTACTGCTTGTCTAGGACCAGCAAAAAAGGAACATCAAAAGAGAATGACAGATATACCTAACCCCACAAACATAATGGAGGCTAAAAAGCAGTAATTCTGAAAAACTATGGAAAAATTTATTGAAAAAAAGGTGATTATCAGCTCCAAAATAAACAAAAAAAAAGTATTATATGGGAATTGTTTTCCTTTAAAAGGGTTCATTTGAATTCCATTGAGTAACCCCATTTGAATCAATCAATAAAGCCCCTTTAAGGGGCCCCTAAGAGCTGCCACTGGATGCATATATAGATAAATGAAAATGTACAAATAAAAATAAACACAAATGAAGGGAACAAAGCAAATAAAATGACTTCTTTTCTTCAATTTCTTTAAAATGAGGTCTAAAACAACTCTTTAGCCTTTTCTCAACATTTTTTTTTTTTTTACTTTTTTTTTGTTTGTTTTTCCATGTTAAAACTAAACAACAGCCATCATACTATGGACAATGCAAAATACAAAGTGCTAAAAACCTTGCTCTATACAGAAAGTATGCAAGAAAAACATGAACTTGTACCCTGCTTTGGCTGAGTCAAACAGCAAACTCAGGCCTAAGCCATCACAAACGCTACATCTTTAACGAGGCTGCTGAATGAAACGAGGGCTCGGTTTTGAGCCCACGAGCTTGGCGGGCTTCTCAAAGCGCCAAACCGGCTCCCTTGGAGACTTGGGGCCTCTCTGCATTTGCATGTTAAGATTCTTGATAATTGCATCAGGGTTCTTCCCAAAACCTAAAAGGGATAAAAAATAACACGAGAAACAAAAATGAGTTCATCAATCATTGTCAAAGCTTGATCACAATATGCAAAATTAAAAAAATAAAATTAAAAAAATGAATCCCATTAATACTGAAATGAGAAATGAAATTGAAAGACCAACATCCTTAACAAACCAGGCAATAATTGATATGTACCCCTTCACATATTCAAATTCTCTGCAAAACTAATGGTATGCCTGATTTTAGTACTTCACAATTCAGGAAAAATTCGATCGTACACGTGCCAACACGGGGATTTTATCCATCGGATCACATAATTTTTGATCCAACGGTTACAAACCCCACTGCTTGAGCAGGATGAAACTACCCACAATTAACATAAACAATCAATCATTCCCCACAATTAACATAAACAATCAATCATTCCCACCACTGACTGCTCCAATTTCATTGAGTTACACAAATGGTCCCTTTCTAACCAAAAACCATTATATATAGTTATATACAAATGCTCAATCTTCAAAAGAAAATTCCAAACCCAACCAAGTACTCCATATAAAATTAACAATAACAATCATAATTTCCAGGAACGAAAATATCTAGAATTTCTCGTACCGAATTCGATGGCTCCTCCTCCTCCATAAGCCTTCCCACCATATCCACCCTCGCTCGACTGAAGAAACTCCTCAAACTGAGACTCCATATTCAGAACATCCTCATCCACATCAAAATCAATGTTATCAGGCAACAAACCAACAACATTGTTACCATCATCAAGCTCAGTCTCCATCTCACCGAAAATATCTTCTCCCTGGTGCTGGCCGACCCAATAATCCCGGTACCAAGTGGAGGTGGTGACGAGGTCCCACCACTCGGCCGAGAAGTCCTCGACTTGTCTCACGGCCGCCGGAATGAACAGGGGCGCGTTTGGATTGAGCGTCGATCTTGCACCAGACACGAGAGCCATGATTAGCTCGATTATCGTTCGAATCAAAACCACCTGAACAACAAACAAAGATCGGCAGAAGCTAAGCTCAACAATTTCTCAAACATATTTGATTGGATGAACTTCAGATCTATACATTTCAGAGGCATAAATCACGCAATTAATTAGGTAAAAAATCAGTCTACGCACAGTACCTTACAGATGAATGCTCTGTTCTTCAAACCCCCAACTCGCAGATACAGTCAATGACAATGGACTCTTCATCGAGCTGAGGAAGAATATACTTTTATAGGCACGGACTAGCGAGAGCCAAGAGGCTCGGATACCGAACCTGAGGTTTGGTTATTGTCCGAACCAGCACACTGATTGACTTACTGGAGCGATTATGTTAATATAATAATATTTGTACGTTGCGCATATACCGGTCTACATCAACCAAGTAGTGGGGTCCAGTGACCGGCAATAGCCAGTCAGCCACCGGTTTATATGGATAAGCGGGCAAGTACACGTGCTAGAATTACAGTGGGTAAGGTGGGTCCCGCCGCTTAAATCGTGTGTTGGATAATCAGGAAAACGTCTTCGTAAAACCGCGTCAGGCGTATGGGCCGGGATGGTCGGTGGCCCTAAAACCGTAGATATTAAAATTTGAAATTATGGGGGCCCAATAGATATACATAATGGTGGGCTGACCGGCCGTAGCCCACTAGTTTATGCCGAAGTCTAGTAACCTCTCACTTGATTCTTATAGAGGAATTTGCACCCCTTACCATCATATATCATTTATATTACACTTATACGTCCATTATATACTTATTTATAAAATGACTAAACCAAGTAAAAAGTATTACAATTATACCTAAAATGTAACTCATGCATTTAATTGGGCCTTCCTTACACAATAATTGTATTCACACGGCATCTTTTTTTCACAAGCTTGTAATTCCGCTCTCTCTCTACGATTATCTTCTCCACTGTAAAACCTCATAAGATTTTGTTCTGGTTCGCACCTATTTTCCTTTTCTTTTCTTTTCCTCTCCTTTTTCCACTCTTCGTTTTTCTTCTCCCCCGTCACTTCTCTTTCTACTCGACTGATCCCCAAATTTCTTTCTTCTACAATTAGCAGAAACTCAAAAATTTCACAACAATCAAATCCCAAATTTTAATTTCTTCTTCCCGCACCCGTGTAGGGCTTCCGGCAACGGGGTGATCGGCGGTCGCTTGTGAAGGTCGCAGCCCATCGGAGGTCGGGGCCCGTCGAAGGTCGCCGAACAGAGCTCAAAGGTGAGGTCGCCGATTGTCGAGGTTTGCAGCACGACAGGGGTTGAGGCTTGCGTTGCGATTGGGGGTCGAAAATGTCAAAAATCGTCGGGAAATGGTCTGGCGTGCAAACCGTCGCTGAAAACAGGACGCAGCTGGTGGACGGCTGAGATGCCCCCGTCGGAGAGATCGACGATCGACAATGGAAGAGCCGCATCAAGAGGATTGTCAATCTCGATGATCTTGCTGCAATTAATTAAAAGAAATTATTATGTAATGAATTGGCGTTAATCGTTGGATATATACCTGGTTTCATTTCTTATGTTCGTGATTCTCTAATTTTTTTTCTTGCCGGTTGATAGGGTGTGCATTTTGTTGGGTTTTCACATCTTGTTTGAGTTGATTGTTTTCTTGAGATGTTATGAAGTTGTTGCCAGTTGCGATTCTCTATTTTGTTATATGTTTTAGTATATGTAGAGTGTATATGCAGTATATGTTAAGTATATGTACGTCTTATTTTCGGTATATTTTTATCCCCTCATATTGTATCCTGTTTGTATCGTTCCCTCTCTGTTATATATATGATTTAGATTAAGTATATCTTCGGTATATGTATGGTCTATATTTAGTAAAATCATGGAAAACATATACAATACATATCCCATCATTACGGTTTGTATTGTAAGTATATATACCGATATTATGTTTTATATATTCATTATATATACCATAATTATGTTTTATATTTACTATAATCACTGAAATATATACAACACATACACCAACATTTTTTATGGTATCTTTTATGTATATATATTAAGCATATACTGAATATATACTAACATAAACGCAACATATACCCACCCTGGACCTGCGTGAATTACAACACATGTTTTTTTTTCTTTCTTTTTTTTTGGTATTTGTAATGGAATATGCACGACAATTAAGGGTCGAGCGTTTTATTTGTATGGTTATTCAGGGTTTATAGTTAGTATATTTTCGGTATATTCTCAAAAGAGCAATGTTTAAAAATAAAAACGATTAAAATAAACTATACATATACCATTAAAAAACTGTATATACATTAAAAAACTGAAAAACCCATTTAATAAATTATTAAATATAAAACAAAAAAGATTAAATAAAAAAATGAACCCACTTTTTTTAATGGATATAGTAGCTGGGATATATGCTGCACTACAAGATAATAATCTTTAAATTTCAAACTACATGTGATTTAAATTTGAATTAAAGAATATCCTATATATTAGGATATACACTTCCATTATTTTTATATTTTTTTTCCACAAAACCGCTGCTTCATAAATCCCGTGATTTAAGGAATGAGCCTTGTTTGTTGAGGTAACTGAATACATGTGGTATGTTTGAAATTAAATTAGTCTCAGTTGTATTCTTGCAATGAAAAATAATTCGCTGTGTATGGCTAAATTTTTCCCTAATCATTCCAATAATCGGCATTGTTTTTTCCCTTTTTTCTATAAATTGTTTTCATAATAAAAACTACTAAGGCGCATCTCAGATCTATACACACAAATCCAAAGAACAAGTCTATGATTAATTATTAAGGGTGTAAACAGTATGAGCTCTTGATATTCAATTTTACTTCCAGAATTTTATATAACTGAGTCGAACTTGACTTCTTGGCTAAATGTGTCGAGCTCGATTTATTTAGCAATATTAGCAAATCACTCAAATATTAATGGTCAAAATTAAGTGGCGAGCGGCGCTATTCTCTATATGATGTCTCATGGCTCGTTAATTAAATGACCCCAACAAAACTCGAATTTTAACACATCAAATTGAACCGAGTCGAGTCTACAAGCATTTTCTCAAATCGAGCTGAATCGAGTCGAGTTCACAAGCATCTCGTTGTCACTAACATAAGAAGATCATAGAGGATTGTGCTTTTTTTTATTATTATTAAAAAACATCCAACGCGAAGTAAGGATTAAAGTTGGATGCCCGACTGTATGCTGTCACCTAAATGGATAAAAAAAAGTCACAATGTCTATATAAGTCCAATAAAAAAATAAAAGAAATTCCATAGTCGTGGGATTTCCAAATAATACAAAGGATGTAGAGGAGATTCACTCTGACTTGGTAATAGGGGTATGAGAGCTCTTAAGTCGAGATTGGCAGGTGCAGATCTCTCATAACTTTCGTGAGACGAACTTTGCTGCGGACAACATGGCATCTTATGCGGCTTCGGTCTCTCTTGGGTGCCATCGACTTCCAAACCCACCTTCCGGCGTTCTTCTGTAGTTTGAGCACGATGTTAGAAATGTCTCCTGCCCACAGAACGTTTGTCTCTCTTTGTACCAAAAAAAGAGCACGACCTAAATGGGCCAAAAAAGTCACAATGTCCATATAAGTTTAAAAAAAAAAAGAAACAAAAAAAACAAAAAACATCAGACTATCGTGCTTTGAGCATATATAATCCCGCCAACAGATAATGCACAAAAAGTGTGATATTTATCTCGTTTTTCCCAACGCCGCTTGCTTTCACAATCCCAATGAATAATAAAGCTTAAAAAGTTGATTGTTTAATCAAATGTGACTTCAGCTTGCGCGAATGCGCATTTACTTCTATTTCTGCAGCTCAACCTTCTCAATTCTTATGCTTTCCCTAATTTGAAGAAAGATGGTAAATTTCTCCTTACGATGAAGCTTGGGTGGATTTCTCTGAACTTGTAGCGTCTTTTTTGTTCCTTTTTTCTTTTGTGGGGTTTATCTGAGGACCCTTTTGAAGTTTTGATCGAGGGGCAGCGAAAAAAAATTGAATCTTTAGGGTCATTTGCTCTTTATGTCTCGTTTCAAGTTCTGGGGTTTAACGAAGCCTGTGTAATACTCATTCTGTGGATTTTGTACTCAATGGGTTGATTCAAATTTGAGGTTTGCAATTTTGCGTTCTCGATTTTACTGCAAGTTTTTTGTTTTTTATTCAGGGAAATTTCAGGTGTTGTTTGAAATTTTTTTGAATTTCACACATCACATAACTAGAATAGATCGGTTCTTGATTTAGCTGACACCATGGATATAAGCAATGAGGCCCGAGTCGACTCAATCGGGCTGTCGACCCTTTCGGGCCAAACAATCGCCTTTAAAGTCTTGCTCTGCAATTCCATCTCACACTTGAGGCATCAGATTCTCAGGATGCTTTTAACCCACCTTCACGAATTCAAAAACCGATTTTTTAATAATCGCTACATATCGCCCCTCGTCTCGTGGTTCCACCCACGAAACCCGCAAGGCGTACTCTTAGTGATCCCGCTAATAGCTTTCGTGCTAATAAGGCCTCTCACGAATGTGAAAAAATTGGTCGAGATGGCTTACCGGAGAAAATTCTGCCGGAAAATAATGCAGGCCTCGTTAACATACGAGGAGTGGGCCCACGCAGCCAAGATGCTCGACAAAATGAGTCCGAGACGGAAAGATGCCGACTTTTATGACGAGGAGCTCGTGAGGAATAAAGTCCAAGAGTTTCGCCAAAGGCGGCAAGAGGGTTCCATTCGAGACATCACATTCTACATGAGAGCTGATTTAGTTAGAAATTTCGGCAACATGTGTAATCCCGAGCTTCACAAAGGAAGGCTAAACGTGCCGAAGCTAATAAAAGAGTATATAGATGAGGTCACCACACAGTTAAGAATGGTGTGTGGTTCAGGTTCAGGTTTGGGCTCGGGGGAGCTTACTCTAGAAGAAAAAATCACTTTCATGCACGAGACTAGGAACTCGTTTGGCCGGACAGCTTTGCTTTTGAGTGGAGGATCTTCTTCTCTAGGAGCTTTTCATTTTGGTGTGGTTAAAACATTGGTCGAGCACAAGCTTTTGCCTCGGATAATAGCCGGGTCGAGTGTCGGGTCCATAGTATGTTCGGTTATCGCGACCCATTCTTGGCCCGAGCTCACGAGCATTTTCGAGGATTCGACTAAGTTTTTCAACCAGATTTGTGGGGTCTTCGCTGTTTTCAAAAGGGCCACAACTCGGGCCTCGGCCCACGAAATTTGGCAGTTTCAGATGATTTTGAGGCGTCTGACGAATAATCTGACTTTTCAAGAGGCCCACGACATTACGGGCCGAATACTCGGGATCACCATTTGTTCCCCGAGAAAAAACGAGCCACCTAAATGTCTTAATTATTTAACTTCGCCACATGTCGTGATATGGAGCGCCGTCACAGCTTCTTGTGCTTTTCCCGGGCTTTTCGAGAACCAACAGCTCATGGCTAAGGATAGGAATGGAGAGATTGGGCTTTTCCCGGGCTTTTCGAGGCCTGGGAGCTCAAGCTCGGCTCGTAGGTGGAGAGATGTGAGTTTGGAGATTGATCTGCCTAAGATGCAGCTGAAGGAGCTTTTTAATGTGAATCATTTTATCGTGAGCCAGTCGAACCCGTACATTACTCCCTTGCTGAAGATAAAGGAGATTGTTAGAGCTTATGGAGGGAAATTTGCTGCAAAGGTATATATATATATATATATGTGTGTGTGTGTGTGTGTGTGTGTGTGTGTGTGCAATATAAAAAATGAAAAACCTCGTGAATCGTCAAATGAACTTCTTATTGTAGAGTTATCTTCGAAATAACTCATTTCAAATTTACACATTTTAACTTATAATGTGCAGATTGCTCGTTTAGCCGAGATGGAGGTGAAACACAGGTGTAATCAGATGTTGGAGCTCGGTTTTTCGATCGGAGGACTTGTGAAGCTCTTTGCTCAGGATTGGGAGGGTGATGTCACTATTGTAATGCCTGCTAATTTGCCTCGGGTATGGAATAATTATCACTTATGGTCTAGTTTTTTACTCAAAAAAAAAAAAAAAAAA
>CACSLK010030184.1:19677074-19687610 GCA_902706635.1 Striga hermonthica | reverse complement strand
AAAAAAAAAAAGAAAACAGTTGCAACTTGCAATTATCATTTGGGAGGAGATGAAGCAAAGGCACTGTTTAAATTGCACAAGATCACGAATTTGATGAGAGTAAAAGTAAAACCATCGGCAAAAGGAGCTGAGCTTCACTCATTTTGATCAAAATATTCGTTCGAGTCAAAACCTTGCAATGTTCAAAATCCATATTTTCCTTGCGATGTTCTAAAGTCGACATTGAAAAGAATCGAAGCCTATTTTTTCCTAGCCGAATAAATGAACCAACGATATGCTTCGTACTCATTTCTATTGATCATCATAGAATATGTTCAAAATTATATGAGGATGCTTGGATGTAAAAATATTTTGATTTTGTTTCGATTTTTTTGGTTTGGTATGATTAATTTTGAAAAAACGTGGTGTGGTATGGTTAGTTGAGTGGAATTTTTGAATTTATATTAAAATAATATTCAAAATAAAATAATTAAAGTTGATTTAATGTAAAAGTAGGAGAAGGATGATGAGAAGTAGGGCTGCAAACGAGTCGAACAGCTCGCGAGCGCTCGAGTCAAAGCTCGGCTCGAGCTCTAGTTTGATCGAACTCGAGTCGATCCCGAGCGGCTCGAGCACGAACTCGAGTCGAACTCGAGCCTATATTTTACATTGTCGAGCGGCTCGCGAGCGGCTCGAGATATATGAAATTATTAAAATACTCTTGTACATATGTATATTTAAGGGTTATTTTACAAAATTGCTTGAAAAAATTCGAACCGAGCTCGAGCAGTTTGAATTCGAGTGGAGCTCGAGCTCGAGCAACTGAAAAAAAAAAAAAAAATCAATCCTGCTCGATAAGGCCAAATGCTCGACTCGACTTGGCTCGTTTGCAGCCTTAATGAGAAGTGATGATTAGTTAAAATTAGGTGTGTGAAAAACAATGAATTAAAACTGATGTAATGTGTAAGAATGATTAAGTGGTACTATTTAATTATATTGATAATATGAGGATAGTGAGGTTGAGATAAAGTTGAGTTAGATTTGAGTTTAGAAAAGAAAAAAAAAAAAGTAATTGGTTAAAAATGATTAGAATTTTTTGAAAAAATTCATATTCAGTACGTCCCGTTTATTTTAGATTGAATTTACTGCAATTTTCAGCTGTCGAAGATGATACAAAAATATCCGTCACACGGGGAGCTCCAGAAGGCGGCCAACAATGGTCGCCGCTGCACGTGGGAGAAGCTGCCGGTTATCACGGCCAACTGCAGAATCGAGCTCGCAATCGACGAGTCCATCTCCATCCTCAACCACATGGGCCGCATCAAACGCTTCCTCTCGTGGGCTGCCGTGGCCCACGAGAACTTGGACTTGGAAGATGAAGAATCGGGCCTCGGCTCGTGGGCATGCGGGCCGAGCATTGTGGTGGACGACGCGAATTTAGTCTTAGACGTTGTGAGGAGAGAGGTCTCGGTTGCTTCTGAGTGTGAGCAGATCGAGTTAACGGATAGGGAAATGGATTACACATGCTCGGGCTCGGAGAGTGATGATGCGAATAGTGATGATGTTGGGCCGGGCCGGGCCCGTAAAGATGGTTTTTTGGATGGTTGATGGACTTAGCTCATCTTTGTTTAGATACAGTAGAATTTGAGTTTTTAGATGTTTGAAAGAAACAAATAGTGCTCAGGTTGACTTTTAGTGTGACAGTTTAGTTAGTTTTATATGTTGCATAACATTATAGTTCTCATTTTAGATTTGCAGTAGTGTTTTCATCTTGGCATGCATAAGCTTCTATTAAATGAAATGAGTTGCTTGAGCTCGAGTTTGTTTAGTAACGAGCTGGGTTTGGCTCGGCTTGTTAAGGCTTGAAAAAAAAAAATGTATCTTTAAATGATTTTCTATTGTCCGGTTCGTTAAAGCTTCTATTTGGCTCATTTAGGTTGGGATCTCGACTTGTTAAAATTTATCAAAGAGCCATTAATAACTGGTCGGTCTTCAGCTGGCTTATTCGTTTGTTAGTTAATGAGTCGAACTCGATTTATTAAGAGCTCGAACTCGTACTCGACTCGTTAAGATTGATAAACAATTCAAGCTCGAATGTGCACTAAATGAGTCGAGTCCATTCAGCTCGATAAAAGCTCCAAGATCAAGCTCGAATACTATGAATTCGAGTTGCTCTTGCTTACACTTCTATACCTAACTATTAGGCATGCTTACTAGCATTGTATAGGAATAATGAATTATTCTCAAATGCTAAAATTAAAAATTAATTAAGTTATAATTGAAATATTTAATTTATTTACAATTTTAGAGGCCCACGACCCATAAACTCGAGCTTTGTATAAATATATTAAGTCTCAACCTACACAGTTGGACAAGAAAGCCCAGTACTATATGAACAATATCGCTCTGCAGCATCACAACCACCGGCGGCTGCGGCGGCGGCAGCGTTAAGCTCTAGCTAACCAACCTCGGCATCCGCTAAAGCTTTTCGTCCGGCAAATTCTCTCTGTTAGTACAGTAACTGATTTTTCTACGAATTTATTTGCTTCTTTCTTGTCCTGTTTTTTTCTGCTTTATCAGTGGCGACGATAAGTTTTGTTGTTTCACTCGTAAAATTCTTAATCAGTTTGATTTTATGAGGTTTTCTTTACAAGTTTATGAACTGGGTTTTTCTTGATTTGCTTATTTTTTGAAATTATCTTAAAATTTGTTGGAATATTTTCGCATTAGGTGCATAAAAATGTCGTCTTTAAGGAATGCCATCCCGAGAAGGGCTCACAAGGAGCGTGTTCAGCCGTGAGTTTGTTTTTTTTTTTTTTCCTATCAAAACATACCGACTTCTTAGCTCTTTATTGATTCTGGGTTTTGATTTTTCTGAATAGAGTTTTCAATTTATGTTGTTGTTGTTTTTTTTTTTCATCCTCAATTTACTTGATGGCTTTTTGCTTATAGAGACAATCTAGAAGGAGATTCGGGCTGCTCGAAAAACATAAGGATTACGTTAAGCGTGCGAAAGCTTACCACCAAAAGGAGCAAGCTATCCAGGTACTCTTTCTAGTTGGTTATTTGTGTAGTTACCCCAAAAATGGAATTTTAGTGAAGCTTTTGAAGTGATCTTAGTATTGATTGTATTTGCTCGTTGCAGAAACTTAAAGAAAAAGCGGCCTTTAAGAACCCGGATGAGTTTTACTTCAAGATGGTTAAAACAAGAATGGTTAACGGAGTCCACAGATTGGAGTAAGATAGCTTTACCTTCATTAAGTTTGAAGTTTATAAGTTTAATCTTGAAAAAAAGTCATTCACACTGTTGAGTTTGATTTGTTGTTGAGTTATAAAGGAGTGAAGCAAACAAGTATACTAAAGAAGAGCTCATGTTGATGAAGACTCAAGACATTGGGTACATTTTTCAGAAACTTCAAACCGAAAAAAAGGTCTTGGGATTTTATTTTAAGAACTATATTTTTTTTTAATGGTAGCTTTAAGAACTATATATTTTTTTTTTATATTTTTAATGCAGAAAATCGAGAGGCTAAGTGGGATGCTGCATTGCCTTGATGATGACAACCGCTCGTCAAGCAAGCACGTTTATTATGTTGAGGACAGGTTAGTAGTTAGGCTTTTTTAACGTTTTGTTATTTTTCTGCCCTGCAAAAAGTTTGCATATGATTTGTTTAAATTCGAAACTGAAGCAGTTTACTCAAAGGTGAATATTCAATTTTGTAAATTATTAACCAAAAAATGTTATGTAATGTACCACTTTAGGGATGAAGCTAGAGATCTACGATCTAAAGTCCCGGAAAACAGAGGAAAAAACCCTGCTTTCAAGGACTTGCCTAAGGATATCCAAAGGTAATTAAAATAACCCCTCTTTCTGATTTTTCTCCTTTTTGTTAGTCTAATCGTTTATCAACTGGTAAAACCACTAAATGATTTGAAGAAAACAATAAAAAAAAAAATGCATGGCAACGGCACAATATCCAACTACACACACTTTTCTGCGTATTATAACATTGAAATCGAATGCTAAATGTAATTGAGCTAAGTAAATATATTTATTTGTACGTTATTGATGTCTAAAAATTGACCAACAATGTGTTCGAACCGTACACTAGGATGTGTACTTCGTTCGGTCTACACGAATAGAATTATGTGTGTGATTCGGTGCTAAGTTCAAACCGGATGGTTGTTCTATCCGTGACTTATAGAGTAATTAATGAGATCATTTACTCATTGCATTAAATGTTGTCTCTTGCTCCTTATATAGGAGGTTGGAGAACTTGTTACATTCCCTTTGTTGGGATTTTTGTTTTCTTTTACAGGATATTTTTGGATATTAGTCATTCAGAATTAAATGCTAATGTACTCCACAGTCTAATCCCAATATAATTGGTTTATCCGGATCGCGCCACGTGTACCGCCATTGTTGAGCTTCCTTGGATTAAGATTTTCATATTTCCCTCATTAAATGCGCACAGTACGGACGATACTGGTAATGATTAGGAGAGATCTCACTATCTTAATCTCCCATGCGGTCTCGTCGCGCCTCCATTCGATCTCTTACCATTCGGTCCGTTCACGGATGCGGCGACGGATACTGAACCGCGTCGCTTACGGCTTCAATTTCGTCCGTTCGGTCTTGACCACACACATACGTCATAACACTAACTAACCGACATAAATATTTTGACGACTTGGTGAAGTACAAAATGGCTGCTTTTTTCTCAGCACGACTTTATTGATTGTTTGCGCTAAATGTGATTAACGGGCAGGAAAACTGCTGCTTCCTACCGAGAACTCGAGGCTAGGAAAAACAGAGCCCGGGAGCTAGAGAAACTTTACTTGGATATGGCTATGCAGAAAGAATTGCAGGTACAGATATTTTGAACCCAAAATCTTATATAACATAGTACTTTTAAATTTTAATCATCTTGTTTGTTACTTTGTTTGGTGAAACTATTATGCAAAGAACATACTTTTTTTTACTGTTTGATACAGAAAAAGGGCAGAAAGCGCAAACTTCATGACGATGAGATTGTTTCGTCGGCCTCAGGACCCGTGTACAAGTGGCGGCAGGAAAGAAAACGCTGACATTTTTTTTTTTTAAAAAAAAAAATGTGTTGATTAAATGTACTCAGATTTAGGAACTAAGGATTGTAACACAATTTTCTGATGAAATATTCTCAACAGGTTTTGGAATGAATTTATCATGGGGCATCTTCATTTTAATGTAATGTAATAAGGTTGTGAAGAAAGTTGGACTAATATGGTTGCCTTTTATTTTATCTGCTAATTATGTTGCTAACAATAGAAAGAACAAAGAGAAATTGTGAAGTAGATTACATGTTTTCAAGTATACAAAAGGTTAAAAAAAATACATATGATTTCATCTCCATTGTAAATTTCTGTTAACATTATTTCAAATGTCTGGTATTCTTTGTAACATATTGGCAAAATCAGATTATCTATCTCGATAATCGAGCAGCAACATGTTCAGCAATGGCCAGACTTGAAGTGAGCCCGGGTGATTCTATACCGAAAAGGTTTATAAGGCCTTGAATCCCATGAGTATCCTCTCCCTGCAAAATTCGAGCACAATTTTCTGCTGTTAATATTCTGCATTATGTAAGTTTGAAGGATTATTTTAATCAAATTTATATTTTAAGGAAATGTGACAATTTTAGCCAATTTTAACAGGCAGTTGCAATTGAGCATTTTCCAGACAGGTAACATGTAACAAGAGGCTTGAGAGATTTTGAACTGTGATGTGATATAAGACTGAATTAAGTACAGGAAAAAAGAAAATTTAATGGGATAAAATGCTACCTGTATAATAAAATCAGCAGGATCTTTCATTGCCCCAGAAAGTTTCGGTCGAATACCCGCATAGCCAGGCTCCAAAGATCCATCCTTTAGAGTTGGATAATACTTTCTTATCTCTGGATAAAATCGGTTTGCATGATCTCCAGGCACCGAATAATCAAACCTTAGGACAAGAGTGTAAATTCATGTAAAATAGAAATCATTTTTTTTTTTTTATATATTTTGCAGAAAGAAAAAAAAAAAAAGATTGATTAACTCCCAGTAACCTTTCATCAAAATATACATATTCCCATTGGAGGGGAAGATATGTACAACAACAACATACCCAGTATATTCCCAACCAGATTCCCAACTGGTTGGGGTTTAGGAGATCAGTTGTACGCAGACCTTACCCTTGTAATTATACAAGGAGGTTGTTTCCGTAGCGACCCAAGGTACATTGGTCGTTTGATATATTTTTTTTTCTAGGAACTTCACTAATAGAAGAAGCACTAGAATTTAATTGAGCCATTTTGATCTAGTCCATTATTAACACTATGTCAGGAGAATTGTCAACAATGACTCTTCCAGCTCCATTTGCAATGGACAAGGGGGGAAGATATGTAAACAGTAGGAAATTTTTCAGTGCAATAATAAAAATATTGAGTTCAAAAAAAAAATCTTACAAGTTGAGGAAGCTCGAAATGTCATCAATGCCATCGATCCACTCAACATCGGGACCGAATCTGACCTGGCCGTTTAAATCCAACGTCACGTGCACTCCTAATCCGCCATCTTCCGGTATGGGATAAATCAAATGCTTAAAAGGTGGAGTTTTGATACTCGATAGCGTAAAATAGCAGCCACGAGCAAAGTATGGTTTTGGAATAATTCCATTATGCAGGCCATGGATTCTCTTGGATAGAGCCAGAGCACCAAGACCGGCTGAATTCACAACAAGCCTCGGGCGAAGAATTAAGTCGGGCCTCAAAGGATTATATAAATATTCTTCCTGGTTTTTAAGACCCTGACTTTCGGAAACATACAGCTGCAAACGAGCTTCTTCGTATTTACCGCCAATTACTGTAGTATTGTATGAGAAGATTGCTCCATGGTTCTCAGCTTCCCCCTAAATGCTATATCCCTGTCAATATTTGTATAATAACTCTAAAAACATAGTTTATATATATAAAGCACACGAAAAAGATTGTTGTTTTTCTTCGAAAGTATTTGCTAAAGCTCGAAAAAGACAGTTGGGTTGCCAGCCAAAGGCTGATATGATCATTTTTTTGTGTTTTATGCTCATGATTTTGCATAAATTAATCCTGCCAATATTTGTATAATAACTCTAAAATAGATAGTTTATATATAAAGCACACGAAAGAATGTTGCTTTTCTTCGAGCGTATTTGCTAAAGCTTGAAAAAGACGATTCTTGCAAGCCAAAAGGCTGAAATGATCATTTTTCTTTTCTTTTCTTTTTTTTGGTTTCATGCTCATGATATTGCATAAATTAATCCTTCATATTTCAAACCATACTTTATGATCATTTTATGCCATATTTATATCCATCTATATAAGAGCACTCGTGAAATCTTGTTCTCAACACAACTTGTCAACTTTCACCGACACCCTAAAACAAAGAAAAAAGCGAATTAAAAAAAGAGCTTCTTTTAAGATTAAATAAGAGTCATACCAATAGGGATAGCATAAACGAGTGGCTATCGACTATGCCTGAGGCAGGTGATAATAAAGCTTTCGTGCATTCTAATTCCGGTTCCATCTTTTTGGCTTCTTCAGCCTCCATCATTCTAAGATCCTCGACTCCATTTTCAATCCCTCGAGTCAAAAGCTCGTTCAGCTTCGGGATTTCTGAAGATCGGGTGGCAACTATTAGCTTCCCTATCTGTTTATGAGGAATATCATGTTCTCTGCAGTATTGGTATAGCAAATGCCTCCCTCTAACACAGAAAAGCGCCTGCAAGTAATAATTGGATACCAAATTTATCCCATCAAGACTTTCAAAAAATAGAAAAGTTAACCGATAATTTGAAAATAACAGAAAAGCTAGCAAACACTAGAAAACAAGTAATGCTTCTCAATTTTATCAATTTATCACTTTTTAGCGGCAGATGCTGACGATTTTTTATTCTCGCTAAATCACTGCTTGCACCAGCCATACGAGATTGCAAACACTCGAAATACCCAAACCAAATTCGACAACACCGGTTCAAGCACACTGAAAATACAACAATGATATACAAAAATATCGAGCAGGCAGATATACAAAATTTCCATTAAGATCGCAATATTGAAAAACATGCTAAGCGAATAGCAACAATAATTGTGCTTCGAGCAGAGGATATCAAATAGCAGAATACAGTAACATAATAGAAAAATTAACTGATAATTTGAACAAAAAGAGAAAGGCTGATGCTTCTCAACTTCATCAATCAACACTTTTTAGCAGCAAAAGCTGCCGAATTTGGTTTTCGATAAATTACTGCTTGCACTAGCCATAAGTGATTGCAAACACTCCGAAATACCCAAACCGAATTCGATAACTCCAGCTCAACACTGAAAATATACACAAGTGTATCCAAAATACCCAGCAAGCAGATATACAAATTCACATTAAGCTCACAAAATTGAAAAAAACCATGCTTAGTGAAACAGCCACAAAAAGAACTAATCTATTAGCTACCCTTTTTCTTTTTTCTAAACTAAAAAGCTACCTTGAGAGAATTAGGAGGATAATAAATGCCGGCGTGAATGACTTCACTGTTGCGAGAGCTCGAGCCCGTCCCGAAGGTGGGCCCGGACTCCACCACCACAACTTCCCTCCCGAGATTCACCGCGAGCTCACGCGCCACCGCCAAGCCCACCACGCCGGCGCCAATCACCACTACGTCCGCCGCCTCACTGGGCACCGATTCGTGCTTCGCCGTCGACAGCCATCTCACTTGTCTGCCCGCCGCCGCGAGGGCCCGGAAAATCCCGCCGGAGGCGCTGAATCTCATCGTCGTCTTCAACAGTAAATCGAAATCCAGAACACGAATTATACCTTTTTTTTGTTTTCAATCAATGTTGAGAACATTCCTTCGCTTCGTACCGATGGTTTGTTGTCAATTTATGATTTTCCACAGCACCCCACAATTCGTGTTTGTGATTGCTCAATCCTCACCACTTGAAATTCCATTAATATCACAATTCAGCTTTCTCGGTGCTACATTCTTGCCGTGGCTTTCAAATTCTGAAGCGAACACTCGTGTCGATATTAACTTCAAACTATAGTCTTGACTAGGTGTGTAACCCACCCCAACTAGCTGAGTTTGGACATTTTGAGCTTGTATTTGGTTATGTTCAGTTCATTTATTTTTCGAGTAAGAAATCATGTTCAAGTTTATTATTTATTGTTCGTCAAAGTTTGAGATCATTCGTGTTTAAATAATTTAGAAATTAAACTTTTTAAATATGTTTTATTAACTCGAAATATGTTGGTTCGAATACCTTAGAACTCAGAAGATAAGGAAAATAAATAAAAATATTTTCATATTTCAGATTTTATTATTAAAACTAACTCATAAATAAGCAAGAAAATAAATAAAATTATATGAATGTGTTAGTGAACATTATCGAACTTTCGCCAACATGTTCGTTCGATTATTAAACGAGCCTAATTTTTTATTCGAACTGGACTCAATTAACAAACGACGAGCTCTTGTAAAACATGAACGAAGTCGAAGAAACTTTTTGTTCGCAAACATTTTGATCGTTAACAGTCCTCTTGACAATACTATCCACTTTGCACATGAACAAATGTAAAATAGTATTATAAATTATATGTATATATATAATATTAAAATTATAGGTTATATATTAGAAAATATTAACATTAGTAAAATTAAACAGACAAAATCATTTAACTGCATATATGAACTACTATATTGATTGGACTTAATGTAATGAATAATATAACTTTTATAATTTTGACAGATCTTATCAATTAGCTGAAAAAAAAAATATTAAATTTACTATTATAACAATTGCTTATGCTTTGACTATACTATTTAAACCAATTAGTTTAACTAAAAAAACAATGCTTGATGAAATTAAAAAAAAATATTAAATTTTAAATAAATTAATTAAAGAAAAAAATTACAATATAATTTTTATGCTTATATAACTTTCATATGTAAAATATAATTACCCATCTTTAATAATAATTACTACTATCTCCTATTTTTTTATAATGTCTTTTTGGCTTTATCAACAATTAACTAAATAAATGACGTTTTGAATATTTTGTATATATTTTTTCATTATTACACTCATCTAGCTAATAACAGTCCTCATCTTTCTCAAAATATTCATTCATATCCTCATTAATGCGAGTTATTATTGGCAAAAAAAATATTCTGTGCAACTTTTTAAATGACACTTATTAAATTAAGAGGAAGTATATAATAAAACAATTAAATAAATATGTCATTTTTACTTCATTTTACATACTAACCTTCCTCATTTATATACCAAAAACTTGTCATATTTAACTATACATTGAGAAACCAAAACTTGCACTATACAACAGGCAACCAACACATTTTGAATATGAGAAAAATTTTACTTCATTTTACATGTTTATATACGAAAGAGTTGCCTAAGTTAACCATATGACGAGAAACAGTTTGAGCAGAGCCGGTCTTGAAAAATTAGAAGCCCTGGACTAAATGATAAATAGCGCCCATTTTTTTTTTTT
>CACSLK010030184.1:19663901-19677056 GCA_902706635.1 Striga hermonthica | reverse complement strand
TTTTTTTTTTTGGCTATCAATTAAATTAATTTTTTACAAAAATAATTAGTGAAGTGCGTCGAGACTTCATTTCTTCAAATTTCTAGGAACGGACTTGGTGACTATAATAGTAAAACCTTGTGTTTGCTTTTACAAAAGTTGAGTTTTCAAATAAGGTATACAGTAAATGTTACTGTCTATTTTTCTTACTATTTTTTTAAAACTTTCTCTTTATATATAGATATATAATGAAAATATAACAATTATAATAAATGTAAGAGAAAAATAAATTATTTACTAATAATAACTAATAATTAAATGTATGTAAGTAACTCATAATAAGAATTTGTTATTCCTTTCTATTACATTGAAAATAGAATAATACATTATAAAAAAAGGTGGCAAATTTGGCGAAAAATAGAATAACATAATTAAAATTGAACAATTAATACTTTTATCAACACTCAACACATATAATAAGTCAATTGATAAATAAATTTGGCAAAACGGATTAATTTTTTAAAAAATTTAATACAAAAATTGGATACAACTGTTCGAAACAAGTCTTTAGCTGGCTAAGTCCAAGTATAATAATCATGTGTACTGATTATTGTGTGACATTTTAAGAGCCCGCCCGCCCTGAGTTTGAGTACTATCCATTTTTACTTCATTTTACATGTTAACCTTCATCATTTATATACCAAAAACTTGATTTTATTCTTGTATATCATATTAAATTTATACAAACTTAACTATTTATAAACTATTCTGTCAGTCTATTTATAAACTATTCTGTCAGCCTATTTATATATCTCACAAAACTAGAATGGATTTGAACAACTTATTATGGAAGATTTTAAGTAATTTTACATGATCCTAGTATTCAGATGATAATTTATATATCTCACAAAACTAACAACTTATTACAATTAATTTTGGAGGATTTTAAGTGATTTTACATGATCGTAGTATTCTGGATACCATAGTAGAATAATGTAATGAATATTATGGATGTTAATAGGATAATTCGTTTTTTTTTCTAGAATATATTTATGTTTTATGTTCGCATATTTATTTTTAAGACAATTGATAAACTTCTTTAGTATATCAAACTAGTACGAATCCCGTGCGATGCACGGGGTGGACAGTTCTAAGACTATTTACCCAACCTTATTACTATATTTGTGAATAAAAAATTAAATAAATAGAATAAAAAATGATATTATATTATTAAAAACCTTATTGTAGACGATATTTTTTGCCTTGTAGGCACACAGTTCTCCCGCAAGCTAGTATTTTCAAGCTCTTTCGTTGGTGACGCGGGATACAACTACATAAAACTGGTCGTGACTGAACACCGACTTCTTAGAAATCATGTGAAGATGTAATAAAGACTTACTGATGGAGATAAGGATGTTTAGAATCTTTAATTATTATTATTATTATTATTATTATTATTATTATTATTATTATTATTATTATTATTATTATTATTATTATTATTATAGGTATCTTAGAGAATAAGTTAGAAATCTAATATTATTATAAGAGATCTTGTCTTGTTGGACAAGTTAGGAATAGGATTATGAGCCTTATTTAAAGGACTCCTCATCTATTGTTTTATTCAGTTGATTTTGAATGAAAAAAGATATTGTTGATTTTTACGTGTTTTACGAGAGAGTATCTCGTTTACTCGTTTATCTTTCCCATTCGTTTATTTCCCTACATCAGTTGGTATCAGCAGTCAGTACGATCGCGATGCCGCCGGGACGACAAGATGCCGCAAACAAACAACGTGACGCAACCTTCAACGATCGGTTTCAACAGATTGACTACCGATTTCAAGAGTTGGACGTGCGTTTCACAGATTGGTTTGCCGATCTTTCGACGGGGATCGAGGTTTTGCATTTGACGCTTAACAACGTGGTTTTTTCGGATTGCAAACGAACCGCGATGGGGCTGTGGGCCGTGGCTTTCGCGGGGGAGACAGAGGCGGTTGTGGGGGACGCAGCCATGTCGGGGCGCCCCGACAGTGGTTCCCGCCACCTCTGAACGGCTTCGTGGACGGCGACGATCAAGGAAGCGATAGGGGTTGGCGCGAGGAGGCAGCCTTCGCTGGCAGATATCGTGCCCGACACGATTGGGGACTTGATCGTGAATTTGGTCCGTGGGAGGGCCTGTTTCGCGTTGACATCTCCAAATTCGGTGAAGAGCAAGTTGACGGGTCATTGTACGATGGTCCGCCTGTGTTTGATGAAGGACCCGAAGAGGTGGAGGATCGTCTTCCCGACAAAGTGGACGATCTCTACGACGATCCGCCGATTTTCGTTGAGGAGCCTCCAGGGCTAGAGGATTACCATCATGTTTCGAGTTTCAAAATTCAGTTGTTGGAAGAAATAGTTCTTCTATTGCGCAGGCCCGAGCTTTTCTCCCATGAGAATTTGTTGCGACCTGGCAACCTGTTTTTTGGTCCCCACGGTGACTTCAATATTCTGTGTGTGACTGCAGCATATATGCCTTTATATGAATTTCAAGGGGGCAATACTATGGAGGTGAGGTATTCAACCTTCGTGTTCGATCGGGGGAAACGGCAGGGGTTTACTATCATGGGTTCGACACCATACACCGGCCACGGATGCGCATCGGCTTCGAGGGCGAAGCCTTCCGAACCAGGGGAGAATGGTGTAGATGATTATTATTATTATTATTATTATTATTATTATTATTATTATTATTATTATTATTATTATTATTATTATTATTATTATTATTATTATTATTATTGTTATTATTATTATAGGTATCTTAGAGAATAAGTTAGAAATCTAATATTATTATAAGAGATCTTGTCTTGTTGGACAAGTTAAGAATAGGATTATGAGCCTTATTTAAATGACTCCTCATCTATTGTTTATTCAGTTGAATTTGATGAATGAAAATAATTGATCGTGTTTTCTTTTGGGAGAGTATCCCGTGTTCTGGAGAGAGTATCTCCTCTTTCATCTTCCCATTTGTACGCTTTTTCCCTACATCACTTACTCTTGCTCTTGTTGATCGTCGTGGCATAAAAGCCATTAGGAGAAATTGCCTCTGCAGAAATTTGAAAGGTGCTCTAACGTATGAATGTGTCATTCGAGGGATCAACACCTTCTCTCCTGCATTAGATCATGCAAATACCATATATTCAAGTATATGAGTGAAGATCTTTGTGATAATCAATCTCGTACCATTGCACAACATCATAGAATGGTCAATGTTCTGCAACATGAGTGTGATTCCTATCTTCATATTCAACTCATGGTTCGGCACTCCAGAACATCTGATAATATTAAACAACTCGGGGGTGTGGAGATCGGACAAAAATATCATTATTGGAATCATATTTGTACGTACTATAAGAGCTCAAGTATGTTTGACCATAAATCACGTTTCAAAGATGTCATGTACTCATTCGTAGACTCGACCACCTCTAACGTTTGAGCTAGTATAGCTCTATCCTTCAAATAACCAAGATCGTCGCTTGTATCTTTAAATATTGGATGAGTGCTCTCAACAATTGCAGTGATAAGATCATTAGTAGACTTCGACAATATATTATCAGATATGTCTGTCAAGTCACATCCATCATTGGATCTCCCAATGGTTCCATCTTTCATGCTCGCTATCTAATTAGCAAAATTTGTTAGCTCATTGCATTCATCTGAATCACCAATGCTCTGAAAGCCCATATTTTCTGTAAGTCTCAACACAGTACAATCAGACCGTACCTCGAATAAATTAATTCCAGCATTCACAATATCCTGATAACTCCCCTTTAAAATAATTGGGAGGACATGTCAGAAATCCTCATCTTGAAATATGATTTTCAAGTAATTCTTGTATTCAACCTCAAATTTGTGTTCGATTATTCTGTACATGTTATGTGTTAACGTATATTCCATTTAATATTATAATTAATATTGTTTTTCCGTGCATCACACGGGTTATGCGCTAGTAAGATAACCTCGATGTGACCAAATATATATTTTTTTAAGACTTATCTCATAAACTTCTAGTTTTTCAATGAAATTATTAATTATAATTGATTTATCAACTTATTTGACATATTATATCAGCTAATGTCTCAACTTTCAACTATATGATATATAACTATAAAATTGAAATCCACTAAAGCTATCAACTAACTTACTACTATGATACTATCAATTCAATTTACCAAGAATAACCCTAAATTTTATTCATGTGTCCCCAACATTTTTTTTTAATTACTCCCTCCTATTTCTTTTAAATGTCATTCTAACTTTATCAACTATTTGCTAAATAAATGTCATTTTAGATATTTTGTACATATTTTTCCATCATTACCCCCATTTAGCTAATAAATACATCACGTCTTTTCATAATCACTCTTCATTTTTTTCTCAAAACATTCATCTCTATCTTCATTAAATAAGGTTATTATTGACAAAAAAATATTCTTAATAGATGTGCAACATCCCAAAACGACATCTATTTAAAATAGGAGGTAGTATCTGTTAATAGTAACAATGATGTAAATTGCTATATAAAGTGCAAAAATAATTGAGTTGTAAAACCAAAAAACTAAAGAAATAAAACAAAAGTAAAATAAGTGACACAGATTGATTTGCCATATGTAAGCATTTTATAAATACAACTCATAATTAAAAAAAAAATATGGTTTTCCACTTCAAGCTGAGCAGTGTACCACACTATACACAAACTTGGTGACAAATTCCTAAGTTCTTTGCTATACGGCCACGCAGTTCTATAATCTCTCACAAAAGAACACATACAAAATATATATAAATAAAATTAAATAAAAATAAAAACAAAAACAAAAACTCACCTTCTCAAAGTAAAAAATAAAAATAAAAAAAGATATGCATCACATCAAGAAAAAAACTACTGCTAATTTTTTTCTGATTATGGTCCCATTTGATCAAGCTCTTCCTCATGTCACCTTCACGCTTCATTCTTTTGTACGCTACTTTTTTTTTCCTTATTATTTACAACATTTTTTTTTATTTCGTTTGTCTTTTCTTCAACTTATGTATCCACCGCCTTCTTCATTTTCGAAATCGCAAATTCTCTTCTTTTTCTCTGAATCTCTATCCTCCCGCTCGGGACCCGGCATCAATTCTTCCAGGTATGGGGAGTAAAAGTTTGAAGCCGCTGGAATACGTAATTGATTTGAGCCGGGAGTTGTGATTGGCGTCGGCGGAAGAGGACGTGCCAATTTCAAGGATGTGTTGAGTCAGTAGCGGGTTTGATGCGAAGGGTTCGGAATTTGGAGGAGCGACGACAGCGGTGGAGAAAATTTTGACGGAGGGTGAGGTGAAAGAGGGGAATATGAGATCTTTTATATGTAACATTTATATAAAGATCTTAATAAAATATTTAGTTACCTAAAATATTTGCTCATTTCAATGGTAACTGTGTCATATTTAGCATAATGATTATGTACCTTAATTAGATTGATTTATTTAATTTGAATTTTAAATTATTTACCGCCATTTTCAAAAAATATTTAAAAAAGTTACTAATATAAGTAAAAACAAATTATTTAGGCGGGAATTCAATTACTATTTTAGGTAAATGTCAAACCTTTTTATATGTATATAGATTCCATGCCACATTACATGAGTATAATTTATATACAGTGGACCATGAGGTTCAACATATTGATTGTCGCAAGCATTTTGAGTATACAGTCCTGTACATCCCGTTGGGTGTTTTAACCGTTAAACACCCGACGAAATGGTACCGTAGCGAGACCTTAGCATTTCCCTAAAAGTTAACACAACCTAATTTTTTGGGAGCCCACATAATTAGAGTGACATTTCCTATTCCATATTTTAATTATTTCATTCCATTGAATACACGACACACTCCATATGTGTACCGCTTTCATGCCAACAACTAAAAGAATTCTCAGATGAACAAATCATTCAGCACTGTTTAAAGGTAAAATTCTTACAAATAGATTATCTACAAAAAATATGGTAAAAGATTATTTAACTTGAAATATGAGCATTTTGAATAACATGCTAACAGTTGTGAAGAACTTTCATTCTGTCCAAAACATTCATTAAAGAGACACACAGCAGCAAGTCTGCAAACAAACATACTAACCAAGGATTTCTAGAGCTCATCATACAGTTTCGGTTATGGGAAATAACTTCTCGAGCATATTGTTAGAGAGGATGTGGTTCGGGTCGAGCTCCTTTCTCGCTTCATTATAAGCATCCACAGGATATCTCTTTCTAAGTCTTGCTTGTAAAGCAGCAAGCTCGTCTTTGTCTTTCGGGACCTATGTGCAAGTTATAGATTAATGTTTACACATGAAATGATCGAATTTTTCCCCATGAACCCTCGTGAAAATTTGCCTTGCCTACCACACGTAAAAACAAAAGTGATCAGCACAGAAAATGAAACTTGTTCGCTACCTCAATCTTAGCCCAATGTTCATAGGCTGAATATTGATCCCACAGTTTTTCTTGTGTCAAACGCCTGTAGTGAAAGAACTCTTCAGTAATTGTCTTTCTCTGACGAGCATCCGTTGTTGGGAGATACATGATTATACCAACCTGTTTACAAACGACGTAAATATTCATATGTAGTATCTAATCCACCAGATATAAGATATATTCTATGTTTGATAACCAAATAAGCTAGCTTATAGCTTATTTGGTTAGCTTATAAGCTTCATGTATTTAAATAAACTTAGTTTGGTAGGATGAGTTTTTTTTTTTAAAAAAAAAAAAAAAAAAGCTCAAGCTTATCTCGTAAAATTTTTTGTGTAGGCTTCAAATAAGCTCGTTAAATTTTTTATTTCAGCGCTAATTTTACCAAACACTTATATCATATAAGTTAGTTTTTCAGCTGTAAGTCATAAGCTATAGACTATAAGCTCGAAATTCACTTAAAAGCTATAAGCTAGCTTATCAGTTATGTTTACCAAACATAGCCTAACTGAAAAGTCAAGCTTTTAATCAACCACCGATAATGAGAGAAATTACCCAAGAAAATATGTCGTCCCCCGATAAACTATAAGCTGGACTCATGGGGCTCTTGCTGCTAGCTGTCCACCTCTGCTCGATCGGAGCAGGTGCCGGAATATTTTCCTTCTCGATAATTTCCATAAGTTTTTCTATGTACTCTAGATCTTTCATACTAGGTTTCGATAGAGTCCCGGCTGGAAAGCATATTTCAGAGACCCATTGTTGGCCACCACAATCAAATCCCAAGATTTCATCACTCCACCCCACTCGATAACCCTCCGATTTTCTCCAATACTCGGCCTCCGATTGATTCACCTTCACGATGTGTTCTTTATTCAGAGGATCCAAAGCAAGTAGCTTGTCTCTAAGTTCGGTGAGCGAAAGTTTGTTGATATCTTCCGGTTCATTACCATCAGGAGACTCTGATGCGACGAGTTCTTTTCTGTAAAGATACTTGTAATAAAATTGTTTAAAAACTTCTGTCAATTTAGTAGGTGTGATTAGAAGTTACGAGTTTTTCTACCTGTATTTCTTCAAAGAGTCTCGATAAAGGTCTCTCACGGGCTGTACAGCTTCTTCCTGAGTATACTTGGGTTTATACTTTGGAGGACCTTTCCATTTAGAAATAGGATTACACTTCACAACCACAACTGTGTCGGTATATGGAATATACAGGTATTTGACGTGCTTATTTTCGGACAGAAGTTTCCTGCGAAAAAAGAAAACAGGAGCATTTAATTTACTGGTTAGGAGATAAAAATTTTACACCATGCATTTGCATGAGCTCCCACATTGGTTCACACGACCAATATCTGATAAAACACAGTGCAGCCTTATGTATATCATTTTGAATATGGAATATCCAAATACAGTTTAAACTGAAATCGTTGTAAAAAACACAAGTTCAAATCAAAATCTAGCCCACCGACAATGAAAGGTTACTCCACAAAGCACAAAAAAACTCTGAAAATAGCAATATAGAGCAGAATCAAATTCTAGAATGATCAAATGAAGAAAATATGCATGCATATTGTTTGTTCCGAACACTCATAAAGCTAACCTAAAATGAAGTATTCACCATTGTTGGTTGATGAATTATACTTTTGACAACAGAAGGTGAGAAAAAAAAAAAAAAAAACACATTACTTATGATTCTTCTTAATCTCCTTCATGTTTGATACACTTGTGTGCTCCACAAGCTCCTGCCTCTCGACACACTGTAGAGTAACCTCTGCAACTACACCAAGCCCTCCAAGACCACATCGAGCTAAATAAAACAGCTCCGGATTTTTCTCTTTGGAGACCTCTATTGTGCCCTTGCCTGGAGTAACCAGCTTCATGCTGATAACCTGCTCGTCTATTGGTGGAAGCCTTGCACCAGTGCCATGAGCCCCAACCTGAGATTTTTTTGGCAATACACATCAGACAAATAATAGACAAATCACATAGCCACATATGCTGAAGGAAATAATCTCTACCTAATCCATCAGCAAAATATTACTGATCTTATTTTTCCTCGAAATTTGGATGTGATGCTAAGAAGAGTAGAAGACCACCAGAGAGAAATCTAATGTCACGTGCGCACAGATACACAGAAAAGTGCAACTTTAGAGCACAAGTAACACTGCTCATCCTTCATCAGATTTGAAAACTAATGCTGTGATAGCTTGCATTCTCATTTTATAAAATTTGTTCTCAACCTTTTTTGAAGGAAAAATATGAAATCCAAAAAATTTTCCAAGGAAACATACAGTAGATCTTATTTCCACCACTCACTCATCATCTATCATCACTTTAGTTAAGAAACACACCACATCAAATATTGAAGCTCTTACTTTTCCAATCGCCAACTGAATTCAACCAATATTTAACTCAGAACCAATCAATACCAACCATCATTACTACATTTTCATTTTGTAATCAACGGCACAATCAAACTTCATTTGTTCTCCACACCATTCTCCGTTAAGATGGAACAAAATGAAATCAAAAGGCCAACTTTTTTCATTTCATAATCAATCACACAACCAAAATTTATTTTACATTTTCCAAACAACTTTTCTACACTATCTCTGCGAAAATGGAACAGAACAAAATCAAAAGGCCAATTTTTTATCATTTCACAAGGAAATGTAAAGGGTAATGAAACTATATGAACACTGATTCTTAAGGAAAAAAAAGACTATCCTACCAACATTATTCAATATAGATACTCACATTCATATATTGGTAGTCCGGAAAAAGTTCGGTAATCTTTTTCAAAAGAATAATACTAAAGATTTCAGCACCTGCACAATGCCCCCAATCTGCTGCTCCCTAATGGAAGCAAAATTCTGCAGAGTAAGCCCATACTCTTTGATCCCATCCACAAGCTGCTGAACCCTAATCCCCGCCTGAACCCTAACCCTCTTGTTCTTCTCGTCCACCTCCAAAACCTTATCCATCAGCGCCAAATTCACCATCCCTAGACGGGTCAGACCGATCCCGTTCGGAGAGAGGCCCGACCCGACGGGCCGGATCCTCTGCTTCTTCTCATTGCATTCCCTGACCACCGATTCGAGCTCGGGTACGGACTCGGGCTGGAGGAACGTGCGGGTCTGGACCTCGTGCGTGCCGCTCCAGTTGGACACGGTGTGGAGATCGGCCGGGAGGGGGGCGTACCGGAAGAGCTGGGCCTTCTTGTGCTTGGCATCCTCCGAGAAGGGGAAGGAGTAGTACGTGGCGGCGGCGCAGCCGAGTACAAGGGCGGTGTAACCGATGTACTTGCGGAGCTCGGCGTCGGAGGTGGAGGACGGCGGCGGAGGCGGAGGTGGCGCGGAGGTGGAGCAGAAGGGTCGTGGGCCGGGAGGGTGTGATGCGGCGGAGGGGTGGTTGAGGCGGCGGCGGAGGACGGCGTGGATGGAGCGCCGGAGATTGTTAGCTCGAAGCATTTGGAGGTGTTTTTTTTTTTTTTTTGTCTGTACAAGAGAAGGAGGCTAACGCTAGCCTAAGTTAAAACCGGCGGGGATAAGACACACCCGCCAAATCATGTTGTAGCCAAATACCCGTGCCCGGCGGCGGGCTATCCAATCTAGTCAAGCTCCCCGGACTCTTAGCCGCAAGTGACGCCAGATAGTCTGCCACGAAATTGGCTTCACGATGGATATGACAAAGATGAATGACCCATGGACGACCCAAAAGTTCTCGTATGCTCCTTAAGATGCTCCCATGGGGACCAGTAAGGCTATCGTCTTGAACCATGTTCAGAATAGACTTGTTATCAACTTCTACCCGAATCTTACGCGCTCCGGTGTCCCACGCTAGCTGGAGGCCTTGTAAAAGGCCCCACAACTCTGCTCCGACAATTGAGCAATAACCAATGTTCATCAAGAAGCCAGCCACCCATTTCCCCCGATGATCGCGAATAACACCCCCTGCACTAGCCATCCCCGTAGCCGGAACAAAACTACCATCGGTATTTACCTTAAGCTCATCCTCCGCCGGGCATTCCCATGAGATCCACCTCATATCCCGGATTCCAGACACCCCCACCTTGCGGCAGTTAGCAATGTTGTTCCGCACCGACTCCGCATAGCCTAATACCTCGCCTACCCGTCGTGAAGTTGGAGTAACGATCCCTTGGAAAATCTGTAAATTACGCCATTTCCAAATACGCCACACCGTGAGTCCGAAGAGACAGTTCCAATTATCCCGCATTCGACTAAGCTCACCAGAAAGATTACTCGATAACCACCCGTGCATATCCTGGGAAAAGAACGCATGGAGGCAGTCCCTTGGAACTAGAGACCGCCATGTATCCGCCGCCACTGGACAGTCGCGCAAGACGTGCATCGTCGATTCTTCTGCCACCTGACAACGAGGACACGTCGGGGATAACGACATATGACGTCGAAAGCGATTAGCATTGGTAAGTAAACTCTCCCGGGCCACCAACCACATGAACTGTCGCACCCGCTGAGGTCCCGACCACTTCCAGATGAGTGCCCACAAACGATCAGTATGACCCTGGATCGGCTGCGCAACTGCCGAATAAGCAGATCGCGTCGAGAACTGCCCATTTGCCGATAGACCCCAATATACCCGATCCTCACCCTCATTCACCTGCGGAGGAACATGAGCAGAGATACGTAACAGGAAAGAAGCCGGCAATATAGCCTCGAATAGAGACCAATTCCAGCCACCAGTCGTCTTGACGAAAGCCGCCACCGGCGCGTGGAGTAGGTGCTCTGGAACCGGACCCGTTGCCACTTGGATTAGCAGGATAGGGACATGGAGCCACCTATCCCACCAAAACCTCGCGGTTCGGCCATCGCCCACCAACCATCGACTCCCCGCGAGAGTGTCCTTCCACACGCTGCGAATGGACCGGAGGATCGTCGAGCCAGATGGAAACTGGAAATCCTCACCCATAGCCATGGGATGCAGCCGATACTTAGCCCGAAGAACCCGGCACCACAAAAGAGACGGTTCAGAGAGAAACTTCCAAGCGAGTTTCATGAGGAGGGCCTTATTCATCAAGCGTTGCTCCTTCATCCCAAGGCCACCCTCATCCTTTGGTCGACAGACTTCCGACCATGAGACCAGGCTAACTTTTCGAGAATGTGAGGTGCCTCCCCATACAAAGTTTCGGCATTTGCGCTCCAGACTATCACACACCCCATAAGGAAGCGAAACCGTGTGCATGGAATAATAAGGGAGAGAATTAAGGGTTACCTGAGCAAGGGTTACCCGACCAGCCATGGAGAGAGTCGATGCTTTCCATCCGGCCAGCCTGTTATCCGCTTTTTCCAGTATCTCAGCGTAAGTATCTTTATTCACTCGGCTATGAATAAGAGGCATGCCCAAATACTTCCCCAGATTGTCCACCACCTGATATCCTAATCGATGAGCCAAAGACGATTGGAAGGATTTCTCCACATTAGAGGAAAAGAAGACTTGTGTCTTGGGCTCACTCACTTTGAGGCCCGATGCCGCCGAAAATTGCTGGAGAATGCCCTTCAAACAATCCGCCTGGGCCCGATTTGCCTCAATGAATAGTAGGAGGTCGTCGGCAAACATTAAATAGGGTATCGCCACCTGGCCCCGCCCAACCGTGATCGGTGTCCACTCGCCAATCGCCACTGACTTATCAATCATGTGTGTCAGCCTCTCGATGCATAAGACAAACAGATAAGGCGAAATGGGGTCGCCCTGGCGAATACCTCGAGACGGGATAAATTCCTCACTAGCCTCTCCATTCCACAACAGTTGCATGGTGGCCGACGACACGCAAGACATTACCACATCCACATAGACACTAGGAAATCCAGCAAGCTCCAACGTCTCACGGATGAAAGCCCAGCGAAGGTAATCGTAGGCTTTTTCCAGATCCACCTTCACTACCATAAAACCCTTCTTCCCCTTGAGTCCACGCATCGAGTGAATGAGCTCTTGGGCGATGACAATATTGTCCGTGATGTGGCGCCCTGGGACAAAGCTCGTCTGTGCTGGATTAATTAGGGAGGGAAGAAGCGGCTTCATCCTCTCCGCCAATACCTTGGTCATCAGTTTATAAGTGACGTTGAGAAGGCTGATCGGTCTGAATTGCTTCAGAGACACTGGATTAGCCACCTTTGGTATTAGGACCAGAAGCGTTTTATTGAGTGACGATGGGAACGGGCCCCCACCCCAAATATCCTTAAGTAGCGCGCAGATTGCTCGGCCAACATGGTGCCATTTTTGCTGAAAGAATATAGCATGAAGGCCGTCTATTCCGGGTGATTTAAGAGGGGCCATCTTCTTAAGAGCCGTAAGAATCTCTAACTCCGTAAGATCCCGCCCCAAACCCCGAAGACGAGAGGGTTCCAAGTTCGGAAAAACATCTCCAATAGGGCCCACAGTCGAACCTTGACGAGTTAAACTCGAACTGAGCCGAGTCATGCTCGTTTAATTTATAAGCATTAAACAAAAAGAAAAACAAATTTCTCTAAACAAAAGACATTAGCACCTTTATGGTAAATACTTAGAAGGTAATGAAGTTTAGCAAATCAAATTAAATGAAATATGATTCAATTTACATGATTTACCTTAACAGTTACAAACTCGACGGAATAGTTGCTCTATATTACTAAGTCCCAAATTTAGAGTTATAGAAAAGAAAATGAGAAAAAAAAAA
>CACSLK010030184.1:19615772-19632456 GCA_902706635.1 Striga hermonthica | reverse complement strand
CTCCCCGCCTTCACTCCCCGTCGTCCACAGGCTCGGTGCCGCCCCATCCGAAAGCCTCATGTTCCCAATCTCCTTCTCCACCGACCCTCCCTCTATCCTCCCGTCCACCGACATTCTCCTTCCCCTCACGCTCCCACCCTCCTCACCACCCCCCACCCCGCCACCTGCCCCTTTCGACGACCTCCACACGGCCAACTTCTTCTGCGAAGGCCATATCGGCACTTTCTCCGTGGGACAAACCTTACAATCCTTCAAATCGTTCAAGAAAACCTCCTGCGGGTCCCACTCAAGCTTCCCCTCGAGAAGCGAACCGGACGACGGGTAGTAAGTCCCGTTCTGCTCCTTCGGGTCGACCGACCAGTTCCCCATGTAGAAACTCCCGTCGGCCCACTTGAAAGTCCCGTTCCCTTTCGGGAGCCCATCGTCCCAACTCCCCTCGTACGCGTTCCCATTCGTCCACGTCATCCTCCCGACACCGCAAATCCTCCCGTTTTTCCAATCCCCTACGTAACAATTCCCTTTTTTCCATTGGTATTTCCCTTGCCCTTCTTGCGAACCCCGGCTCCATTCGCCTTCATAGCTATCCCCGTTTGCATACTCCTTTAGACCATAACCGTGCTTTAGATTCATCACCCACGAGCCTTTATAAGTGCCCCCGTTTGCTCCTGTGTAGGTCCCGTCACCATCCATGAACCCACTCTTGAAATTCCCTTCGTACATTGCACCTGAAGGCCAGCTGAATACGCCTTTACCCATCGTCTTTCCTTTAAACCACTCCCCAACGTACATGCAACCATCGGTCCACCAATACTTGCCCTGCCCGTGGGGGAAGCTGTCGGCCCAGTAGCCCGCGTAGTAGTCGCCGTTGGGGAGGAATTTCTCCGCGTGGTACACCTCACCAGGAGCGTGTGTTTCATCATATGGGTCGTCGTTCGTTTCTTGATCTTCGACGGAGTTTGGGTTGTTCTCGACCGGGTAAGACGTGCCGAAGATCGTGTTGGCTCGTTTCTTGGCCGCGGCCTGCGTCCTTCGAACGGTCGCCTCCCAAGCCTTCATGATCGGTTTTTATACGATGTCTCGGTTTTTTTTCTCAGGTTTTCTTGGTCTACTACCTGGACATGATGTGCCTGCACTTGCATGGCTCAGTCAGGCAATTTGACAAACAGGTAATGGGTATCATTCAAACCAAACAAAAAAAAGATTCAATCTTTGTTCTTTCTCTCTTGTCTCTGCACTCTATCTCTCTCTCTTTCTTTCTTTCTTTTTTTTTCTCTCTCTACGTCTGATGAAAAATGGGAAGGGAAAGGAGGGGAGCAATCCAAACCAGACACTAGGAACAAAAAATTCCTTGCCTGACATTTTTTGTATATTAATTTTTTTTTTATTGCAAAAAATATTTTTTACGTAATTGTCCTCTGCCATTTTTAGTTCGTGTGCTGAGAATGTGTTATGGAGATGAAGCTGATTGGTTGATGGAATAAACTAAACATAGACAAAAAAAAAGAGGGCAAAAATGCTTTGCAAGGAAGACTTGTTCATCCAGCGTTAACGACGCTTGCAGTTCTCTTACATTCGGCGGTGTATGCGGATTTATGGTCATTATATAGCATCATAAACACACACACAAACACTTACAAGTGTTTTAACAAATCAATTGAATTAATTAAATTAAATTCAAGCTCAGTGGGGTGCTTAAGTTAATTTGAAAAGAAACGAAGCTGGCTCTGATACCAACTGATGCAGACCCTAGTAAGATATTGTCCGTTTTGGACTACTTCCGTCACCCGACTTTGTTCTTGGCTGGGCTTCAATACATACCCACCAAAATGCGTCTTACTAGTGAAGGTATCCACATCCTCATATAAGGCCTGCTTCGTTTCCTTTCAAACTCGATGTGGGATGCGCTGCATCATCCACCCCCTTGTGGGCCCAGCGGTCACCGCTGGCACATGGGCTGACTCTGATACCAACTGATGCAGACCCTAGTAAGATATTGTCCGTTTTGGACTACTTCCGCCACCCGCATGGCTTTGTTCTTGGCTGGGCTTCAATACACACCCACCAAAACGCGTCTTACTAGTGAAGGTATCCACATCCTCATATAAGGCCTGCTTCGTTTCCTTTCAAACCCGATGTGGGATGCGCTGCATCACTCATGTATGTCATAATGATAAAAGACTCCAAAATTTCTATAGTTCGACTTGTTAAACCTCGATTTCGCCTCGAGTTTCGCTTGTTAATATTGATAAATGAGTCAAGCTCGAGCTCGATTATAATCTCGTTAAGGTCCGAGCTCGAGTACCATGTGCTCAAGGTCGGTTAGGCTCGTTTACACCTCTATACAAAACCTGTGCAAGGATGACACGCATAAATGGAGAGCTTTATAAGACTCGAAAAGATGGTTTTTTTTATATAATTTTCTATGATTTTGACACGTAAAAGCTCGATTTTGGCTCGTGCTTAGCTCGTTAATATAGATAAACGAGTTAAACTTAAACTCGATTATAAGCTCGTTACGAGTTCGAGCTCGAGCAGCATATATGAGTTCAAGCTCGGTTGAGCTCGTTTACACTTCTATTCAAAACCTATGCAATGATGACACGCATATATGAAGAGCTATATATAGCTCGGAAAGATATATTTTTTATATATTTTTTTTATAGTTCGACTCGTTAACGCTTGATTTTGACTCGAGTTTGACTCGTTAATATTGATAAACGAGCTGAGCTCGAGCTCGATTATAGGTTCGTTAAGGGCTCAGGCTCGAACTCGAGCAACACGAGCTCCAGCCCGTTTGGCTCTTTTACTCCTCTATGCAAAACATATTTGCAAGAATGACATGCATAAATGGAGAACTCGATAAGACTCAAACAGATGAAATTTTATATAATTTTCTATAGCTCGACTCGTTAAAACTCGATTTCGGTTCGAGCTTGACTCGTTAATATTGATAAATGAGCTGAGCTGGAGCTCGATTATAAGCTCGTCAAGAGCTCGAGCTCGAGCAGCATGAGGTCAAGCCGGTTGGGCTCGTTTAGTCTTATATGCAAACCATGTGCAAGGATGACACACATAAGTGGAGAACTCGATACAAGGCTCGAAAAGATGATTTTTATATTATTTTTTATAGTTGGGCTCGTTAAAGTTCAATTTCGGCTTGAACTTGTCTCCTCAATATTAATAAACGGCTAAATTCGAGCTCAATTATAAGCTCGGTAAGGGCTAAAGCTTGAGCAGCATGAGTTGAAGCTCAGTTCGGTTAATTTACACAACCTGCTTGCAAGGATGACATGCATAGATAAATGGAGCTATGAGTTGCCTAGACTCGAATATATAATAAGTCAAATTTCTCCCGAATAATGTAAAATATTTATAAATGTAAAATTGATGTAAAATTACCGTGCCATTTTAAATATTTTAATCATGCTAGATGCTAGTTCATCGCTACATGAGGTTTGCCAAATAATATTTTTTTATTCATATAAATTTAATTTATATTTGTAAATGTATATATAATCATATTAATATTTTTTTTTTGGTACAGGGACCTTCCGGTTTTCGGATAAATATAAATATAATAATATATAATCATTTTAATATTGAAGCTTCTACATCATATTTTGTACATAATAATGTGCAAATTTCTCCAATTTGTATTTCTATTTAAATAAAATATTTATGTATAGACTAAATATGGGTTCGTATACAAAATTTTACTATATATACGTAGATAGTGCATAAAAAGTTGAGAAATCATGTAGTAAATATACTAAATACTAAAAAGTATTTATAATTAAGGGAGATTCTACTCTCTCGGAATCATTCAGTCGGAGTTTGTAACCGTTAGATCAATTATCCACGACGTGACATCAAAATCTAACGGTTACAAATTTCGACGGATGGTGCAGCATTTTCCTATAATTAAAGTTGTTCAAATAATTTACTGTTTAGAAAAAATAACTCATATTTTTTTTAATAATTCCACGTGTACAAAACTACGTGGATAAAGAGAGGATAACACAAAAATCACCAACAGTCCACCGCGTTCCACAGATCGATCTCTCTCTCTTCTCTCTCTCTCTCTCTCACACACACACACACAGTCACACGCACGTAGTCAGGAGAGAGAAATGGTAACTGTATCTTTCATCTCATCCGCCCCTTCGATGGCGTCGCTGGTCCGATCGCCGTCTACCTCCGCCCGCCGGAAATTCTCGCGCCGTTCAGTAAGTCCTACTTTCTCTTCTTCTCCCGCATTAGCTAGACAGCATTCATTTGTTCTCACGCTTTCGCTCCCTTCTCTAATAGCAGAGCACCATAAATTGCAGAGCTGAGGCTGAAACCCTCGACGAGGAACGCCTCTCACGCCGCCGTGCTCTGCAATGCTTTACTGCTGCCACCGTCGGCGTGGTAAGTTCGTGATTACCAATTTACTACAGTCCTTGCAGTAATTGATAATTACCTTCGTACATAGACTTGACAGTGAATGATTTTTACGGCAATGGTTGTGTGTATAGACGAACGCGCGACTGTTTTTGTATGGATATTAGTGATATCAGAAATTCAGAAAAAAAAAAAAAAATTAAATGATGCCCAGTCTCTAATGGGGCCGATGATAAGCATAGTCATAAATTGTTTTCAGCAAGGATTAGAATGCTAGTAATGTGTGGAAAATCCTCGAAGGGTGGGTGCACAAGAGATAACAGCTATAGTGTGAGATGTGGTTAAAATGTTTAAGGTGCTGCAGGCATATTTTAGCTGTATATTTAGCTTCGCGCATCGGATTTCAGTATCCGTTATTCCTCAAGTCCATTTGGTTGGTGCAAAGGCAGTCAGGTCATGATTATTTTACTGGATTGCCTTATTGTATTGGGTATCGGCCGATTGGCCCTCATTATCAGAAAATAAAAAGGAAATGCAGGTCCGGAGTATGTATATATGGGACAAAGGCCTGAATTCATTGCCAAGTCGCAAATATGTGACGGGATACAATTAGCATGAAGAGTGGACCCTTTCACCTACATTTATATAGGCATATAGCCTGCTAAAAGAAACCTAGATAATATATATTTTTGTTATTGTCCATGATTTAATCCTTATACCTTATGACAATCTTCTTGAACTGTGAGAAAGAGCATTATTCTAGGAAAATGAAACGCAGATACTGATTATTCTATGTGTGTGTGTGTGCGTGTTGTGTGTTTTATCATTACAAATGTTACTGAAACCATGGAATTGGCTTTTGTGGAACTAGCTAATAGTTGGCGGCCAACAAAAGATACGGGAAATGTTTAGGCTATTATTTGGGATGGATCAATTTGTTTGGGATGGATCAACAATTATAAGTGGCACAGTGATGAGTGACTGTTGACTTTTCTCAGGACTTGATAGGAAGATCCACCTCGTTAATTGAAGTGGCTCGTGCAGCTGACTTGATACAACGCCAACAACGTTCACAATTTCAGTGTAAGCCTTTTGAAGTTTCGGTTGGTTACTGCTTATTGTTCTTCAATATTGTTCTTTCTGCTGCCATGTATGATTCAATTTTTATTTTGTAGCCAAAATTAAGGGTATCCTCGCGACAATGTTGAAGGTAAGAGTTCGAGCACTAGAATGAAATCCACTCTTAAAGTAATTGAACATATGGCAGTGATTTGTCTTAAAATCATATGTCATCTGGACTAATACTTACATTTGGTTGTGTTCATTTTTTGTCGTGCCATGCAGGGGAATCCAGATCTTATCCCATCTGTATTAACTTTAGCGCTTAATGATGCTGTGACTTACGATAAGGTCAGATATGGTGTTGCGTGTTCCATTTTTCCCCTTTTTTGGAAAAAATTGAGGAAGGAATATCTTACTTGCTTATGAGTTTGCAGGCAACAAAGTCTGGAGGTCCCAATGGCTCGATACGGTTTAGGTAAATTGAAATGTATTTTGTGTTTCACATGGATGCCGCCTGTTAATAATATTTTTCATGCAAATACAAAATGGTTATTATTATTACAGAATAAACCATTTATATATGATACTTGAAGCTGCAACTGAGAAAAATTTCTCATATAACCTTAATGGTAATTTATGATGATAGAAGTTCATTCAATTGTTAAATTGATTTGACCTTTATCATTCTCGGACTGTACCTGTCTAATTGTACGTTTTGCTCATTATTACAATGGTTTTGCCTTGTCCTCTATATATACGTAACTTGAAGCTCAGAGATCAGTCGGCCAGAAAATAAAAATTTGGCTGCTGTTCTAAGTTTGTTGGAGGATGCAAAGAAGGAAATAGACTCTGTATCCAAAGGTGGACCAATATCATACGCTGATCTCATCCAATATGCAGGTAGTTAATATCCAGAAAATCTGATGATGCACTGTTTTTATGTTTGGAACCAAAATCAAAGATGAAAATAGGCATCATTGATCACATCTCATCTAGTAGAATTGAATACATGAGGATTGTATGGTTCTCTACAAGATGAACTGGTGTAGATCAATTTAATTTATCTGCATGGTCAGATTATGCGACCTATATTACTGAGAATTTAGTGTATGTTCATTACTTTTAAGTTATTATTACAAAAATACTTTTGCTGTTTCATAAAGTTTTGGTGACTCAACAAGTTGTAATAATATTATTTTTCTCTCGTCTCAATGCAGCTCAAAGTGCGGTCAAAACTACCTTTCTTTCGTCAGCCATCCGGAAATGTGGTGGAAATGAAGAGAAAGGGGCATTACTCTACACTGCATACGGCTCAAGTGGGCAGGTTTAGTTTCTCACGGCTGACTTATTGAACATTGTTTTCCTTGTTTGCAGTAGTTCTTTTTCCATTATGCGACTATTCTGTATGCCAAAACTACACAAGAAGTAAAGCATGAAAAAAAAAAAACCAAGTAAAATTAATATCCAAGGAAAGAAAAGAAAAAATTACAACAGAAGCATAATTTATGCGCACCCGTTTTAAGTTTCTTGTGGATGCTTTCAGTTCTTTAGGCTGAATACTTCTTTTGCTTAACTCGATTATACGACTGAGTGTCTATATATGTTGAGTTCTACATAAACAAGGACTGCTTGAGATGAGTCCTCAGTTGCCTTGTTACAAGACGCGTCTATTATGTTGGACATGTTTGTTTGGAATAAGCATGATACTGTTATTACTTGAATCATCCCTCGAAAACCATACGAGATAATTGATAATTTATAAATATAATTATCAGTAAATAATAATTCTTTTTACTTCATGCAGTGGGGCCTCTTTGACAGGCAGTTTGGGAGGTCAGATGCAGAACAACCCGACCCAGAAGGAAGGGTTCCTCAGTGGGAGAACTCCACCGTTCAGGAAATGAAGAATAAGTTTTCCGCTATCGGTTTCGGGCCCCGCCAGGTAAACAGTCGACCATATATTTCTCTATCTCAAATGCAAATAACTTCATAATTGTCGTTACCAGCCCTAGTTACAACTTCCAAGAATATCCCTTTTCTGTTGCAGCTAGCTGTCATGTCGGCATTCTTGGGTCCCGACCAGTCTGCAAACGAGGCATTGCTAGCTTCTGATCCTGAGGTTCTGCCATGGGTTCAAAAATATCAACGCAGCCGTGAGACAGTATCACAAACTGATTATGAGGTGGTCAAATTAATTATCACTCGTCCCGTTTTATTTTCTTTTTCGTCACATCTTCGTCGACCGAAAAGAGAAAAATATAAACTACATACAATACAATAACCTTTCAGAGGAGGAATGCCAAAACATTTTTAGTCGGGCACAAAATTTGTGGTACGGTTTTATGAGATTTTGAAGCCGTCAATTTTACTATAACCGAATGTGGATGATTCTTTAATGTTTCAGGTTGACCTCATAACCACGCTGACAAAACTGAGCTCTTTGGGCCAGCAAATCAATTACGAGGCTTATACATATCCAGTCAAAAGGCTTGATCTGAGCAAACTCAAATTGTAAATTTGCGTGGCTGTGTGTTTTGTTTGTGTGTGAATGTCCATTTTTTTTTTTTTTAAAAAATTTTTAAATAACACGCCAACATTTAATATACATATTGTAGGAATTAATTAGGATATTCATCATAAAATACTTACTTGAAATAGTTATATTCAACGTATTATATTTTCAAAGTCTTAGATTAAATTCGCCTGTCAAGGTTAATAATACCACAAGTAATATCTTACAAACTATGGTAGCTAACTAAATTGGACAACGTTAATTTTTTGTTCAACATAAGTTGACCTGAAAAATATAAATTTAAGTTCAATTTTTTTATGCCGGTTTAGTTATCAGATTTTATTTCTAAAACTTTGGTTATTATAATTTAATTTTTTTTTTTTAAAATATTTGAATTAACCGGATCGATTCAAATAATAATAATTTTAAATTTATATTTTGTTTTGTTTCTATAAATAACAAGATATAATGTAAGATAAAAACATAAAAAATTATGTATATTTATTTATATTATAATTATAACATATTATAGTTATTTCGATAACCAGCCAATTAATTACACAATTATTTCAATTCGTTTGTAGGTTGGTTTTGAACAAAAGTTCGGTCAATTTGATTTCTAAAATTGGTGCATTTTGTCATTTCATTTTTATGAAATCGGATGGTAAACAGACTCGAATTGAACCGACCAATGCAGAAGTGAAAAGAATAGAAACCCCTCACCTATTGTGCTGTTAAATGCAAATCCTACAAAAGCCTTGCACTCTTAATCATGCTTTTAAAATAAATAAATAAATAAATATATATATATATATATATTATAAAATATTACATTTTTATTTATTTATTCATTTGTTCAATATATATAAATTTATCAAAAAAATATATCTACCTGATTACACATATATGATCGGACGGTTTTGCTATTGAACCATCGGATGGCTCGACTTATAGAGTCATCCATAGCTATTCACAAGTGATGTATTAAAACATGTCCTGCAATAAATGCACATTGGTTATGTGTCAATGCATAAAGTTATGGATGACACGACAAAAGAACCATCTGATGACTCCATAGAATTTTTGTATGACTGGAGTCTTATCCATTGTCAAACAAGAGAAAAATTAGCTACACATTATATGTGAAAATAGTTATTTTCACCTCGTTTTGAAGTCTTGTTAAGTTTTTCACACCGTCCAATAAAAAGATAATTTTTTCACCCCAGAAAGTGCGAAAGACATTGTGCGATGAATATGCGACAATCGCGCGATGACATTGTGTGAAAATTAAAAGTGCGAAGACATTCGCATATCCTTTCGCACTTTCTGGGGTGGAATAAGTTAAAATGCGAAGGCATTGCGCGATAAATATGTGACAGTTGTGCGACAGTTTTCGGCTTTCGCATAACCTTTGCATATGTGACAATTATGTGATAAATATGTTACAGTTTTCGCATAACCTTCGCACTTTCTGGGATGAAAAATTTTAACTTTTATTGGGCGGTGTGAAAAACTTAATGTTTCTTTATATTGGGGTGAAAAAAGATTTTTTCTCATATTATTTCTTCTTCCCAACTTTATTGCCTTTATTTTTTCCTAGGACAAGTAAATTATGTAAATTTTCTTTATGCTTCAAATAATTCTCTGTTATATTACCAAAAAAAAAAAAGTGGCACCCACATTTTTCACCAAAATAGACAAAAATAAAATTGTGATTGTACACAAAAGTACTCCACTAGCCCACTTTGACTTGCTCACTCCTTTTTTCCCCTTTGTTTCCTCTTTTTTTTTTCCCCAAAAAAAGGCTCGATTATTTCGCTGCCCTCACACCATTAATATTAAAAAAGATTTGTAATTTCATTTCTTTTACAAAATATTAATAATAATAATGAAAAACAAAAATTCTGCCCCCTTTTCTGTGAGGATTACAAATTGAGCTCCACCTCGTGAAAAAAATAAAAATAAAAATGGATTCTTGCTCTGTTTTCCCAAATCAAAAGGGCATCGTCCTCTGATTCGTGTGTGTACTCCACGCACTGCGGAACAAATCTCACGTTTTCGTGATATATATTTTTTGTTCGGATTAGATAGATGTCTGAATTGGTGGCAAGAACTGGCCGGCATCAGCAGCGCTACGAGGATGGCTACCGCCTCATTGCTGGGTAATTTTTTTATTTTTATTTTTAATTTTTTGTTATTTTTGTTTTTGTTCTTGTGCGCATTGACGTTTTACATGCATGGGCTTTGTGTTGATGTGTGGCTGGCTGCATGAAGAGTGTGGGTTTTCTTGAATTAGGATATAATGTGGAGAAATTTGGGGTTTTTTTTTGCGCTGTTGTGCTCCGGAATTGATTTAGGGCTTTGAGGGCTATTGGGTTTTTTTCTCGTTTGGTGAACGAAATGTGTAGAAATTGTTGGTTCATTTGGTTGTTTAGGTGTTTTGGGTTACTGGGCTTTGTTTAATTTACTTCCGTTTGGAAAATGTAATGTGTAGAATTACAGGCTGTTTAGTCGATTTTGGGTTAATGGGTTTTGTTTATTTAGGGAGGAGATGAGGAAATGTTTGGAGGGGATCTGTTTGGATTAAGAATCAATCTTGGGTTTCGTATTGCTATTGCCCGTTAATTTACTCTTGATTGGTACAAGTCTGAATCAGTTTTCGTCTTGTCTAACCGTCTAACGAGTATCATCATCATTTACAGGTGTATTCCGTTCAGATATAGGAACATGGAAGATGGCAGTGGTTCGCCAGAGAAGATAGTTGAAGTACTAATGATCAATTCAAATAGTGGACCGGGTCTTTTATTTCCGAAGGTCAGAGTTGTGATTTTGCACCTCCTTTTAATTTTTTTTAGATTGATGGGAGTAGATAGCCAATGCATTTCGGATTATATAAACACTTTTCTGCTGCTGAAAAATGAGAACAGTGCAAGAAATTTTTTTTTTTGAATTAATTCGTGGCACCAATCGTTGTTTTTGTGGGATATAATTTCCCTTTTGTTCCTCGTACGTATGCATATTTTTCCTTGTTTCAACCTAAATTGTGCTTTAAATCAACTTGCCCTCTGTCGAGCACCATTTTTCTTTTAACTCCTTACTATTGTCAAAGAACATGTTTTATGCCCTTTGATTACTAATTACTAATTAGACGGAATCTAATGACTCAGAGGTTCTTATATATGTCTTAATCAAGTGTTATGCTGGGCTGGACATCAATTGAGTTTGTGTCATACATAAATTGTGGTAACATGTTCATCATTAATATGTTATATTACCATGTGCTTTCTCTATGATAGATGCGTGAACAAATTGATATAAAGTAACATTTTTTAGATCAAGCTCTTTATTTTCTTTATATAGGGTGGATGGGAAAATGACGAGACAGCTGAGGAAGCAGCTGAGAGAGAAGCCATGGAAGAGGCTGGAGTTCGAGGGGACTTAGTGGTAGGATACTGGAACTTATTTCTTGTCCTTAATTTTGCTCAATTACGATATATTGGTATATACATTCTCCGTTTTCATCCATCCGCCGTTGATATAACATATAGTGCTTAATGATGGTGTCAAAGTACTCGTCTCTGAACGTTATTGGTTGATTTATACAAACTGCTGCAATGTTATAGTTTCTAATCAGTATTTCCTTATTAACATAGGCTTCTGGTGTCTTTTGTCTATGAAAAAAGCTTTTATGTGGTGATTGGGCCTTTCAATGATGCCTGCACTCTCACAATATTTGATTATTTTCCCCAATTGTTAATGTTACTTTGATCTTCTGAATAATACACAAAGATTCATGTCGCTATATTTTGATCTTCTGAATAATACACAAAGATTCATGTCGCTATATTTTGATCTTCTGAATAATACACAAAGATTCATGTCGCTATCCAACCAGTCAATGTAGTGGTATGTTGATTGGCCCATGTCAATGTGTAACTAATTGGACCTTCGAATAATTATTTAAAAAATATTGCAATTAGTAAAGTTTGGCATAAGAGATAAATTATGCTCTAGATTTACCAAACTACCCACTGGGTTAAATTTAGTTGCCAAAAAATCCAGTTATCTTTGAAAACAAAGACTAATTGAGTGCACCTATTGAGGGGGTAACAAGTACAACAAGCACAAACTTGAAGGTAGCATTTTGTGATAATACCTTGAGTGTTTATTAATTTTGAAGAGTTTTCTTTTTTTTTTTTTGCCATTCCTTTCTTGTGGGTGATTGCTATACATATTTTTCCTTCCATCATTCATATACTGAATCCTACATTTCCCTTCTTTTTTTTTTTCAGCATTTTCTTGGTTGCTATTCTTTTAAGAGCAAAACACTGCAAGACGATTATAGCCCGGAAGGTCTATGTAAAGCCGCAATGTATGCCTTGCATGTGAAGGAGGAGCTCGATTGCTGGCCGGAGAAAAGTCAACGGGAGAGAAGTTGGTTGACTATATCGGAAGCCGTTCAATGCTGCAGGCACGGTTGGATGAGAGAGGCTCTTGAGAAAGGCTTTTCGAAATGGTATGCAGATGGTATGATCAGCACTCTCCGAAAAAGGGATGAGTCAGATTAGTACCTTTTTTTTTTTTCTTTTCTCAAGAAGTTTCCAGTTTGGTTTCCTTATCTGAAGCAGTTTGTTTCTAGTTTTACTTATATTTTGTTTATGGAGTAGAAGGAAAATATGGGATTGAGATGGAAATTTACTGTTATATTAAGGTGTTTACGAAGAACAAGGAATATACTGGTCTTTCATCTCACCATTAGATGCAAATACTAACTAGGCTCATTCCACATCTGATGTACACCCTAAAAGAATTCACTGAGATTCAAAAGTACACACAACAGATTATATATATACTTTTTTTATTTAAGTTTATGTACAATAATTTCAACATAATAATTATGGTATGGGCTTAAACTTAGATACCTAAGTTTGTTTTTAGAGGTATAATATAAGTTTGTTTTTAGAAGTATAATATAATTGAATTGGCACACTTAAATATTTTTTTTACGTTATTGCTTAAATTTGGTACGGTGTAACAATTATAAAACACTACCAAGCAAAATTTTAAAAAATACCAAACTCTAAAAATACCAAACTCTACAAATTACTGAAAATTACGAAGCTCCATTGGCTGCGAAAATCTTTAAAACTTGGAAAATCTTTAGAGAATATTAGTTATATCTATTTTATTTTTCCTTGTCATAAAAACTATACAAACTATACAAAGAAAAACCTTACATCTTATTTCTCTAACTTTTTTTCACACATTTTGCATTTATTTATTTATTTTTTCATACATTATTAAAAAATCTACAAATCTACTACTATTATTTCTTCAAATATATATAAAGGCATTTCGACCTTTTTCAAACGGTCTAAATTCAACTTCTAAACTATTCAAATACAACATAATAAAACAATAATATGACAATCTACGAAAACAATTTTTTAAAACATTATAAAACAATAATATGACAATCTACAAAAACAATTATTCAATCTCCATATAATATATATTCTTTTAATAATTTCTCAAAGCTGGCCCCTCAATTGAGCTAGGGCTACATGAGTACACCCTTTTGGAAAATAATAAATCATTTGATAACAACAATTAGCCATATAAATGTTCCTCAAAATGATTATATTATCAACTTTAAATATACACTAATTATCATCCAAAAATCAGCTTATATACCCGAAATTTGGTCCTATAGTTTGAGGAGGAAAGGCCCACAAAGGAGCACGATGTTGGTCTTATAGTTTAATCAATTTTCGTCCTTTTTTAATTAAATTTTAATTCATGTTCAGGATAAAAATGACCAAATTTGATTAAAATAATAAATTTTAGGACTAAATTTGAAAGTGGTCAATATCGAGATGATTTTTTGGAAGGTGGTCAAATTATATGACCAATTTTAAAATTATGCCCATCATCAAGATATATCATCTGCACCTTCATTCCAAAACTCAGAAGCCATTAGCCCCTGAAAGCTATCCTCCATCTTGACCGGGTCAAAAACTCCATCATGTCCGTATTCATAACCCGACCCGAATCCCACCAGACTCGGCCCGTTTCGTGCCCCTTCGCAAACATCGTGCCCCTTTGTGGGCCTTTCCTCCGCTCCATGCCGGCTGGAGTCGACACGAACCGCCGTGGGCCCGGCAGAATCCGGCGGTCCGGAGTCTCGGCCAGTGAGCTCCTGGACGAGGGCCCGGAATTCGGAGGCAGTGGCCGTGAACTTGATGGGGTTTGTTATGTGGACGACTTTGAGTGGGCCTTTCTTCTTGGGGTTGCTGTTTGGGTTTTGTTGTCCGTGTGGCCTTCTCTCATTTTTCTGTTCCATTTTTTTTTTATTTTGTTTTCTTTTTATTTTTTTATTTTTTTCTGGTGCAAGGCTCAGCAAAGATTTCTTGTGAGGAAAATGGGAGCAAATGGATATATAGTGTGAGCATATAAACACGTGTGTGTGGTGGTGAGAGTAATTAATATGAAAGCGGCGTGTATAAATAGTCAAATACACACGTGCGTGTGTAGAACTGTGTGATGATACCATTACCTATATCACAAAATTTTATGGGAGGCGGTCTAACTGTTAAGCGAATCGAATTGTTATACTATCATTTTTTAAGTAAAATATATATATGTACACTATGAAATGTCATGCACATGCCTTCGATTTACTGCACAAACTTAATTTAGAGTTAGGTTTAAGTTCTAATAAAAATAAATGAAAACAATTTTATGGACGCTAGTTTGATATGACTATAAAACAAAATAAGTTGCTCTCGAGCTCGTTTCGCTCGACTTGTTGGGATTAACTTTTATGCAAATTTATCCGTCTTTAAGGCTTTAAGACGAACCGGGCCTGTTGATATAGCTTAGAAAAGGGAAAAGAGACCTCACCTTCTTGAGCATGGTTCACCTAGGTTTCGCCTTCCTGTTGCTTCCCCTAGCAGGATAGAAAGTAATTTTGCTACATTAGCAAATATTAAGCGGATTAAGCAAAAGTAGTCAGCTCGATGTAATTGACCTTTAGCTCTTAGCTCTACGGATGATTAAGAAGGCAGGATCAAAGCGGGTGACTGCCGAGCAGCAGCACTGCTCGTCCTGGCATAGCCGTATGATTTCGTCACAGATTGTATTGTCTCATCCCGGCTTGTAATGGCGAAAGCTAGATTTCATGGACCAGGTTGCCCAATTCTTTTGATGCGCACTCATTGGTCTCTGTCTCGAGTGTCGGCCTGTGAGTCGAAGATCTCTGTCTCGTCAACCATTCTAATTCCTAACCTGGAGGTTGGCTTGAGAAAGCTCGCCCAAGAGAAGAGAAAGAGATAAAAGTCAGTCGTCCAATGGATTTGTCAGATGGGGTGCAGTGCGCCATTCAACATCAAACTCATGATTCATGTACTGCAATTCTAGACAGCACTCGCAAAGGGAAAGCCCTTACTTATAAAATGAATCTAATTCTTCCTCCAGAGTTTCTGCCACTAGGCCATCCCTTAAGAGATAGGCGAGCAGGACGTTAAAGTAGGTGAGCCGATAGGAGTGGTCATCGTGTGGTAAATTTTGGGATTGAATAGATTGGCAGGTCTGCTTGTACCCGAAGACTCTGCTACATAAGATCTTCATGGTTCATAGGTCAATTGCATCTTTAGAAGTGAAGTCGTAGAAGCTACTGATAAGACAATTGTTGTGGGAGTTGAAGGATCGAAGGCGCAGGTAAGCGGGGGTCACGGATTTAGTTCAATTATATCGAGCCTGACCTATAATAAGGTTCCGAAGGAGGCTAAGCGATCAGAGGAGGAGAGTCCAGAGAGGAGGAAGCGAAGCGCAGTAAAGTCAAAAGTATTGGCGAAGTGAAGTCATAGAACCTCCCTGATAGCACGCCTATGACGTTCTACGCGTTCTTAGTCTCAAGCTAGTTTTGATTTTTCGAAGCTCCAATTCATTAGGGGGTATGGAGCCATAGTTCTTCGAAGTATCGCGTGCTAAGCTTCGTGCAGCTAAGTTAGCCGAACCCAAGCCTAGCGTCTAGAGGAGTCAGTTAGCCATAGGGGCGGTCAGAGGCACCGGCTAACTAATTCCAGATAAATACTCCTCAGGGTTCCAAACCTGCATCATAGAGACAATTGGGGCGCTACTTTGTTCCCCTACGCTTTTGTTAACTGGGTTTCATTAGGTGGTTCGGACTATCTTCTTGTAGCAATTTATGTACTGTTTTCTTGCTCAAGAGAGAATAGCTAGTGGTGACTCTCTCGTCTTGAAGTAAGGGTGATGGCTACATGGGTATCTCTTCCTTTGGATTTTTTGAACTTCTTGCAAAATTCAGTTCGTTAAGGCTCGATTTGTTCGGGCTCATGATTAACGAGTTGAGCTTTTTTAACGGCTCGTTAAGTTGGCTACACAGGGGTTCAGCCCATGATCAAGTATCAAGAACTCGAGCCTGAGCTCAAAACATGAGATCAATTTGTTTACTTTTTTAGTTTGTAATATGCAACGTATTAAATTTGAAACTTTTTTTTTTGTGTGTGAGTGCGAGAGAAGTAATTAATGCTACATTTGAACTCGACTCGAATAGTGAATTAAAGCACGTGTAGAAGTGTCAAACTTTGCAATTGAAGATCTAAGGTGAGATTATAATTCAAGCAACATTTGATATTATCATTTTCAATTTTGATCCTTGATATCTATTTCCTTCCTCAGTTTATGGATAAAATTTAGGTTATA
>CACSLK010030184.1:19581869-19602025 GCA_902706635.1 Striga hermonthica | reverse complement strand
TTTTTTTTTTTTTTTTTGGGTTCTGCCATTCTTTCTTTTCCTTTTCCTTATGCCATGCCAATGCAACTTCCTGAGTGGTTTTAAAGAAAGTTCTATTTAAGCTCTTTGTGTGGTATACTTGGGAAGATGTGGGGCATTTGATTGGGGAATTTGACATCTCTCCCTCACACACAATTAAAAATAACTTCAAAGTTTAAAGACATATCGGCCTAGACTTTACGGTGGTGACTTTAAGACCTGTAAATGAGCCGAGCCAAGCCGAGCTCGAGCTCAAGCGCCGAGCCCGCTTGGCTCGTTAAATAAACGAGCCTGAAATCGGGTTCGAGCTCGGCTCGTTTATCACTAATAATGAGCCGAGTTCGAGCTTTAACGAGCCGAGTTCGAGCTTTAACGAGCCAAACTATAGAATATTATATTAAATTATCTTTTCCAGCCGTATCGAGCCGAGCCGAGGTCGGCTCGTTAACCGAACAAGCTTTAAATGAGCTCGAGCTCGGCTCACTCGATCCTTAACGAGCCGAGCTCAAGCCAAGCCGAGCGAGGCTCCTGTAATTTAATAGCACTAGCTACTCTATTCCAATTAGTTTCCTATCCTCGTGCAGGAAGCTAACAAAGGAGCTTTGTGAGGTGATTGAAAATTATGGTCTCGTCAATTTCAGCACTTTGGACATTCAGGCACGTTCAAATCTCTGACATGGTGGAACGAGTCAATATGAGCTTTTAAATTCTCTAATGGTCTTAACCCCAAAGCTTTTGCAGGATAAAGAGAGCGTTGGAAATCTAGTTAAACTCATTGACAAGTCCAACGGCTATATATTTGCTGGTATTGATGCAAGTGCAGTTGAGTTCAGCAAAATAGCAGTTGCTCCAGCCGATTGGGACTATTACAGATATCCTTAATTACAACCAAACATTTGTTTTTACTTTCGTTTTCTTTCAATAATCTCTCTTTTTATCTCATTTTAGATTATCAAAATTCAGCCATGGCTCTTGCGAAATAATATCCAGTTGGATGTGTGTTATCTGGTAATCTGACTAAACCTAAGTGAAAAAAAAAATAAAAATCTTGAATCGTATCGGTTGAAACTTGAAAGTGCAATTAGATTTTCCTTGACATGGTGGATTCACAGTTGCAGCAGTACAGGAAAAATACATAAAGGATGATGACATGTCCTTCGACATTGACCCGGATGATAAGGTGAAGCTAGAAGTGATATAATTCATGAGAATATGTTTTCAAACTTGCCATGTTATGTTTACTCTTCGTATTTTTACACAAGAGGCAGGTAACATTTAGTGCTCTACTTTTTGGTTGTAATTAATTGCAAATTTCAGCTTCTCAATCTGCTCTGCTACTATAAAATGTCAACCGAAGGTTTTGAGGTGATGATATATGAACCTTAGCTGCTAAATACCTTTCTGTATTTAACAAAGTAGAGTATTTTGACCGTCTTCTTATACAATCTTTATTGACATAAAAAGGAGTGATTTACTTTATCCGAACTTTTATATTCATTTATCATGGCAATATAAAGTTCTTGCTTGTGCAAAATTACAGGCTTTCTTTTTGGTTTAATCAGAAAATTAATTTCAATTATGCTTATTTTATTTCCATATTTACCGTATTTCGTCCTCCTTTCTCTTCCTCTATTTTTTTTGCTGATATTGGTACTCTGAAAACTGTTTAGTTACTATGTCTTCGAAAGTGAATTTCGGGTTGTGATCCTTATCTGATCATGAAAGCTTTGATTTTTATGGTGTTCTGGATAATAAGTTTTATATTTTATGGTTCGAATACCTTCTGCACGTTAATTGGTATCTATCACTATCTGTTCTAGTTGCACTTCTTTGGATTTTTATGTGATTATCTCATTTTTGTCATTGATCTTAGCCTTGTGAATTTGTCTTTTCTTCATTTCATAGTCTGCCCTTAAGTTGAGTCACATCAAAGGTCCCGGTTTCTTGTACTTGTTAGTGTTCTATACGATGCATTAGTGTTGTTTTGTGTACTCATGCACATTATGATAACTCAGTGATTTTTGTTCAAATATGAGAATTTTTACGCGGTGCAAATAGGCCTGTAAACGAGTCTAGCCGAGCTCGATCTTAGGATGAGCTCGAGCCCTTAACAAACCTGAAATCAAGCTTGAGCTCGGCTCGTTTATCACTAGTAACAAGCCGATCTCGAGCTTTAACGAGTCGAACTATTCAAATTATATAAAAATTCACTTTTCGTGCCTTATCGAAGCTCGACTCGTTAACCTAACGTACCGAATCAGACTTGTTTAATTTAAAGCACTGAGTGTAAATCATGATGCTCATTGTGTATTTTTGGATGTTTTTCAGTGTGGTGAGATTGAGTGTGCCTATGGGATAGGATAAGTGGGTGAGGGTGGGCCGTTTTGCAATAAAATGATTTGAAAGGACCCCATTGAAATTGAATGAGATTAGGAATCACGCTTTTGCTTTTACTTCGTCTTTTAAGGCATTGCATGTGCGTTTGTCCCTTGATTTGCTTTCTCTCTCCATTTGTGCATCGATTAATCGACTTTAATTTGTGGTTTGGTGATGTAGTTATTATTTGACTCGAGTTGTTCGTGAACACAATTCGGTTTGACTCTTTAAAGTATTTAACGAATTGAGTTTGAACAACTAATGATTTCATTTACTAAACGAATTGAGTCGAGCTTGTTCAAGAATTTTTTTTTTTAATAAAATATAATCATGAAAGTCGAGCCGGCTTGAGTCGAGTTTTTTGTCGTTTATTAGACGATGTGGTTAATAAATGATCACGTCATATCATTCATGCCATGCAGCACATGCTGGTTTCATCTTTTAAGAATGCGGAATGCCCACGAATTTCAGAGATTATTCACTAACTCGCTAATTTTTATTTATTGGTAATTGCAAAAGTTAAATCAATTGATTGATTATATATACAAAGTTGTTGCCATATTTTATTATTTTGTTGTAATTTCATTTGAGGTTTTCAAAGACTTTATTTAATTGGGATTTTCAAAGACTTTTTAAAACTTCATAAATCTTAGTGTATTCAGTTTAGATTTGTTTAGACTTTTAAAAGTCTTGAGGGTATTCAATTTAGATTTTAAAAAGTCTTGCAAAATCATGAGGTATTGAACTTATTTTAGACTGATTTGTTAAGATTTTTTAAGATTTGACAAGATTTCTAAAGAAAAATTCTTATACGAAATTTTACTTCAAATCTCACCTCCAAACTTAAGATTTTTTACATAATTCCTCCAAAATTTGAAAATCTTAAAAAGTTGCAACGCTTAAAAAGTCTCAAAATGTTATTTGAAATCCCAATTAAATACACCCTACTAATATTTTAGAAATTCTATTGTATTTAACTTAGATTTTTTATGTCTCGAGGTATTTGTTTTAGATTTTAATATCTTACAAAATCCTGAATTATTTAACTTATATGAGAACATGATTTGTTAAGACTTTTTAAGTTTTGCTGAGATTGCAAAAAGAAAAAACTTTTTTACGAAATCTCATTCAAAATCCTACCTCCAGTCTCTAGACTTAAGATTTCATATGATTTTTCTAAAATTTAAAAATCTTAAAAAGTTTTAAATTTTAGAAAGTCCCAAAATGTCACTCGAACTCGTAAACGAATACACCCCTAAACCATTATAAACTATTAGGTTTGAAGGGAGGCCACATTTTCCTATTTATCAAGTTGAAAGGGATAATTGAAGCTAGAATATGAAGGTGGACCACATTAATCGTGGCCTGCGAGTCTTCGTAAACCAAATGTTGCCACTGAATATGTATTGTCAATTTGTCATTTTGAGAATTGACTTCATGTATAGTGTTTCATTAGAGAAGTAAATAATAACTACTTATACATATGTATATTAAGATTTGTAAACTTAATAAATACTAGAATAAGTTAAATATATAATATAAATATATATATATATATATATATATCATTTTCCAGGACTACGATAATAAAATAATTATTGTAATAAGAATCAAATTATTAATTAATATTAAATAAAATATATTAGTCACCATATGATTTGAGTTCAGAGAAAATATTATATAATACATGATGAATAAGGCTATGTTTGGTAAAACTAGCTGATAAGTTAGTTTATAGCTTATTAGAGCTTATAGCTTATAGCTTATGACTTATAGCTGAAAAGCTAGCTTATATGATAAAAGTGTTTGGAAAAATTATCTGATAAGCTAGCTGAAATAAAAATTTCAACGAGCTTATTTGAAAAGCTACAAAAAGAAGCTTATAAAGTAAGCTCGAGCTTTTTAAATAAGATCGTCCTACCAAACGTAGCTTATTTAAATACAGTGAGCTTATAAACTAATCAAATAAGCTATAAGCTAGCTTATTGGTCTACCAAACATAGCCTAAAGTCATAGAATTGACAGGTGTCATTTTAAGTATATATAAATACGCAGTTTTTACTAAAAAGTATTTACAATTTAAAATAAAGACTGCTCTTTTTATATTTTTAATAATTAAGAATATTTTAACTTATTTGCTAGTTGTATTTTTTTAGTTGGTGAAAACTCAATCGTAGATTATTTACGTATAATTCCGTTCCCAATTCATATTAATTGATGTTTTCCTTATAACAACTACAATCACCATCATTTTTGAGAAGTTAACGTGATAAATCATTTTGTTATTCACTAACAATCACTATCATTTGGGAACTTAACGTGATAGTTCATTTTTGTTATTTTATTTATTTTAATCAAACAAATTGTTGTAAGTCGGGTAATCGAACATTTTCGATTTAATTCAGTATTCGTGATTCGTATTCGTGAAAACACGAATTTGAGTTAGAATAAAAATAGTGTTTAGTATTCGAATCCGAATCCGGATATGCACATATTTGATTCGAAATTATCGAATATTCGATTTGTTAATAATATATAATTTAATCTTTTGTATTCATTTTTAAAAATTATTTTTAAATATGTACATATATATATTTATATATTTTTTATAATATATATTTTTAAATAAAAATATATATTTTTAAATAAATTAAATATAGTTTTTGAATAAAAATATACTTTTTCTGTTTTAAATTTATATTTAATATATTTTTATATATATTACAAATAAAATCTTACGTTATCGCATCAAATCTATTTAATTATCTTAATCGAATCAAATATGAATTACAAAGTAAATTTGATAACAAATTGAATACTGATATGAATAGTTGAATATTTTTACGAATTCGGATCGAATAGTTGAGTATTCGCTTCGATTTGATACAACTATAGTTTTAAGTATGCGCTCCATCCCACTAAAACAGAAAGCTAATAAAAAGCTCTCAAACTATTATGACGATATTATTAAGCTATGTATCATCCACACTTAATGGGAGATAATTTCAAATTATTTGATGAAAAATAAAAAAAATAAAAAAAAAAAACTTAAGCCATTGATTTTATGACATGAAGCTTGATGTATAATTGTTAAATTTTAGAATTCAAAGTCAAGTTTATGAATGTACCTTTGTATCTAAGCGTGCTAATGCAGAACATATATCTATTCAACTAACTTCACATTTGCAAATTGATCATAGTCATTGAGCTTTTATTTAAATTAGATGATAAAAAAGAACACCTTTTTTCACCAAACAACATTATATTATGCATAAAGAAAATCCATTTGCATGATTTATATATAGGCTTGTAAACTAGTTGAACCGAACTAAACTAGTTGTAAAGTCGTTAAACGAGTCTAAGCTTAAGCTTTGCTAAATACGAGTTTTAACAAGCTGATATATGACAAAATTTTTAAAAAATATGTAACATTTCTATTTATCAGACTGAACCGAGTAGAATCTCCGACTTAATATTAACCAAGTGAGTTTTAAATAAAATTGAGCTCGACTTTTTCTTAAATGAATCGAGTCACAACGAGCCGAGCCAAACCGAACCGTAATAGTGAAAAGCTCGTTTTATTCAACACTAGTTTTGTTTAACAGTTACTTTCTACATGACACTTGCAAGCTTTATAACTCTCTCTCTACAGCAATTCACAATACATACTGACAGTGCCTTGTGCCACTCGCTTTCCCTCTCCACCTATACATACAACTTATGAATGATATTTTTGTACGTATTTGCCGGCGGAGGCCCTAACCAGAAGCAGTTATCCGTCCATCGGGGCCCGGAGTTTTGGGGATTTTTGGAATTATTTAACAGGTAAGAAGCTTTGATCTGTGATTAGATGGGGAGCTATCAGAATTACAGTTGTGGAGATGCGGAGACGCCGAAGATGACGTCACCCGGCTCGTACAAGGCTAAGCGGAGGCCTTCCACGGCGGCCACGGATGACGTCATCACGCTGATGCATGGCTCGGACCCCGTCCGCGTCGAGCTGTCTCGGCTCGAGAACGAAGTTCGAGGTACTTGTGTGTGTGTGTGTGTGTGTGTGATTTGGGGTTTGTTTCTGGATTGTGACTGTGTTTGTTTCGCAGAGAGTGAGTCTGATTTGGGTTCGAGTTAAAGTGTTCTGTTAGCTGTAGATTATGTGTGATTCTGTTTGCTTTTTGCTATTTTATATGCATAAACGAAGAAGGCTCTGTGTGCTATCTAACGCGTTGTTAGTTTATTGGAAAAAAGTTTACTGCTTATTTATGTTAAGAAACTGTATGTAAAATGTTAAAATGAGAAAGTGATAAACCCAGGCTCTCCCTTGTAGATTGTCGTAATTTGTTGAGCGATTTAGAACATTCGCTCGAGCTACTTCTTCCGTAAGCTTGCAGGTTGTGTGCGCGCGGGATTGATTGGTTGAGTTCTTGTTACAACAATCGTTTTGTTTTGTTTTGTTTTATTGTTTTCAACTTATAAAATTAAGATGCTTAAAGTGTCAGACATTGAGCAATTTTAACGCGGGAGTGGTCAATTTCCACTCGGATAGGAAATGAAGATGGAGTCTGTGGAATAGGGAATATTCAGACAGATAGTATGCAGATTATTGGCCTTAGAAGCAAAGATTTTATTGTGTTATAAAGATTGCAACTGTTATGTATTACTGAAGACAGCAAAAAAGGAAGTATAGTAATATTGGGCGGCATGTGGTTGTGGAATGTGGGCTATGAATGTTTGAGAGTAAAGGCAATTATGGAGGACACACTCGCTTTTGCTTGATGGGCTCTCTTAGAAGGCATAATTTCCCATTTTAAAGATGCTCCACAACACTTACTTTTATGTGTCCTAGCATTTCACATAGCGCCAGATGCACGATTCAACCTTTTTAAGTTTGTCAAGAAATAGCGTTTCCTCTCCACTTAGTTGCAGTTTTTTTTAAACCAAACGATGCAAATCATTTAATATTAATAGGTGTAATCAGGTGAAATTGGAAAACTAGTTAACTGAGAATACCATGATGAAACACATTCATGAAATGGTTAGTGTTCTGAGGCTGTCATTTCTCAGACGCCATGTGCCTTTAAGCTACTGCGTTTTACTTTGGACGCGAGTGGCAGTTAGTAAGTAGTAGAGATGGATATTGCAAAATTTTTTTAAATTCACCAGATTCTTGAATGGTGTTATTAAATAAATAAAGTGTCCGAGGCCTTGCCCAACGTGTCTACGTTAGAGCATAGTCTTCCTTTGGAAAATCTATGTTGTATGGTTAGTAAGGGGTCAGATATAAATGGGATAAAGCTTGCTAACTGTATCTGGCAGTTTTCCAAGGCAATTTACAATCCTACAGTCAACTGATGTACGAGTAAATGAAGTAAATCATTGAGTTTTACAGTTTTTGTTATTATCCATGGTCATATCTTGAAGCGGATGAGGTCAAGTTGCTCTTGTCTTTTAATCAAAGCCAGAAGAGCCTGAATAGCTCGAATGTACTTGCTCTAAGGTAAAAGAGACAAATGCAAGATTGTTTGTTCGTATTAAAAATTATTTCCAATGTGTAGGGAAAGACAGAGAAATAGGAGAGGCGTATGCAGAAATAAAAGCATTAAAGTATTCCGAACGACTTAAACAGAAGGCCGTTGAAGAGGTACACTGACTCATCCGGTGTTTTCTTTTCCTCTTATATCGTCAAATTTGGAGAAGTTATAGTGGAAGTGATGTAAACATGATTTAAACTTATAATATGCTTCAAGCAGTTGAATTTCCATCACGTTATTGGGTGTGCCAACATAATTTGGGTAAATGCTTTTGTAAAAAACCATTGAAGTTAGCCAGTTATATTACCATGAAATTTGTTTCCTGATGAATGATTATGTTGCACGAATCATTCAAAAGACCATTTTCTCTTTCAGATTGATTTTTCTCTTCATTATTTTACGTATATTAGGGTGGGGTTGATTGTTTCTGAGGTCATAAAGATTGCCTCCTTGTCCTAAAGAGCACTTTCTTATATCATTATGTTTTTGGCTTTTTGCTAGCTTACTGATGTGTTGAAGAAAGTGAGCGAGAAGTTGAAAGTGACAGAATCTCAACTCGAAAGCAAGGTATGTTTTGGGTTATCTAAACTCTTAGTATTCTCTCTCTCTCTCTCTCTCTCTCTCTCTCTCTCTCTCTCTCCCCTTGTGTGTGTGTGTGTGGTTTCCAGCTCCTACATCATCGTTATTCTTGATAGGGAGAATCTATTAAGAAATTTTTGAATACATATGCATTCTATAAGATTTTAATACTCCATTCTTTCTTGTGAATCTCAGAATCTCGAAATAAAGAAGATAAATGAGGAGAAAAAAGCGGCCTTGGCTGCACAATTTGCTGCTGAGGCCACACTTAGAAGGGTGCATGCTGCCCAGAAAGATGACGAGATGCCCCCAATAGAGGCAATCATCACGCCTCTGGAAGCCGAGCTAAAACTAACGAGGACAGAGGTAAGGCAATTTTATCACTTTCAAATTTTCATCAATCATTATCCTGAATGGATGTAAACTGCTATCTGATTGGATATGGATGTTGCTTTATATAAAGGTGGCAAAGCTTCAGGAGGGTAATAAAGCACTCGACCGGCTCACTAAATCGAAAGAGGCCGCCCTCTTGGACGCTGAACGTACGGTTCAGATGGCTCTAGCAAAAGCATCCTTGGTTGATGATTTGCAGAACAAAAACCAAGAGCTTGGCAAACAGATAGAGATTTGCCAGGTTTGGTTTTTTAGAACTGTCTGTGTCCATATGAATCAGGTTTCAGTATAGATTTTTGATAAAGCTTGTGGTATCATATCAGGAGGAGAATAAAATATTGGACAAAATGCACAGACAAAAGGTTTCAGAAGTGGAGAAGCTAACGCAAACAGTACGGGAACTCGAAGAGGCTGTTTTGGCTGGAGGTGCCGCTGCAAATGCTGTTCGTGAATACCAAAGAAAAGTGCAAGAAATAAATGTAAAGTGCTTTAAATTTCCAGTCTTCAATTATTATATCAATGGAAGCTCTGTGCGATACTGTTAGAGTCTGCAATGAAAATGTGTTTCGTGCGGTGTTTCTAATTGTCAAAGCTTGAGCAGGAAGAGAAGAGAATTCTAGATCGTGAATTAGCTCGTGCTAAGATATCGGCAAATCGTGTAGCTGTTGTCGTTGCAAATGATTGGAAAGATGCCAGTGACAAAGTTATGCCAGTGAAGCAGTGGCTTGAAGAAAGAAAATTCTACCAGGTCCTCTAAATGACCTTGATTGTTATAATTTTCTGAAAATATAAAGATTGTGGAAATGTAAAATACTTCAATAAAATTCATAACTGCTGTAAAAAAATAATTTGTTCCTGTTACTGTAACACAGTTGATTAGTAATTACAGTAAATAATAAAGTACGCACGACTACTACTTCTTCTTCTTTTTTTTTTTATTACCTTTTTTCTAGTTTTCATCTTTACGTGTTTAATCACGGATTGCAGTTTAAATATTTGACAAAGTTAATTTCAAATGTTCAAGATAGAAAAGATGGAGAAATTTATTTAGTAATGAGTGAGGGAATATCGTAACCATGATATATCATATTCACGCATCACATTTGATATAATTCAGTCTTCAATTTTGGGTCGAGACAGGGAGAAATGCAACAACTAAGAGATAAGCTGGCAATTGCAGACCGTGCAGCTAAGGCGGAAGCACAAATGAAGGTGACCAATGCTTGATGTTTGTCAAACTCTTCTCCTGCCAGTCGTTTTCACTATAAAACTGATGTCAGTCCTTTTTATGTTACTATTAGGAAAAATTCCAATTACGCTTTAAAGTGTTGGAGGAAAGGCTTAAAGCGTGTCCCAATGGCACAACCCGTGCTTCGTCACTAGGAAGAAGTATGAGCAATGGGATTTCACGTAGAGAGTCACAAAGAGGATTAGAGAACTTTTCCACACCACCTTCAAATGTCTTTTTGTCGAGAAAAGCTAGAATTTCAGGATCACCCAGATCAATAAGTAGTCCAAATCACGCGAAGACTTTGTCGAGCTCGTTTTACAGTGATAGCAGGCTAACCACTGATGAAAAGGTGATTCCAGAGAAGGAAGACAATGGGAACGGATGTGTTTTGACTGATAATAAGATGAAAACTGATGATGAAGACTGTGTTTCGGGCATGCTGTATGACATGCTGCAGAAAGAGGTCATGTCACTGCGTAAAGCTTGCGATTTGAAAGATCAAAGCCTGAAGGACAAGGATGATGCGATTGAGGTTCTGTGATTAATTCTTATTTTATTATTATTTATGAATACTATATGGGAAGTTTGGGGTAATTGGAGGAGAGAAACTTGGAAGTTCATTACTAACCTTTTTGGATTCTTTTGTGAATTCTGCAAAATCTCTCTCTCTCTCTCTCTCCCTCTCTCTCTCCCTCTCTCCCTCTCTCCCTCTCTCCCTCTCTCTCTCTCTCACGCCACGTTGGACATTTTGGCATGAAAACTCTCTCTCACACACACACACACACACAAGCTACTTTGAACATTTTGGCATGGAAAATCTCTCTCTCTCTTTCTCTCTCTCTCACGCTGCTTTAGACATTTTGGCATGAAAACCACACAGATGTTGGCAAAAAAGGTTGATATGTTGAATAAAGCTATGGAAGTTGAGGCCAAGAAAATGCGGCGGGAAGTAGCCACTGTGGAGAAGGAACTTGCTACCATGCGCAATGGTAAAGATCTACTAGATCAAAAGGCCCGACATTCCATAAGGTAGACCCTTATTGAGTTTTTTCATGCACATTCCATAAGCTAGACCTTAAAATCAATTATAGATAGTTGTACATGTATCTGTAAACTAGTGCTCGTTTGGGCTAGTCTGTTGAATCAATGTATCTGTAAACTAGTGCCCGTTTTTCTCATTATTGGGTATTTCTTTATTTATGATGCATCGAGAAGATATTCTTTTCTTGATTGTTTACAGGTCCAACTTGAATCTATCGCTTAAAAGACACGTTTTTCAAATATATGTTAATTTTTTTTTTCTTTTGCTCGATTTTCAGGAACGGAAAGTACCCGTGAGGCGTGTACGTGATACTGAATTATGCAACGACAAGGATGGTTTTACAAGCACGCGGTAGTTTTGTAAGCAATATGCATATAGTACTGTAAATAGTAGATAAACTATAGCTCAACACATTTAGTGTTCATCTTTGCTGTATATCCGCAAATCATTCATCGAGCAAATGAGACGATCTATATAATGTTTGGAGAATTGTTAACTAATTCGAAAATGTTCCAAATAGAAAACAATTAAATATAGGGAAATGTTACAGTCCCGTTACAGAACCATTCCGTTGGGATTTGTACCCGTTAGATCATCATGTAACCATCGTGGATAGTTGATCTAACAGTTATAAACCCCGACGGAATGGTTCCGTAATAGTATCTCCAGTTTATTCAATAGTCAATACTATGAATATGAAACCATCAAAGAGACCAAACTTAATTCTGATGGTATTTATCGTTTCTCTTTAACTTTGTAGCTTCCATATAAAAAAACTCTGTATAAATCAACGTGCTTAGAGTTGCCTGCCAAATTTCATGAGAAAAACAAAAATAAAAAATAAAAAAAAAAACTCATGGAAAACGTCACCACAATTACTTTTAATCAATGTTCTAAGCGGCAAGATGCCTAGACATTTTTATTTTTATTTTTTATAATCAAAATATAATAATTATATTTAAATTAATATGATAATTACAAGTATAATATATTTAACCAACACAACTAACAAATAATCCAACGTTAATTAGTAGGTTTTAATAATCTTTGTATTTATATAAAGTCACTTATTTTGGTATTAATTAGTATATCTTAGATAATTTAACATATAAATTAGGTACAAAAATAAATATAAATAAATTGATTCACGAAGCCTTCTAGTGCTCGAACTAGGCGCTACTAAACTCTGGGTAATGGTATCAACTAGGGTTGTATCCGACGTTGATAAACAAAAACTCGTTCAACCTCATTCGTTTATTAATCTAGTCGAATTTGAATATAAAATTAACCTTGTTTACTAATCGAACGAACATTAACTCGTTTCAATAATGTTTACAAATGTTAATATATTATAATTTTATTTTACTTTCTGGATATTTACATGATATTTTTACAAGAAATCTAAAATATAAAAATGCTTTTTTTTTTTCAAGATCAAATGAGTTGAACGAACAAATTTCGAGTGAATTAAACATTTTCAAAAATGTTTGTGTTCTAAATTATACGAACAAGAACGAACTTGAACTTTGACGAACAATTCAACGAACGAGTTCAAACATAATTTTTTGTTTAATAAATAAATAAATAAACACGAATAATACTTAAACGCAAACGAACGCGAGCTCGAAATGCCAAACTCAGACTCATTCGGTTGGATTAGACCATTTCCTTATTAAAAATTTGGGGCCATTTTAATATTGGGTAAAGTCCACTTTTGTCCTCCATGTTTAGGGGTATCCAGACTGAGTCCCTATTATTTTTTGCTGCCCAATTTTAGTCCTTAAAACAAAAATGTAGTCCCTATTATGTTTTGGTGCCCAATTTTAGTCTTTAAAACAAAAAATGTAGTCCCTATTATGTTTTGGTGCCCAATTTTAGTCCTTAAAACAAAAAATGTAGTCCCTATTATGTTTTTGTGCCCAATTTTAGTCCTTAAAACAAATAAATATAGTCCCTATTATGTTTGGGTGCCCAATTTTAGTCCTAAAAATAAAAAAATGTAGTTCATATTATGTTTTGGTGCCCAATTTTAGTCCTAAAAACCAAAAAATGTAGTCCCTTAACCTCAATTTATGTGAATTAACGGTCTATTTTTGTTAATAACATCAAAGTAGTTATGTAAAATAATTTAAAATATCAAAAAGATGTAATCAAATTTCAAAGGAACAAATTATTGACCTGATTATAAAAATCATGATACATTCATTGCATAATTATTAATTATTAACTATTAAATAATAAAATTATATATTTATATTACATACCCTGCACACAACAATCCATCCACTCGTCCGTGAGTGGGTCCGGCTCATTTTGTAGTGCCTTGCGCATTTCCCTGACGAAGCCTCCTGGGTCGTCGTGCGTCCGACAGTTGGGGAACTGCTTGAAGAACTCGTTCGAGGGGTGGTTTGCGTAAATGACAATTTTGTCCACTGTCAGTGCCTCAATAATTTGTTCATTTGAAATTTGATTACATCTTTCGATGTTTTAAATTATTTTACACAACTACTTTGATGTTATTAACAAAAATGGACTGTTAATTCACATAAATTGAGGTTAAGGGACTGTATTTTTTGGTTTTTAGGACTAAAATTGGGATATGGACTACATTTTTTGATTTTTAAGACTAAAATTGGGCACCCAAACATAATAGGGACTATATTTATTTGTTTTAACGACTAAAATTGGGCACGAAAACATAATAGGGACTACATTTTTTGTTTTAAGGACTAAAATTGGGCACCAAAACATAATAGAGACTACATTTTTTGTTTTAAGGACTAAAATTGAGCACCAAAACATAATAGGGACTACATTTTTTTGTTATAAGGACTAAAATTGGGCAGCAAAAAATAATAGGGACTCAGTCTGGATACCATAAACGTAGAGGACCAAAAGTGGACTTTACCCTTTAATATTTTCACTATTTCGTGATTAGCGTTTTAGAAGTATCACAAACGTTTCCCCTCCCAACTCCAAAGCCCTACGCTATCTTCACCGGACCCCTTAAACCCCTTCACGCTTCAACCGCAAATACCCAGTTTGCTCTACCAGAAGAAGACAACAGTTTGAAAGCGAACCCCAAAGCCAGAAAGAAAGTGAAAGATATATATGAATGGCGGCCCCTCTTCTCAGAGCAAATAGCTCTCTCAAGCGCATGGCCTCTCGTTTCTTGGCTTCCGTTAACTCCTTTCATTCTCATGGCCACTGTCATCTCACGCCCTCCTCTCCTTTTGCCGTCGCTCGACCCTCATTCACATTTCTTAACAGCAGGTGCCCATTTTATATCCTTTTTGTTTTTCTTGTTAAGCTGTGTATGTGGACTGATTTGTCTGCAGTAATTTGTGTAATGGGCTTGTTTAATATTTCAAGGTCCCATTTCTTTTGGTGGGTTTTGTTGAAAAAAAAAATGTTTAGGGGGTTCTTATTGGGTGATAGTGTAATTTTTAAGTAGTATTTTGGATTTTGAGGAGCACCATGAGGTGGATCTCATGTTTTGGACCAGCAGTTTCCTTATAGATTCTAAGGGGGGGAATTTAGTATCGTTGGCAAGGTTTCCCTTTGCTGTTGTTGGATGATTGTAAGCTATTCTTACAGCCTTGTTTGTTTCAGAGCGATTGATGGGTGGAGCTTGAGGAAGGTTTCAAGCAAGCATGTACCGTGGAATGCTGTGGCTCCCAGAGCATTTATGTCATCAACCGTCAGCACCGAGGCTGTTCGTGAGAGTAAAGTCTCGAAAGAATATGGGTCGGAGCAGATTCAGGTGAAATTCCTGGCCTTTGACGAACATGTTAACATATGTAATCTCTTGCCATGTAGTCATGTTTTCAACACCTCTTTCCTAGTTAGCAGATCTTGACACAATATGCTTTTATTTGTCCTTTCTTTTTTTCTTTAAGGTATTGGAAGGATTAGAAGCTGTAAGAAAACGACCTGCCATGTACATCGGAAGCACTGGGTCCCGCGGCCTTCATCATTTGGTGTGTCGTTTTTTTCCTTTTGTTTGCTTATTTATTATGGCTATTGTTAAGGAAAAGTGCCGACTCGTTTTGCTTAATCTGTTGTCAGGTTTATGAAATCTTGGATAATGCCATTGATGAGGCACAAGCAGGATTTGCTTCAAAGATTGACGTTATTCTACTAGCGGATAATTCAGTGAGCATCACAGACAATGGGCGTGGGGTATGTGCTTTCCCACTGGGTATAGATTAAATGAGGCAAAATTATCTGTTTTGTGTACGTAGTAAGAATGCTACTTATGCCTAGTTAGCATGTAATCATGTGTGAGAATTATTTTCATATTCTAACATTTATTGCTTGTGTACAGATCCCAACTGATTTACATCCAACCACAAAAAAGTCTGCTTTGGAGACTGTCTTAACAGTAAGGGTTCCTTTTGCTAATTCTAATTTCAAGCCCTTTAAATTGTGTAGGGAATCCTTTTGTTTGGATCGATATCTTCATAGTTAATAAGGCATTTGTTTCTTATTTGATACCTGAAAATATGTTGATCTAGGCCTCTACTGTAAATAGACTATTACTTTAGATGAGCCCTGTCATGTAAGTTCTTGTTATTGGATGAACTATGTTTTATGTCTAGCTATTGGCAAAAGTCATTATTTTATTCTTATCATAGCGAAGCATTATTGCAGGTTTTGCATGCAGGTGGAAAGTTTGGTGGTTCGAGTAGTGGTTATACCGTGTCAGGTGGTCTACATGGTGTCGGTTTATCAGTTGTTAATGCACTGTCTGAGGTATCTCTTCTTATTCATTTAACATTACAACTTCTAATTCTGTATTCTTCTCCATTTATTTTCTCTTCTTGTTCATTAGATTAAATTTTTTTTATATGTTTGTTCTGTAATATATATTAAAAAATATATATTGGTTTCTTGATTCATTTAATCATACCAAGTCTTATGACTTGTTATTAAGAAGCACATTTTTGAACATGTAATCTTACATACTTTTTGGTATGACAATTGTATTTTCATCCTTGTCTTTGCTTGTGGACAGGCCCTTGAAGTTACTGTGTGGCGCAACGGTAAGGAGTACAAGCAGAAGTATTCTCAGGGAAGAACCGTTACAGATTTAATTTCTAACGAGCTTCCAGCTGAAATGAGTGACCGTCAAGGGACTCGCATACATTTTTGGCCGGACAAAGAAAGTAAATATTTTTTTTCTTTTCTTTTTTTTTTTCATTTTTCTTTTTGGTAAAACTAATGCTGATGGATTGGACTCCTTCCGGAATGTGCCTCAGTATTTACAACTGCTATTGAGTATGACTACAACACAATTTCTGGAAGAATCAGGGAGCTTGCTTTCCTCAATCCTGAGGTACATCATTAATTTTGTTTGTTCATGATTCTGTATATCTGTAACGTTTTTCACTTTAGTTCATGGAGGTTGATAGTCATATTAGAATATATATCTCCTCATATTTTTGTTCTAGCACTAACAAAAGATGAGAGATTTTTCTCATGTATAGGTCACAATTGGACTTGAAAAGGAGTACGTAGACCCAGAGAAGAAGCTGTATAATGAGTACAACTATGCTGGAGGATTAGTGGAATATGTGAAGTGGCTTAATGAAGATAAGGTATGCTTTATGTTTTTGTTGCTTGTTCATCATCATCATCATCATCATCAACATACCCAGTATATTCCCAACAGGTTGGGGTCTGGGGGGTCAGTTGTACGCAGACCTTACCCTTGTATTTATACAAGGAGGCTGTTTCCATAGCGACCCAAGGTGCGTTGCGTCGTTTGATATATTTTTTTTCTAGAAACTTCACTAATAGAAGAAGCACTAGAATTTAATTGAGCCATTTTGATCTAGTCCATTATTAGCACTATACTTTTTTTACCTGTGCCCTTGGTATGGGGATATATGAAGTACATTTATGACGAAATTTCTCTTTCATTCATTAAACTTTTAGTGCTACTACTCTGTTCCTTAGTGGGGCATTAAAGGTTTGGCAGTTTAGCTTGCTTTTGGCACTGTGTGTGTATTAGTGATTAAAAACCAATTGTTCGATAGAGAAAAAGAAATAAAAATCGTGCAGTACTGTTGTTTGTTATGGACCTTTGTGCTTCTGCAGTTTGGTTTTTATGCTCCCATTGCTGATTAACGCCTTCTAGAAACAAAGTTTATCTAATTTTCTGAGTCATTGTAGTTCCATTTGTCCTCAAAACCAGATAGCTTATAAGTGATTTTGACACGTGTAATTTGAAATATTCTCATAACTTCATAAATTCCTGGTCCAGAAACCTCTTCATGATGTAGTGGGTTTTAGAAAAGAAGCTGATGGAATCTCAATTGATGTAGCACTTCAATGGTAAGAATCTGAATTTGTCATTTTCTTCTTCTTTTTTTTTTCCCCCTCTTGTTTTAAATCTTATGAATTTAATTTGGATATGTCGATCTTTATACAGGTGTGAAGATGCATATTCAGATACTTTATTAGGATATGCCAACAGCATTAGAACTGTGGACGGTGGCACTCACATTGACGGGGTGAAAGCATCATTAACTAGAACGCTCAACAACCTTGGAAAAAAGTCCAAACTCATGAAGGTATTGAATATCAGAATTTTTTTTTCTTTCTAATCTGTTTTGTTTGTCAATATCTTCACCAGAAAAGTTTTCTTACAGGAGAAGGATATTAGTTTAAGTGGCGAGCACGTGAGAGAGGGGTTGACTTGTGTCATTTCTGTTAAAGTTCCAAACCCGGAATTTGAAGGACAGACAAAGGTATACTGTGTACAGCATTTTCCTTCCCAAAAAAAAAAAAAAAAAATGGAATCTTTATAGAACTACCGAATTTTCTCGTTTAAAATAATGACCTGATTTTATTGAAATTATTTTTTCCTTAGACGAGATTAGGAAATCCGGAGGTTAGGAAGGTTGTGGATCAATCTATCCAAGAATATCTTACTGAGTACCTGGAGTTGCGTCCGGAAGTTCTTGATTCGATTCTTTCGAAGTCCCTCAATGCTCTCAAGGTATATTCTCCATATAGCTTTTAACTTTTAAGTGAATTTCGAGCTTATAGCTGGTAGCTTATGACTTATGGCTGAAAAAACTAGCTTATATGATAAAAGCGTTTGGTAAAATTGACCTATACAAAAGTTCAATGGGCTTATTTGAAAAGTTAGTCAAGGAAGCTTATGAGATAAGCTCGAGCTTTTTAGAAAAGCTCATCCTACCAAACTAAGCTTATTTGAATACAGGAAGTATATAAGCTAACTAAATAAACTATAAGCTAGCTTATATGCTTACCAAACACAGCCTTAAGCCGCTGCTGTATTTTTAATCGGCTCACTTAGATGATTTCGAAACGTTCTTGAAACATCTGTTTTGATATATTGTTTTTTTGTTTTTTATTTTTTGAATTCTCATGATTTAATATTTTTATTTTTTAGGCAGCACAAGCGGCAAAGAGGGCGAGAGAATTAGTGAGACAAAAGAGTGTTTTGAAATCATCTTCCCTTCCTGGAAAGCTTGCTGATTGTTCGTCTACGAATCCTGAAGAATCTGGTAAATTATTATTTAATTTATTAATTTTGCTGGATCCTTTAAGTAAAGTTACATTTATTATTTGTTCATGTCCAAAATATTCTAGAGATATTTATAGTCGAGGGAGATTCGGCTGGTGGGAGTGCCAAACAAGGCCGTGATCGCCGGTTTCAGGTGAAGATTTAAGCTCTAAAATCTAAATTATGTTTTGTTTAATTTGAAAACAATAACCGTGAGGTTTTTCAAAACAAAATTCTGTTGTCATTATACAGGCCGTGCTTCCTTTAAGGGGTAAAATTCTGAACATCGAGAGAAAAGATGAAGCTGCTATGTACAAAAACCAAGAAATTCAAAATCTTATTCTTGGTCTAGGACTTGGAGTGAAGGTATAGCTCATTCAATATAGATATATATATTATATATATATTATATAAATTTTTTTATAAAATAAATATATGTTACTTATTTCCTTTTTTAATTATTCCTTCGAATTTTATGCTGAAGTATCCTTTATTTTCAGGGTGAAGATTTCAATAAAGATTCCCTCCGTTACCACAAAATCATAATATTAACTGATGCAGATGTTGATGGTGCTCACATACGAACATTGTTGTTGACATTTTTCTTTCGCTATCAGGTGATATTTTTTTTAGTAACTTTTGTTTTAATTTTAATTTATATTTTGAATGGACTTTGATGGTTTATATTTTACACAAATTACCTGCAGAGAGCTTTGTTCGATGAAGGTTGTATCTATGTTGGGGTCCCACCTCTATACAAGGTACTGAGACGATTTCCATTTTTTTTTTTTAACACGGTTTTAATAACTACAAATTGATAATTCAGGTTGAGTCGCACAAGAAAGCATATTATTGTTATGACGACAAAGACCTTAACGACCTTACACGTAAAAATTCTCCGAACTCATACACCATTCAGAGGTTTAAAGGTGAGTTTTTGCTGGGAAAAAAAAAGATACGAGTGACTGATAAATTTAAATTTTCGTATATGCCCCTCGGTTGCAATGGAAAAAAACTATCCGTGGCCTGTATTACACGTCTGATTGACATTTTAATTGAAAAAAAAAATAAATAAAAAAAATGCAGGCCTGGGGGAAATGATGCCTGCGCAGCTGTGGGAGACGACCTTAAATCCAGAAACGAGATTGCTGAAGCAATTGAGGGTAGATGATGTGGCCGAGGCTAATATTGTCTTTTCGTCTCTCATGGGATCCCGAGTACGTAAAAGATGTTCTTTTCGAGGCTTTTGTATAAATTGTTCGAGGCTATCACAGCAAATCTTAATGCCAAATATGCCCTTTTTCTTTTTTCGAGGCTTTTTTTTTTAATTGTTATTTCTATTTTCTGGTTTCAGGTTGATACCAGAAAGGAACTCATTCAGAACTCTGGAAGTCTCGTCAAGTTCGATCAGCTCGATATTTGAAATCCTTTACGCGATGAAGGGTTATA
>CACSLK010030184.1:19554425-19572393 GCA_902706635.1 Striga hermonthica | reverse complement strand
AAATAGTAGTGTGAAGTGTTGAGATTTGAAATTTTAAAAGCTACATGATTAAAAAACAAATGTGTTGGTAGTAACGTAAAGTGTGAAAATTAAAAATTTAAAAGCTACTAGATAAAAGTATATGGAAATAAATGTTATTATAAATAAATTTTTAGATAGTAATACATACAAATTTCTAGTTTTTCACTTATAAGATAATTCTTTGTATTTTACAAAGTAAGGATAAAATATCAGTGTTCTAAAAGTCGATAAGCGTCCGCTGAACACTCGACCAGCACCTAGTGCTTAGAGCGCCTAGGCCAACCATTATTAAAAACCCCATCTTTTATTTATTTTAACTATTTATAAAATAAAACTATCTCAAGTTATAATAAATCCATACACCTAAGTCCAAATAATAATATTAATATATTTTAAAGAAAATATTAGAACAAAATAATGTAATTAGAATTTTAAAAAAAATAAAAAATAAAAATTAAAAAATTACCGCCGAGCCCGCCTAGGAGCGCCTAGAGCCGTCTAGGCGCCGCCTAATCGCATGCCCGATTTATGCAAATCGGAGGCGGTCGGACACCGTCTAGTGCCTAGGCAGCCCCCTAGACCGATTTTTAGAACAACGTAAAATATTACTATGAGTTTATCTTTTATTAATACATTTTTAAAAAGTGATATTTGAGTATGAAAAATATATATATTTATTGAATGAATATGACCATCATTTTAACACAAACCTACTTTTTGTTTTTTCAATTTATAAACTTAATGAATATCAAAATTAATATTCAAGAGCAGGGCTGCAAACGAGTTGATCGGAGCACTTGAGTCGTGCTCGAGCATTTCAATTTCGAACTTGAGCTCGAGCATAGAGGTTGTATGCTTGTATAAAACTACCTAAATGCCCCTCGTTATACAAATTGTAATTGAAAATTTTCGTCGAACCCAAACGAAATTCGAACTAATCTTGATTTTGTTTTGTTATCAAGTCAAGCTGATCATTGAGTAAGACAAATACATCGAGCTCGAGCAGGTGCCAAAAGTATTGAGCATGGCTCGGGCAATGCTCGACTCACTTGAGGCCCTACCGAGAGGAGGATATTACCACCCCATATGCACTTTTTAGCATGCATATATGGGCCAGAAGACCGTTTAGAAAGTCGAGTATGAATAAAAGGGCCAATATATCTAGCCCAAGCCCATCAACTACACCTCATCAATAAAAATATATATTTTCATTTTCTATTTTGTCTGTCTACCAGTCAAAATCCATTTCCAGCTTTCTGCTGTAACTTGTAAGCACTCACAAATCGCAACACGAACAAAGGCAAACCCTAAAATCGAAGCACAAAAATAGAAGGCAAACGTGCTGTACAGAGAGGTAATTTATGAAATTATAATGTATGTGGATACGCGTCCATGATTTTTCCGCTTTACATACGAATTTGTGATTTTTTGGGTATCTTTATCATTTGTTTAGGGTTTGTATTTTGTGTTTGTTGGTGAGCTCAATGATTGGTGTTTTTGGCTGTAAATCAAGAATTCGTTGTTTAAAGGTTACCGATTTATTAGGCTGTTGGTTTTGAATTAGGTGCGAATGGATTCAAGTGCGAGAGGGAATACGGACTCCAAGGCTGAATTTCGTAAGCCGTCGAATGATGCAGCTAATAGGAAGTACCGGCGTAGATCTCCGGTGGCTGGGTCGCCATCACCATCAGATGGTATTTTCCTCTGAATGTTTAAGATTCATTTTCTTTTTCAAGTAAAAAGCTAACATTAATTTTATCAATTTTTCGACTGGATATTTATCGGTGTATGCTGTGAGTTTGTTGTTGATATATTCTAGTATTGGTTGTGTTTGTAGTGTGTTATTATTAATGACATTCGAATATTCAGATTTCAGATTTATTTGTGATTTTTAGTGACTTGCTGTAATGAGTATTTATTTGCCCCCTTGTATTGCTTAAAAAAAAAATTGTGCTAGAATTGATTTTGTGGTCTATTACAAGTATGTTGTTTCTGCCTGTTCTCGGAGATGATACCGAGTTTACTCAACTGATGACTATTACAAATTGAAAGTCCATATTTAACAATAAAGCAGGAATAGATTGTTAGCTTGTATGCTATTTGATGTGTACTGAGTAGTCAAATATGCTTTATAATATGAGAATGTGATTGGACTACGTCAGCAATGTGAAACTGCGCATATATCCATTTAACTTTAATTATGTCCTATGCTGTCATCAAATGTTATAAATGTCCTGAATTGTTTTTCATTTAAGTTATTTAAATTGAAAGTAATTAACCATTCCTTTACTTCTATAGCTTCTTTTACATGTATTCAGGGAGTCCACCACGTGACCGCAGCTTGAGTCCAGTCCCGTGGAGAAAGGATATTACAAAAGTTGCTGATGTTGAACAAAAAAGGGACGATAGTAGGAATTGGATGTCTAGGAGCCATCACAGGCGTGATGACCATATTAGGCGCGATAGACGTGAGGATGATTATGATCGAGGATATTCCAAGCACTCCTACCGTTCTAGCCGGGACTTGCGAGACAACAATAACTCAAATTACTCAAGGTCTGATAGAGAGCACCCGTCTAGACATTACGTGAAAGATGTAGACACATACTCGCGTGCAAAATCTGAGGGTTTGGGACATAGAAGTAAGGATAATGACTCATATGATAGGGGTGATCGGTATGGAAAGACGGACTATAGAAAGAGTTCCATTGATCATAAAGGTGATCGTTCACCTGCTTATGAAGAATCAAGAGCCCAGAGAAATGATTATTATTCACGAAGGGACAGTTCTGGGCATCGTTTGAAAGAATCCTTTTCAAGAGACTACAATGAAATTGATTCAAATGATGAAAAGAGCCGTGTAGATATGGGTTCTCATAAGGTGCAAATTAATAGAGATACAAAGGAGAACCCTGGCAGTATGTCCGATAAAGGTGAAGAGGCTGTCGCTAAGAAGCCGAAGACTTTAGGCCCTGATACAAGTGCTGCTGGACGAGATGGTATGTTTCATTAACTCCTTTAGTGATGTGCTTTGTTTTGTTTTTCCTGTTTTGATATCATGTATGGGAGTTGTTGAGCAGGTCCTCCTGAGAAGGCTTATGTGATGGATTCTGATATTGATGCTGCAAAAGTTGCTGCTATGAAAGCTGCTGAATTAGGTAGGTCAATGTATCTTCCGTAGGGGTTGTGTTCTTTCAGCTCGTGTAGTGCTGTTGTATAGTTGCGACTTGTCCAGGTTAAATTGGCATTCGAAGAATTTGCACTTACTCTTTGAATTCTTTGTAAATGGTAACTTGATTTCGTGTAAGGTGATTTGTGGTGACGAATTCATTAACTTTCGTTTTGGACTAATTTGCTTCTTTTGCTTTGATGCAACATTCGGACAAACGCACAGTTAACAAGAACTTGATTGGAACTGGATGCATGACTGCTGATCAAAAGAAAAAGCTTTTGTGGGGCAACAAGAAAAACACTTCTACGGAGGAGGTATCTTACGTCATTGCTATTTTTTCTCTTCAACACAATAAGTAGATAATAAGCTATGTTTGGTAAATCTAGCCGATAATCTAGCTATATCTAAGCTGATAATCTAACTTATAGCTCAAGTGAATTTCGAGTTTATAGTTGATAGCTTATGACTTATGGTTGAAAAGCTAGCTTATATGATAAAAGTGTTTGGTAAAATTAGCTGATAAACAAACAAACAAACAAATGGTATGGAGGTTTTGATTAAACAAACTATATTATGCTTAGATTATCATTTCCCTGACATGTATTACACGATTTACATCCTCCTGTCTCGTTTTCTGTATGTTAAACACTATACTCCATATAGCCTGCCCACCGTTGGGACACAACAATGTTTGGCGATCGCGAACGACAAGAAAAATTCAACAAACTCATGGTAAGCCATCATTCACTCTACCGTTGCTTTGCAAGTTTGCATGCAAATAAAAAATATTCACAAAACTGATGCACAAAGCTCTCATAAGTCGTAACTTCACATTTATCCCACCACATAATACTGACACCTCTTTTAGAGTCTGAGGTTGGATTGGTGCCTGTGGCCGATTGTAGGGCGTGAAGGTGGAGTCCAAGGTGGCGGCCAAGCTGGACGATCCAGATGTCGAGAAGCAGAGGGAGCAACTTCAGATGGAGTTGGAAAGGCAGTACACGGCCGGGTTGCGCCGGCGAGACGGCCGGACTGTTGGGCTCGGCCTATAAGATACTTTGTTTTGTATTTTCGTGCATGGTACTCTACTGTTATTGTGCTTTGGCGGATTGTGTGTTGTGCGCAAAAAACTATCATGTTATATGTCGACTTGGTGTTTGATCGCGTGACTTGCCACCTTGTTCGATGTTTTGAATTTATATGGATCAAGTTGGCTAACATCTTGTTTGCATAAACTTTAGCTTTAAAAATAATTATTATATTCATAAAATAATATAAAATATTACAAAATTTTGAGTATTTATTAGATAAACCACATTTGTCATACAAATCAGTGTAACACAGTTGGTTAGTGGCACAACGGATATGCTAGGGAACCAACTGCTCTAGTGAGTGCTATTCGAAGCCTCTTTGATCGGGAATGGAGTGTTACACTCTAACATGTTCATAGGGAAGCTAATTTTGCAGCAGATTACTTGACGAGTGTTGCAGCGGGTTGCATCGGATTTCGTCTCCCCCTCTGGTTTGGGAGCTTGGTTACAACATGATCTTGCGGGGATATCTTACCCCGTTGCATTCTAGCTTAATCACTTTATAAGGCTTTGGCCTTCTACATTGTACCCCAAAAAAAAAAAAAAGCATTTTCAAATAATTAGTCTAAAATTGTCTGAAAATTTTGTGACAATATATATTAAAATAGGTGTAACTCAGTTATCTACACCACCAATTTATAGAAATTAATTAATAATTTGCTCAAAAATGAAAAATTAATTCCGACTCTCTATAAACCCAACCAACAAGCAAAAGCGTGCGAAGACGACGACTCAGGCGACGAGCTGGAGAAACAAGGGGCGATTTTAGAGAGAGAAAACTATCTGATATCTACAGCGAGAGAGACGACGTTATACACATAATTTGTCTATTCACATATACATACAACTTGATATATATCGCTGCAAGTGATCGGAGACGTGGTTTGTTCGCCTGGAAGATGAACGGCGGCCCATCTGGTTTCAGTAAGTTTCTGTTTGCTAGGGTTTGAAAACCTAAAATTTCCCCCCTTTGTCTCCGCCTGGTACGGAGAATTGGATATTTACGAGCAATTATTTACCTCTTGCAGATAATGCGCCGGTGACGAGGGTAGTGGTGATCGCGAGTGTTCTTTTCACAGTGATATTTGGGCTCCAAGCTCGTTCTAGAAACTTCGCTTGGTCGTATCAGGTATTCCTGTTGTCTTTCTTTTAGGAAGTGAGAGGAATTTTTTTCCTGCTTCTATTCAGAAAAGGTTTTATTTATTTTATTTTCTTGTGATCTTCATTTTTCTATTTTATTTTTTTTGGCTATGATAGGAATGTTGGTATGAGGTAGTTAGTTATGATGAATATTAGCTGAAATTCTAGCTTTGATTGGGAATTCTGGTTTTACGTTGGATGGATTGAGATTTGAGAAAGTGGAGGTACATGCATTCCTTGGTTACCTCTGTTTTTGTAACGATACGGAACAAGTATGTGGTTTCGTTTTTTTATAAACTACCAAAAGATGAGTCCTTGAGTGTCCAAGTAGTGGGTTTTGTTCACTGCTTTGCATATCATCAATGTAAAGTATTGAAAGCCGATGACTATTCATGAAGCTTGCAATATTTTTCCTTTTCTCTCACCCTGGTGGTGCCATTTTTGGTTACTTTGACCTTTTGTAGTATTTACCTGGTTGCCAAAATACTCTTGAGATATTTCATATTTGAACATTATGGTGTGGGACATCCTTACAGAAGTTCAATTATATTCTGATATGAGGAAACATCATTTAGAACCCCATGCATATTTATAGTTCTCATTCTCCAGGTCCAAAGTAGAAATCGCCCAACTACAATAATATGACTAGATCTATATTTTTCCATGCAGTCATAGTTAGGCATCTTTAGCTTTACATGATATGTGTGCAGTTTGAGAGATGCATAATTATTCTTTTGTGGAATGAGACTGGTAATGTTGCTAGATGTAGAATAATTGAATAAGGTGATAAGTATGGCTCACGGCCAGCAGGATTCTTTTCATGGATATCACCCAAGATAAAGATGCTTATAGACAGCTGTTTTTTTTATGTGATCATCCTGGACAAATTTTGTTGTTGACTCTCGCTCTTACACACACACGCACATTGCCTATGTACTCAACCTAATGATGCATTCTTCCTTACACACTGTCTGTGCGCGTGTGCTTTTCTCTATGGACATTATTCTCTTGTAGTCTTGGTGAAAAAAGGGAGAAGAGTATAAGCCCTTGCTGTTGATGCTTGTTTATTTAAGTTGAATGATGTGCTTTTATGTGGATATAGTGCAACATGTTTGTCTGATTGGTGACATGCTTGCTTGGTCTTTACTGATGGCAGGATATTTTCAAGAAGCTTCAAATATGGAAGCTCATAGTTTCAGTTTTTGGCTTTTCGTCTACACCAGAACTGGTTTTTGGTGTTTATCTTCTGTACTACTTCCGTGTGTTTGAGCGGCAAATAGGTTCTAATAAACACACTGTAAGTTCTTGTTGCAGGCTTCTGGCACAATTTCTTTCATGCCGTTTCTCATATGAAATTCATATGAAAAATTATGTTTTATTGTTGTTGTTGGAGAAAGTAACATGTAGTTCAAGAAGTAAAGTGTCAGATGTGGACAAATGGCGTAATATGTTGTATGTTTCTAAACTTGAGTTTGGAATTTATTTTGAGTCGTAACCAATTCAAGTTAGGTAATGGTGTACTTGGAAATAAATATTGAGATTGCCTGGCTGTTGATATCAGATGTAGAAACACTCTTTTATCAAATATTTTTCTTTGTTCATTTCAAATGAAGTTTTAATGCTTTTATCCTACCCTGATATCAACAATGCTTCCTGACTTAATTGGCATTAATAGTCGGTGAATGAGCAATCTGTTGAATACTTGAATGAGCTATCAACTGAATGTAAATTCCTATCTCCATCCTTTCTTGCAGGTTTTTATCCTGTTTTCGGTCATCGTGTCTTTACTGCTTGAATTTGTTGCACAATGGTTACTTAAAGGTGTGGTAATACTTCCTTATCAGTTCTTTCTTTCTGTTGTTTGTTTTTCTTTCTACTTCAGTGGCTTGTAGCTGTAGGGACCGTCCTTCCACATGACTATACAGTGAAGTTTGATTATCTTTATATAGAACTTGTCTCAAGCAGACAAATGACTGATGAGCCTTAAATCATGCTTATGAGTATTTTATCGTGTTACTATTCACATCGAAATGGGAGAAAAAGAGACCCCAAGCTAGTAACTCTTGAGAACGCCCTTTATAGTGTAATGTCCATATGGCATCCCAAACAATAAAATGTGAGCCCTTTCCCCTCTGATGAATCATGAATTTTCCTGTATTAAGAGACTCTTCTACTTTAAGTCCTTGATTAGTAATATGACCTTCCGTGTATTGTTGTGTGTTAATTTTGTCACTAGAGCTTACATAGGAAGCAGTTATCAAGAGAAGCAGTTTCTTATAGTCGCCAACTTCCGTTGGTTCTTACATTATATGGTATTTCCTCGTGTATATTAGCGGCAGTTCCTACTTGTACATTAAGACCAGACTATCTTTTTTTATTTTTTTTCCACATATGATTGTTGATATCCTTTGTTTATTCAAACTTCTTACACAATACAAGTAGATCTATGCTTGAGGGACGGAATAAGAAAAACTACCCAGTGTGCATATGCGTGCAAGTGCACAATTATACATGAATTTCTTTGAAGTGACGATGTTTAATTTATTTATTTATTTATTTTTGGTCTAGCAGATCCCTCATTGAGTATACTCACATCTGGACCCTACGGCCTTATATTTTCTTCGTTTGTTCCCTTTTACTTTGACATTCCTGTTTCGACGCGGTTTCGTGTGTTTAGCCTCAATTTCTCGGACAAAACTTTCATTTATTTAGCTGGACTTCAGGTAACTATGAGTATTGCAACTACACCTGATAGCGAACTAATTTTCATATCGTATATTCTCTCTTTTTTTTTTAGCATGTGTTACTTATTTTGTCACTTGTATTTTGCAGCTATTTTTATCATCCTGGAAAAGATCCATGCTGCCTGGGATTTGTGGTATTCTAGCAGGTTCCCTATACCGCTTGAATGTTTTCCGTGTACGCAGGATAAAGGTTGCACCCAATCTTCATTCAATCAGTTTTTAAGAGGGTTTTACTTGTATTTTGAATCTTTTACTATTTCATTTCAGCAATATGTGAAATTCGTGACCCTTTCTGGTGTTAGACATTTCTTCATAATTCTTCTAATTTATAGTATTAATCCAATAAACTAAATCATTTTCATTTTGATCATCTTTCCTGCAGAATGTTTAAAACATGTTCATATCCATTTATATTATGTTTCCTTTTGCATCCAGAAAATATTTAGGTTTTGGTCTATGGAGTTGCTACTTTATGATCAAATATTGCCATTATTACTTCTTACTCGGTTCTGTTATTAAGCTATAGCTGAGACTAGTTTAACTTTGTTTTTGGCTTCAGTTTCCCGAGTTTATTGCTTCATTCTTCTCGAGACTTTCTTTTCCATCTATCGGGAGTTCATCACCCACCACAAGATCTTCCAGGAATATTGTCGGAAGTGCACCACCCTTTGCCGGACGTCATATGGAGGTCAGTATTCCTTTAGAGTAGGAAAATTCAATTTTTTTCCGAAGATTTTATGACAATGCCGGATAATTTTGTTATTACATTAAAGGAATGAGCTCAATCCTTATAATACTCGATCCTTTTTTATCTTCGATTTTCCAGCTTTATTAACAGTTGATATTCTTTTATTTTATTTTATCGTTTAGAATCTTTTTCGGGTTTTATCATTTATGGCTTCAGGCAAACTATTCCGAACCAACCGAGGACATGATAGCAACATTGGTCTCGATGGGCTTTGACCAGAATTCAGCAAGACAAGCACTCGTACAAGCAAGAAACAACATCAATGCTGCCACGAACATACTTCTCGAGTCCCTAGGGCATTCATGATCCAAAAAAACAGCATATTTATTCAAATTATACACATGGAATCCAATCAAAGCCTCGAACAATCGAATCTCAGACTTTCTATCGAGAGAAACATTCGGCCACATGAATCATTTGTCTTTTTTTCCTTCACACATTAATTCGGCTTTTGTTCGCTACATAGCTGTAGCCTGTAGTGTACCTGATTGGCAGTGTACAGTAGGATATTTCAACTTGTGGGACTTTTGAATGTTGTGGCAAAAGTTTAATTTAGAATTGGTACATTTTATACTTGGAAGTGCATTATTTTTGCTGATTTTTAAAGGATACATAAATAAAGAAAGCAAAAATTGTATTTTCATATCCATACATACATATATCCTTCACTGCACAAAATGAAATGAAAATCACCAAAGCTTGAAAGAAAGAAAGACATTATATTATATATCCCCTAAAATAAAACAAGCCACTTAAAGCTCAGAAGTCCCAACAAGTTTTCCAACTTTTACAGCACAATTTGGGTACATTCCGGCCAAAATGTGCTGAGTTACATAGTCTTTCGATTATACTTTGCGAGAAAACCAGAAGAAGCTTCTAGACAAAGCTGATATCGACTCGGCTTTTGTGAAGCTGGAAAGCAGGAGAAATCCAACTCCCACAGCTGCACTGAATACCCGACCAGTTGAAGTAACCCAAACGAGCTTCACAGTGATTGCACAACAGCTTTCCCTCCATACCACCTTCTTCAACTGTATAGCTTAAAAGCAATTAGGAACTAAAAACATCTAAACTAGAGTAAAAACCATCTAAAAAACCGTGTTTGAACTTTGGAGCCCGTTTTGTTTCATTGGAACTTCAAGCGCGGAAGTTTTACTGTGGTATTCGTTATGAAAAATTGTGCAAACGTGTGAAGGTTTGAGACTATTTTTAGAAAGTTTAAGATTATCTAATTGCCTTGACCTCAACACAAAAAAATAACCACAAATTTTTCTACTTTAAACTAAAAAGAAAAATCGTACCAGCTTTCATCCAGCGAAGAGGCTCGACAAAGATGGACGAGCACTCGTCATCCTCAGATCTGCTAAAAGTTCCACTCCTTCTACGCCACTCGAAGCACATCTCGCCTTCTCCCGGAACATGTTCGACGACATTTTCTTTCAAGGCAACTAGCCTTCGGCATTTCTTACAACGGTAAGCATTATTAGTCTTGGGCAGTGCTTCTTTATCGACTAATTTTTCATCATCAGACGAAAGCTTTTCAGCATGGGAGCCCGGGTCAGGCTCGAACTTGGAAATATCTATTTTCTCTCCACGGTTATATAAATCACCTGTAAATTTTGAGGTTTTTTCATGCATAGAACAATGTAATTGGTCAAAAAGGGCAGTTTTCAAGCTATATTGTTAATTGTTGAGGAAAAATATGCGGACCTAATACATTTAAGCGAAAGCGCTTGTATATGGGACTCTCATAATCCACCTTAAAGCCCATTTCTTCAAACATTTTCAACTGCAACAAAAATCTCCAAGCCAAAATTATCAGTAACCAAAAGTTTGATAATTTAATTATCATACACAAGAATACGTCCCCATTTGAAGTCACCTGCTCCAGAAAACCTTCATTAGGGCACACAGATTCACAGCTCTGCCTCAAAGACTCAATAGCATCTAATGACCAATATAGGTAAATGAAAATAAAAGACCCACTCAAAGATTAGAGAATAATAAATATAATTCAGATACCATTGATAAGTGAAACTCGTTACCGTCTACTGATAATCGTTCACTTTTCATCAGGTAAGCTGTAACGATTGCTGCACTGTAACGAACACAGGCAAAGAAGGGTGTAAACCCTTTAAGGGCTTGACAGAACAGAGAACAAAACCAATTACAATTTATGCTTTCGCTGAATATTATCGTACAATAACAAATAAGCATTTGCGAACAAAACAAATCACTACTCTAACAAACAGTAAGAAAAAGATAACTGGCAAGATTTTCAGCAGCATCAGCCTTATCAATATTAATATTCTTTATACCTTCCTAACTTGATGCAGATCAATGTAATAATCTATACCTTCTTGATACACCCGCAAAGCAGTGAACCAAAACCGAACCCTCTTTCCTACTATTTTCGATAAATTCCAGACAAACATCCAAATAGTCGAGCAAGTCCTCACTCTCCATGTCCCTCAAAGGCACTGCCATCCTCACAAACTTCAAATCCTTACCGGCATATTCCAGAGAGTAGAGAAGCTTATCCGATGAAAGTGGGCTCTTAGATTCAGAGTCCCCAACATAAACCTTCCGGATTTCTTTGGTGGGGATTGAAAGTCCATTACGCCACTCGGAGAAGAAAGAAATCGAAGCTGAGCTGAGGACGGAGAGGATATGTGTGATGTCATCACTTCCGTTATGGAGAATCTCTGCAGAATCTCCAATGTTACCGATGAACAAATGCTCGCGTACAAGGTACGGCATTTTCAGCAGAGGCGAATAGCACTCTTATCTGCTACAAGTAAAGTGAAGTGAATAAATTTGGCTAACACACAAATGTTTAAGTCTGCTCAATGTTATAATCTTGACAGGAAATTTCAAAGTTCAACTCACTGTTCTTTATATTCACAACAAAACACAATAAAAAGCAAATTCAATCTTATGTATACAGAAGAAATCGAAGCTTTCCAATGTTTTTTAGCGATTGATTAACAATAAGGAAAAAAAAAACAGAAGCTAGAACGACACACACACACACACAACACACACACACACACAACACACACACACGCACTCACTCATAAATCCAATTTCACAGAGGCCCACAATACATAAGGAGCTTAAACTCATATTTTATCGTTCAATCCTCAAACCCACTCCAATCTGAGACAAAAATGAGATACCATAATCCCTTTCAAGCCGCCATATAACCAACAACATTTTCCGACCAAACCAATCGGCTTGTTCAAACTTAAATTACAGATTTCAGCAGAAAAGAAAAGAGATCCCGACGAAAACGAACCTTTTTAGACCGATGGATTACGAACAGCTTCTGAGATAGTACCTGATGCCGGTAAAGTGAATATCCCGGCGAGCTGACGTCGGAATATCGGCGGAGTGACGCTAGAGGATATACTTTATTTCTTTCTTTATTTTTCTCTCTTTTTGAGTTTTTTTTTTCACTCTAAAATGGGGTGTTTTCGCGCTTTTATAAGAGAGTCGCACGTGTGGCGGAATCTTAAAACACGCTTTAATCTTTTAATTTTTTATTTTTTATTTATTTTCTTTTAATTTATTACATTCATTTATTTGGGACTTTAGAATATGGATTGAATGATTGAATAATCAATCATTTTTTAGTAGTGACTTGTGAGGCATAGCTTTATTTGCCAATAATATTTTTTTTTGTATTTTGAATTTCGCATTTATTAAACATATTTAAATATTTGTAGATTCCCTCATATATAAATAGGGACCCATAAAATATTGTTTTATATAAATAGGGACCAATAAAATATTATTTCGATAAGGAAATATTAACAAAAAAAAAAAAAGAAGGAAAAATGATCAGCACTTGATAAGCTCTTCTCTCTAAAGGCCTAAAGAACTTTCTTTACTCTCTTCCTCAGTAAAACTATTTTGTTTTTTCAGTTTAGATTTCACTCAGGCTTTTACACGCGCGCCAGATGATTTGTTCCGGTTCTCTTTGATGTAACCGAGCGAAACCGTACAGCTTTCTTTCCTCACAATCGTAAGCCGACAGCCCATCCCAATTCGCCAAGTGGCACGCTATGAGTGATCAGCATTCGGTTCCATCCTTTGTGTAGACGGGTATTTGCCAAATCTTGGTGTTCTTTTTGGGGTCGTTCGTTAGGCTTAGATCTTTATCGTCTTCTTTATATGTCTTAATAAACGTTTTAGCTCCCATCATGATAAGCCTCTCCACCATGAACAAATGGTAATTGTTCTCGATTAATGGATCTAAAATGCTGCTGTAGTTTGCCGAGCTTGCCAATTTATATCTGCGAAAATGTACAAAAAAAAAAAGTAGCCGTAAAGGCCGAATTTTTTAAGCATTTACGGAAGCGCATCTTTTTGCCAGTGGAACTATTCAAATAAGACACATTCAGAATTGATTGTTGATATTTATTATTCTTTTTTCAGTGTATTATTGTTCTTTTTCTTTTCTGGAAAATGAAAAAGCTACAAGAATATGCGTAAAAGTTAAACTACAAAAAAAATAAGAATGAAAATAAATAATATAGAAGTACCTCACAGCCAAAGGCGAAAAGAAACCGGGCGTCCTCTCGTTTGACGCTATGAAAAGGGTCCGTCCAGGTGGGACCCACTTGGATATTCGGCAAAGAATAAATTCGGGACGTGTGTCTCTATCAAGGTGAGGATGTAAAGTCCTCTGTACACCGAATCTATCTTTCCTCGTTTTCAGTTTATCTCCTCGGCGAACGTGAATAGCATCATAATCTCCAAGAAGTGCCTTAATCTATTTTCATTATTTTTAAGAAATTAAATTCGAGTAAAATATGAGAGCAAGAAGAAGAATCCTCAAAGTGATTTTTCACTTGAATAAACAAAATAAAGTGGACCATAATAAGTTCCCAGCAAATATTCATTTTGAAATACGTATGAATATTTTCGTTTTATTTTTGTAATGATATTAATCTTCTCACTCAGGTTTATGCCACACATTAATTGCCATTTTTTTTTAATCCAACTCAATAGCATTGATCTTCATTGTTATCTTTCTTGCTTTTCGGGGAAAAGAATAAATTACACTTAATACAATAAGGAAAAGCTGAAAAAATTATATATAGTAAAATTATAAATTGCAATGCCTAATTGATGGAGAAAACTGACAAAATTAATCCAAAGGCAGACAAAAGTTACCTTTTCTGCAGCATCTCGAAACTTCTTTGCAGCCATCGAAGGAAGAAAAGAATAAGGCAACATAATCGAACTGCGATTGTTCCTATCCTTGCACTCCATGAACCTGAATGACTACACCACGATTAATACCTACACAAAGCTATAAGATTCAAAAAACTTATTCAAGTGCGTAATTCAGCATGCTAATCTTCTAACGGCATAGCAACATAAATTAGGTTGAATTTTATCGAAAAAAAAAGACCTTTCAGAAATGTAAAATTTAGATAGACTACTAACTGTTTACATCATCATGAACTTCAATTCCAAAGGCAAGAAAATAAGAAAATAACATATTAAGATAAAAGACATTCGCAGAAAATTAGATACCAACCACGACAGAGGACTTGCAGTTCGATTTATGAGTAGAAGATTTGAATATAAAGCATTTTCTTTGAGCTCAGCTCGACTAACTCCTTGCACGTGTGCAATTCCTCTGGATCCCAATTTCATGCTCGTCGCAAGGACACGATGCCAAATTTTCGAATTATCCAAAATTACAGGTACAGTTACGGATATAAGATCCAGATCGTACAAAGATTCCATTGCACACGAGTTAGAAATCCACCTAGCCAAAAAAAAAAAAAAGATCATTATGGAACAGCATAATTTTAACGAACTTTTGATAAATTTTGGTAATTTGTAGTAAAAGCATAACCAATGCTTCTTTTTATAAATTTTAAGAGCTTCACTACCGTACACAATTGCGTATAGTTTGTGAGTTTTATGAGCTACAGAACTAAACTTACCCTTCCTCAGAAACTACATCACTTGACTGATGAAGAATCCCCTTTTTATTGTGTATGGGATTAATACACATCCTAGAAGGCATTACAAATGTCCTGCAACCAGAAAATATAGGATTAGTGTAAAGAAAAGAACAACTATGCTGCGAAAGTGTAAAATGTCATATTACAAAACAGAGGTGACAGCACTGAAATGAACATAGATTACAATTAAAAGACAAAAATGAAAAATAAAAGTGGTACATTGTGTATAATAGTCTATGGGGAGATGCTACAGTCCCGTTACGGAACCATTCCGTCGGGGTTTGTAACCATTAGATCATCATGTAATCTAACGATTACAAACTCCGACGGAATGATTCCGTAACAAAACCGTAGCATTTCCCTAATCTATGATCACCCCTATAAACTATAAAGAACCTTGACAATCTAACCAAATATCCCAAATCTGCAAACGAATGATTCACTCAGAACTGTTTATCACCAACAACCGGTTAACTATGTCCCAAAAAAACTCACCGAACCATAAACCTGTCACAGTTTTGTCAAAATAACACCACTCTCTCAACAATGTTTCAACAAGAAGAATCACTTCCTGACATAAGTTACACAAAAATGCCAAATTTTAAAGAATAAAACCGAACCCAATTGACTATATCAAGGACAACACACACACACGCACATACACACACAGAAAGAAAAATCTCTAAATAAACCTACTAAATGGTCACATTATTCTTAAACAACATCAAACAGCTGCATCACAACAAACTACAAAAAATCATAGAAAATGCAGAAGAACCCACACCTAAGTTTCATGATTTGCCACAGAACCCACCAAATATTACCCAAAAAATTTCGTAGAAACACATTAGCCTCCAAATTAACAGGCACATGTAACATACCTCCCAAGAAACAACGCCTCTTCAAGGGCACACCTAAGGCTAGATTCTTGGTGCCCCAAACCCTCACACGAATCGCAGTGTTTTCCAGGGCAATCGATTTTGGTGCCCCAGTATAAGTACTTCTCTTGCAGAGTGTAACGGTTCTTGGGCTTGTTCACCAAGTTCTGTAAGCTACTCGAGGTGGAGAAAGAGAACCACGACGGCGTGGAAAGTAGAGATGACGCAAGGTACAACACAGCGATGCATGCGATAGACGCTGTGAGGATGAGGAATGAAGATCTGGGCTTTGCTGATTTTGACTTGTGATGGGGTTTTGGGATCGCCATTGAGATTTTGGATTCAAGCTGATGAAATTGGAGAAATTCTTCTTTCGATTTTGGCTTTTTTTTTTAATATATATATTTAAGGGAAATGCTACGGTCCTGTTACGGTACCAGCCTATCGGGTGTTTTAACCATTGGATCCACATGTAGTTGGATAAGATAAATGATCCAACCGTTAAAACACCCGACGAGATGGTACCTTAACGGGACTGTAGCATTTCCCTTTATTTAATTTTGTCATTTTTGTGTAATACTTTTAACTTTCTTTTCTTTCTGATCAGATCTGATTGATATCTTAAGATGGGAAATTGATTATTTTGGAAAAAATAGATTAATAGTGTAAAAATAATGATAAAAAGTAGGGAAAAAAGAATGGGTGAAAAAAATAGTTTTAAATTTGTGAATGAATTTGAAGAAAAAACAATTACCGAAAACGATGCAACTTTGAAATAGACAAATTATGATATTTTGTAATTATTAAAACCTAAAAGTATGTGTAGGAATAAATAGTTATATATTGGATAAATTGTAATTTTAGTATGTTTCATTATCTTAAATTTTTCGTCCTTTTTTAATTGCGTTTTATATTTCTGTCTCGTATGTTTGCAAAAATGTTACAAAAATATACTCCCTCCTATTCAAAATAAATGTCGTTTTGACTTTTTTGATTCATCCATTTTGCTATGTATCTAGACATAAATATGTCTAGATACATAGCAAAATGGATGAATCAAAAAAGTCAAAACGACATTTATTTTGAATAGGAGGTAGTATTTTTCAAATGAAATTTGAACTTTTTTTTGCAAAACATAAAGGACATTTTTGTTGCGCAAAAAGTTTTTTGGTAACCATTTTGCAAACATACAAGACGAAAATCAAAAGCGCAATTCGAAGAGGACAAAAAAGTTAAGATTGTGAAAACTGAAACACACGGAACTAAAATTACAATTTACTCTATTTTTTATATTGTGTTGGTAAAATTGAAGAGAAAAAAAAAAGTATCACTAGGTAAATAATATTTTTTTAAAAATAAAATTCACATCTATTCAAAAAAAATTGGTAAAAGAAATTTATCAAACGAGACGAGAAATAGATATATTTTATCTGTTTTGTTATGAAGCCAACAGTTGGTTTCATAGTGAAGCCAACCTTCTATATACAACAAGTAAACTTACCATATTCTCTAATTACTTAAATAACATTAATATAATTTTGTTAATATGATAGGTTCATTTATTATATATAAAAAGTTGGCTCCACTATAGAGTCAACTGTTGACTTCATAGCAAAACCGTATATTTTATAGCCATTCCGTATATTTTATAGCCATTCGCGAATTTAATTGTTTTGGGTTCAGTGAGCTTCATGAGAAATGTCAAAATGAAAATGTGTAAATTATTTTAAACAAAACCTTTTTAAATTATTAAATTATTAATATTAGTTTAGAGTGACAATGCTCAAATTTACTTGTGAATTGTGATCAATCTGGAATATAATGAAAATATTACCCAAAAAAAAAAAAAATCAAAACAAAATAAAACACCAATTTTTTATTTTTATTTTATTTTTTTATTTTTTTGCGAAAATAAAACTCCAATTTATTACAAACATTACAATTTCTTAAAGAAAAAAAAAGGAAGAGAAAAAAAAAATGGCAGAGTGAGCAAGAGAAGAACAAAGCACTTGATATCACAGAAGAGCCTTTGTTTCCTACTGTCTAAAGCTCTAACAATGCTCATTTTTCCTAATCTAACTTTCAACCTATACAAATCCATCTCACAAACACTCATATATATAAATATACATATATTTCAAGAAAAGAATTTTACAACTGAGACACCTTTTGAAACGATCGAGACGA
>CACSLK010030184.1:19450880-19462329 GCA_902706635.1 Striga hermonthica | reverse complement strand
GAGTCACTAAGTCGGGTATACCATGGAGGCTTGAAACTGGACCGGGACAAACATAGTTCTCCATACGAGATGATTTATGATCGCCAGAAGTAACTGGCTCCGAGTTGCGGGAACACCGCACGCAGGTACTGCATGCTAGTATACCACGCCCGAGGGCCCCGGGTTGTTGGTGTGCCGCATTGCTACGTACCCCGTGCAAAGTATCGCGTAGTCATGTGTCGAAAGTTACGATATAGAACCGGGTAGAGGCCAAGTGTCCTTATACCCCTAAGTTCCGATGGAGTCCCAGCATATTCCATCAGAGTATACACCTGATTTATTAACCAAGTGTCTATAAATTCCAGATTCTGACGGAGTCCCAGTGAATTCTATCCGAATGTGCACACCCGGCCAAGTGTTCGGAAGTGAGCAATGGAATCCCAGTGAATTCCATCCGAATATGCACACCCGGCCAAGTGTTCGGGAGTGAGCAATGGAATCCCAGTGAATTCCATCCGAATGTGCACACCCGGCCAAGTGTTCGGGAGTGAGCAATGGAATCCCAGTGAATTCCATCCGAATGTGCACACCCGACCAAGTGTTCGGGAGTGAGCAATGGAATCCTAGTGAATTCCATCTGAATGTGCACACGATACCCGACCAAGTGTTCGGGAGTGAGCAATGACCTGCAAGTAGGTCTTACCAGTTAAATATCACCTGGTAGAGATCTCCGCCTAACCAGCTTACCCTGGTCAACCTGGCGTGAGTGCAACAGACCTTGTCTAATCGGACGAATCCGATCAGCCTGACAAGGCAAACGTATTCGTCTAATCGGCTAAGCTGATCAGCCTGAAGAAACGTACAACATACCTTGTCTAATCGGGCCAGACCCGATCAGCCTGACAAGGTAGACGTGCTTGTCTAATCGGGAAAAGCCCGATCAGTTTGACGAAGCACATAATGGAACCTATCTAATCGGGTAAACCCGATCAGCCTGATATGGTTAACACTTTCATCTAATCGTGCTGCGCTCGATCAGCCTGACGAAGTGTACGGTAAATCTTGTCTAATCGGGTGAAACTCGATCAACCTGACAAGGTAGACCGTCATAGTAAAGAATTGCAGCTCAGTTCCCCCTAAGATTAGGAGCGTCGCCATAGTCAGGGCGATGCTGCTAAGTGGGAAAGATAGGTTTCATCTAAAGTTTTAATGTTCTGCTCTGGGACTTTCCAGAAGCACATAGCAAATTTTGGCATGGCCAAGATCACTAGTAGGAGGAAAACCGAATTTAAAGCTAAGAATCCTAGTTTTGAGTTTTGACTTGTATTTTAGTTTAGCATTTTCGAGGACGGAAATGTTTTACGGAGGATAGATTGTAACGCCCAGAATTTTTATTTACTATTTATGGAGCTCGACTATATTTCCATAAATATTAAGTTTCCTAATTTGATGCATTTGTTATTATTATTTGCATTAAATTAAATAATTAGTATTAAAGTCTAAGCCATGGAGAATTAATTCGATTTTAATTATTAAAGTCGGATTCATATAGCCCAAGCATCGATTCTATTTTAAATCGAGCCTTGGAATTATCGGAGATTGTACTAAGCGAATCGAAGCCGGATAATTTAATTATTCGAGCCCAATCACTTTCAAGCGAGTCCAATTATTTTAGCTGGTCCATTTAAGTTAATCGGACCTATGTTCGATTTTATTTCAGCCCATTTCAGTATATCGAGCTCATGTTCGATTTTATTTAGCCCATTTTAAAATCGAGCTTATAATCAATTTTAAATCCGAGACCAATTATAATATTTAAATTGACCGACTAGTATAATTAGTCTAAGTCCGATTAATTTTATTAACCAAACATTTAATTTCTTAGTCAATATTCAATGTATTCGAAGCCAAGTCTAATGTTTGGTTGATATTTAGCCCGATTTTTAGTCGAGTTAGAGCCCGAGTGTTAGTAATTTGAAGCCCGATTATTCAGGTCCAAGTCAATTTGATTAAAAGCCCAATGTTGGGCCCAATTACTACACAATACCCTAAATTTCCTACCACTATAAATATCTCCCAATATCACTTCATCTTCTTCCCAACACTTTACTCAAACCCTAGCCACCATTCAAGACTCATCACCACCACCTTCAAGCACAATTCCCGACCAGATTCCCGACCGTTTTCCGACAAGCAGTACCCGCCGGTGACCTCTGAACCCGAGTTGTGCCACATTGATCCACGTTGGTCCAAATTGAGCCCAATCCCGGACACCCAAGCTCAGCCCTGTCACGCCCGCAGCTCTCCCACGTCGACCTGACCTCCGGCGAGCTCATCCTGCGTCTGTACCGGTGCCGTCCCTGCCATTGCACTCGACTTTCGTCCCCCCTGTTCACGCGGCGTTTGCACAGTCGCATTTCCGGCGACCTCAGCTCACGCGCCTCCTAGCAGCAGCTCGAGCTTGCCACCGCGTCACAACTGGTTTAGCTCCGCCCAACTCCGGTTTGCGACCACCACGTCGACCTGACCTCCAGCGAGCCCTCACGACGGCGACCCGAGCTCGCACCTCCCGTCACGCTGTCGCGCCTAGCTCCTACCGCAGCTCCGGTCAACGCCGTTCGCGACGGCCCTATTCCGGCGAGTTCATGTAGAGCTCCGCCGTAGACGTCCATTACAGCTCTGACCGGCAGCTCTTTTCCACGACCAGCAGCTCCAAGCCGAGACCCACAGGCCCAAAAATCGGTCCGCTCCAAGAGCCGGTTCATTTACTTAGCTTCCCGACTTTTTGATTTTCGGTTTGAGCCCGATTTGAGGTATTAAAGCATGAACTTAACTCCAATGGCTTAGATAAGTTTAATGAGATGTCATAAAAATGATTAATTTGAGGATTTGAGTGATAATTGAATTTATCGGGATTTTACGAGCTTGGATCGTTCGACTTTTCGATCTCTTATTATATAAGTGATAAAATGAAAAATAAATTTTATAAAATTCGTTGCATTGTCTTGAGGCTTAGGTGCGAATTTGAAAATTTTTAGAGCTCGTTTGATAGACAAACGAGACTCTTGATTGGATTGACCGGTTGAAGCGATTACTAGATAAATGGATTAGGAGTTGACTATTGACTGGATATTTTGAGCATGGTCCATGTATGTGTCGAGGATGGTGTGTTTCAAATCTCGTAATTTTCGGACACCGTTTGACTTAGATTAAAGATCGAAACTTAGCCCCATTTCGCGATAAATATAGAAATTAGCCGTATACGATTTTAGCTGCAATTGTTGATTATAAATTCTTTATATAAGTCACACAAAAATTATGTTTTAAATATCGGCCTTAATTGAGTTAGGATTCTCGAGAATCAGGAACCCTAGTTTTATCCGGTTTTGATAATCGGGTATTATTTCGAATCCGAGTTTAACCGCCCGAACCCTAGTACCGTCTGGACAATCTTTAGCCGTCGTATCGTTAATTCGTAATACGTATCGTCGCCCCGCACACGTGCTCGACTCTCATCCGATCGTTGGAGCCGAATCGCCGAGTGCGTGCCCGTGCGCCGAGTCCGAGTCAAACCCCCGAGTGCGTGCCCGTGCACCGAGTCCATCCGATCAACCGTTTACGCGTTGTTTCCGTTAGCCGTGGTCCAAGCACGCCCCTGCGTCAGTGATCGTGGCACCGTTCCAAACCGTGCATCGGTCAAGCCGTGTCAGTCGAGTTCGTGTCGGCCCCGAGTTGCCACGCCGAACCCGGACCACGGTCAAACCGAGCTGCACATAGTCAAGCGAATGACCGACCAGCTCCGAGTAAGCTGTCGGTCCAGTTCAGTTGAACCGGTCCGGTCAGTCCAGACGGTTCGAGATATATTTCAAATAGAACTTCAGATAAATTTTAGATTCAGTCAGATTAAGATTTCAGATATATTTAAGATTTCAAATATATTTAAGGTCCCAGATAAAGTCAAGATTCCAGATAGATTAAAAATCCGAATATATTTTAGATTTTAGTCAGATTAGATTAATTCAGATTATAGTTCCAGACTTAGAAATATTTCAGAGAATTCTAGAATGCCTCAAAGACAATAAATTTTCAAAATCAGCTCGCAAATCCCTAAAATGATTTTAAAGCCAAGTGAGCGAACTTAGACAGATCAGATAATATAATTCGAGTTTTCAGTTTAAGATAAGTACTTAGAATATATTTTGTGCTTATATATTTTGTAGCTTGTGGAGAGTCGAGCCTCCGACTGCTGCAAACCATTCAGATCTTGCATTTCAGCATATCAGGTGGGGATCCTGTACTGGGTACTACATCTTCTATAATCGCAATACCATGGTTGAGGTATGTAAGTAAGATTCTGCCCGATTAGGGGCAACTACCTAGCGAGTAGATCCTTTCTAGCTAGGTGAATCGAACGTTAGTTAAGGTGAGATAAGAATTATAGTGCAGCTTTGCGTTAAGTGAATTCAGAACTCTAGAGCAACCTTGAGTTAAGTCTAATTTCAGATGATCTTAGAATAATTTTTCCATAAGGGACATTGATCTAGGGTTATGTTTCGTCATAACCAAGTGTTTTTAATTCCCCGTTATTATCAAGGACTCTAGTGCAGTTGTGGTTTAAGCTCCAACCTTAGAAGTGCATAAGAGTTGGTTTTTCTTAGTACGGGCAGCAACCTACAGATTAGGTCCTAGGGATGCTTATCTTGAGCGTGAAGACCAAGTGTTCTTCTAGCCAGATAAGCGGTCAGTTATCATCAGTCAGTTAAGCAGAATTATAGATAGCATGTTGAGCAGCCGTTATAGACGGTATACTTACTTATACACATTTGTGATGTGTTTTATCATATTAGATGTATGCTTAAGTTGTGATGTGTTCTTTCATATTAGATGTATGCTTAGGTTGGGATGTGTTTTATTATAGTAGATGTATGCTTAGGTTGGGATGCGCTTATCATATCAGATGTATGTTTAGTTCGCGATGTTGCGACTATAGTTAGTCAGTTGAGCAGTCGCTATAGTTAGTTCGTTGAGCAGTCGCTATAGTTAGTCAGCTGAGTAGTCGTTATAGTTAGTCAATTGAGCAGCAATTATAGTCAGCCAGTCGAGCCCCTATTATAGTAATCAGTTGATCATCAATTATAGTTATCTAGTCGAGTAGAAGTTATAGACAATCCTGAGCAGCGGTTATAGGCAGTCAGCTAAGTACCAGCTATAGATAGTTTGCCGAGTTAAGTATTTTATTGGATGAATGTTTAATCAGTTTGTATAATGTTCATCATCATACCGTTTCTGCCTATCCAGTAAATACTTGCTTATATACCGATGTCATGATATGTTATTATGTTAGCTGTATATTTCAGTGCTGGTTCCGGCGGAGCACGTAGATTATTTATGCTCACGCCCCCCATTAACCATTTTTCAGGTGACGGTGTCGAGTGTAGAGCGTGAGCCGATGATGTGGTGGTGGTCGTAGCAAGGATATTTTTAGTAAACATGACATGTATATTTTAGCATGTTTGAGTTATTATGCTTTGTTGATGCATACTTACACTTGCTTCCGCACTCAGTATTTCAGTAGCTAGAATTTCAGTTTATGCATGCTTAAATCCTGAGATGTTTAGAGCAATGAATTATTCTCGGTTGCATGCCTAGTTGTTTAAAGATATTAAAGATTAAAGATTTAAGATTTAAGTTGAGTAGCATCCCGCATATTAAAGTTAAAGTATTTTCGAAAAATTAATATGAGTTTTTGAAAATTAAAACAGAGTTTTCCCTTTTATAGCGCGAAAAATATTGTAACACCCCGCCTAAACTTACTAAAATCAGAGTAAATTTTTCGCGCTATAAAAGGGAAAACTCTGTTTTAATTTTCGAAAACTCACTTGTAATACACCAACGAATTTTATAAAATTTATTTCGTCATTTTATCACTTATATAATAAGAGATCGAAAAGTCGAACGGTCCAAGCTCGTAAAATCCCAATAAATTCAATTATCACTCAAATCCTCAAATTAATCATTTTTATGACATCTCATTAAACTTATCTAAGCCATTGGAGTTAAGTTCATGCTTTAATACCTCAAATCGGGCTCAAACCGAAAATCAAAAAGTCAGGAAGCTAAGTAAATGAACCGACTCTTGGACCGGACCGATTTTTGGGGCTGTTGGTCTCGGCTTGGAGCTGCTGGTCGTGGAAAAGAGCTGCTGGTCAGAGCTGTAATGGACGTCTACGGCGGAGCTCTACATGAACTCGTCGGAATAGGGCCGTCGCGAACGGCGTTGACCGGAGCTGCGGTAGGAGCTAGGCGCGACAGCGTGACGGGAGGTGCGAGCTCGGGTCGCCGTCGTGAGGGCTCGCTGGAGGTCAGGTCGACGTGGTGGTCGCAAACCAGAGTTGGGCGAAGCTAAACCAGTTGTGACGCGGTGGCAAGCTCGAGCTGCTGCTATGAGGCGCGTGAGCTGAGGTCGCCGGAAATGCGACTGTGCAAACGCCGCGTGAACAGGGGGGACGAAAGTCGAGTGCAGTGGCAGGGACGGCACCGGTACAGACGCAGGATGAGCTCGCCGGAGGTCAGGTCGACGTGGGAGAGCTGCGGGCGTGACAGGGCTGAGCTTGGGTGTCCGGGATTGGGCTCAATTTGGACCAACGTGGGTCAATGTGGCACAACTCGGGTTCAGAGGTCACCGGCGGGTACTGCTTGTCGGAAAACGGCCGGGAATCTGGTCGGGAATTGTGCTTGAAGGTGGTGGTGATGAGTATTGAATGGTGGCTAGGGTTTGAGTAAAGTGTTGGGAAGAAGATGAAGTGATATTGGGGGATATTTATAGTGGTAGGAAATTTAGGGTTTTGTGTAGTAATTGGGCCCAACATTGGGCTTTTAATTAAATTGACTTGGACCTGAATAATCGGGCTTCAAATTACTAACACTCGGGCTCTAACTCGACTAAAAATCGGGCTAAATATCAACCAAACATTAGACTTGGCTTCGAATACATTGAATATTGACTAAGAAATTAAATGTTTGGTTAATAAAATTAATCGGACTCAGACTAATTATACTAGTCGGTCAATTTAAATATTATAATTGGTCTCGGATTTAAAATTGATTATAAGCTCGATTTTAAAATGGGCTAAATAAAATCGAACATGAGCTCGATATACTGAAATGGGCTGAAATAAAATCGAACATAGGTCCGATTTACTTAAATGGACCAGCTAAAATAATTGGACTCGCTTGAAAGTGATTGGGCTCGAATAATTAAATTATTCGGCTTCGATTCGCTTAGTACAATCTCCGATAATTCCAAGGCTCGATTTAAAATAGAATCGATGCTTGGGCTATATGAATCCGACTTTAATAATTAAAATCGAATTAATTCTCCATTACTTAGACTTTAATACTAATTATTTAATTTAATGCAAATAATAATAATAAATGCATCAAATTAGGATACTTAATATTTATGGAAATATAGTCGAGCTCCATAAATAGTAAATAAAAGTTCTGGGCGTTACAAAAAGAGAGTGAGTAAAATGATAGAATAAAAAGGTTATATATTTGTTATGTTCATATAAAATTTACAGGTTTCTCATTCACATTATTCTTAAAAACCCAAATTAACGCGATTAGGGATAAATTGCTCGTCGATATTAACCGGGTTGTTTGGTCGAGCTTATGAGCTCTTTCCAAGTTGTTGATCAAATTTATTGTAAAAAAACTAAAATCTTGTAAAAAGATATAAGTTAAGAACTAATTAATTCATCTTGGGGAATTGGGAGATCCCCATATTTTCACCAAACAAAAAAGTTGACCAACTAAATGAAGGATCGTGTCCTTATTTAGATACGTCAACATGTTCAGTAAAGAATTGTAAGAACATTGGTTTGGCATCATGTCCGACAAACCTAAGTGTTCTCTAGAAGATTTTTTGTTAAAAAAGCAAAATAAATTAAAGGGAAGTTTTTCTATTTATTTACTTATGATTTAATTAAGTTCCTAATATTTATTATTAATTATATATGGTATATATTTATTGTAGTATGTATTATGGAATCCTAATCCTTTAGGAGAAGGATTACATAATATATATCTTATTTATTTACTTACCATATATGTCACATGCCATAATTAGTTCTCTCTTTCTTGTAGGACAAATAATAAGTGGCAAGGACTATGAAAGGATGAGCTTTCCATACAAGAAGAGTTCTGGACGTTCATGAGAAGATCTAAGGAGGATTTGAAAAGATTCACCACAAGATCTTTGAAGATTTGGAAGTCGGCTATTTTTGGAAAGTCATGTTCTTACCGGATTCTGGAAGGCAAGATTTCCATTGGAAGTTCAATTCTGAAGATCTCCAAATCACATGCACAATTTATACATCAAGGAAACTTACCTTACATGAAAGATTTCGTCCAAATCAGAAAGCAATCAATTGAGAAGGAAATTGACTCCTAAAAGGAAAGGAAGAACTTGGAGAAGACTCCACCCTAAGGAGTTGTATATATACTCTGCTTGAAGATCGAAGATATGAGCTGAAATAATTATCTTCCATTCAATATTCGAGCTTCAAGCCTTTTTAGTTTTATTTTGTTCACAGTTCAGTTCAAGGGTTCTTACGCATCCAAGAACTGAAGATGTTTAGTTTGTTTTTCTTAATTTCATTTAAACACTTTTGTGATCAGTACTTAGGGATTAAGTACAGTGGTTAGCTCGAGGGATTCGAGAGATAGAAGTCCACGGGACGTGGCCGGAAAAGTAATTGATAGGATCGTGTGTAGTTGTGGCTAGACTAGAAGGGAGTTCGAGTCGTGTAAGTCCAAACTATACAAGTGTGAACGGTTTATCAATGAAAGAGCTCTGAGGGGAAGTGAGACTCTTCCCTGAAGAGTTTTTACATCTTCGGTTTATTGCTTCCGCTATTTACGTTGTTTACCACGTTCTTACATCGTTTTGCGCACTCGAGTTAAAAATATACGTTTCAAGAATATATGTGATTAATTAGTCTGTCATCACTACATGAGAAGAAACAAGAGCTAACAAAGCTTGAGAACAAAATTTTAAAAGAGCGAATTGAATTTACTTTAGTAGAGGCGAAGCTCATCTCGTCGAAAATATCAGCCTCGAGTTGCATGCTGTAGTCTTCAAGAAACGAAGCCGGTTTTCTCAGCACAAAACTTGCCACTATATTATGACCTGTAAGGTATCAAACATTTATTACTACTAATAAAAATATTCTTCCCTTACGACAGAATTGAAAAAGACGCTTAGTTGCAGACAAAGTATTGACAAGTATTCTAACCAAAATTTGTTTAGTTGTTTCGCTCATGACAGAATTGAAAAAGGCGCTTAGTCGCGAAGAGGATGGTCATGAAGTTGAAACCATTAACGGAATATATGATCAAGTAACAAATATTGAAATGCCGTCACACGTGCCAAAACAGCATCAATACTAATGCACGAAAATAGTCACATTTTGCCAATTGATCCTTGAAACTCTTCTAGTAAACAATCTCTAATTACAGAAATCTATGCGAGTCCTATACTCGAGGTTCGCCGGAGACTCTGGGAATATCTCCAGGATTTTTTTGCGGATGTACAAATTCCCTGGCTTATATTCATAAGCAAAGCTTCAAAATAGGCAATCATGCAGCACCGCAACACAAATTTGCGCGGGAGGAGCTGCATATTATTAATTAGATCACCATTCAAAAATAATGTCTGATCACAACACACGAACTGTCACAGTATGCCACACGTCCCCATTCCCACGGGATAGAAGCGAAAAAAATGATGAAAGGAAACAAAAAAATGAAAAGGAAAGATCGACAAAGAGTAAGAATTAAACAAAACATATAGAAACCAAAAAGATGAGGTCGGGAGTTGTCAACATAAGCAATTCATCAACATACTAACAATTATATATCTTGATAAACAAATTTAGAAATACAACCAAAGAACATCAAAATTTGCTTATAACCACAAACTTCAATAAAGTTCCAAACTTTACCATCAAATTCAAAAACCCAATCACAAGTGAAGCATCACAAAATCCAGAAACTTAAAATAACTAAAACCCATCAAATCCAAGTTCCTCAAATGCACAAAATTGATCGAGATTACACAAAAGGCACAGCTCGGCACTTGCAGCAAAATGCAAAACCAACCAAATAACAGGTTATCTTATGGGAAAAAAAGCTAACTACATAAGATAAAACAAAGGCAAAAACACACGAACCTCCATAGTCCAGATCCAGATCTTCGTGGCGCCCAAATCGAAAGAATGGAAGCCAAAAAACCGCAGACAAAAGCACCCCAAAACCCAGCACCAGCACAAGAACGCATCTTAAGCTCACCAATTTCTGAAACCTACTGCAGCTCGAACAGCACCCGTTACTGCTCCCAGCGCCTGGGGTTGCACCCCGTGCATCAAGCGTTGTACTCGGCAAATTACGCTCATTCTCTCCCTTCCCCATTGCAGTAATTTGTTTCAGCAATGTGGGCTTTCGTTTTCATGGCTTTTTCCGCCAGACTCCATTGCTGCCGTGTGTTGGTGCAAGGGAGCTCATAGCTAAAAACCTCGCCTTTGCCTCTCTTTCCTTTTTCTCATTTTTTTTTTTTTTTTTCTTTTTTTCGGGGGTACTGAAAGAAAAGAAGAGAAATAAAAGAAAATTTTGGTGAGTGGTTCACGCCTTCACGGAGGAGAATTGAAAGGGCGATTTTATATTTTTTCATTTTGCATATTTTCCTTTTTAGGGTTTTGACTTGGACTTGAGTCTCGACTCGACTTGTTATGGCTAATGTTTTCGGTTCGAAAATATTTCATCTTTTGTTATCTAGAAATTAGTTGCCATATATGCTTAGTCAGTTGGTCGTTTCCGGAATTTTGAGTTTGTCAGAAATGGAGTTTAGATTTTTTTTTACCGAGAAGAGTTTCATTGTGAAATCATAAATAATATTAACAGTTCAGCTCGAGCTAGTTGAGCCTCGGCACGTTACAGATTCAAAAATATGAATTTTAAGTAATATTGACAAACGAGCTCGATTAAGACTCTAAAATTATAATATTTATAAAAGTTTATGTAGTTCGGTTCAATAGGTTTCGAGTTCGACTCGTTAATAATGGTAAACAAGCGAGTTTGAGCTCAATTGCCAACTTGTTTAGTTAAAGAGCCGAGTCAGTTCGATTACACTCCTAATTAACCGTCAACAACTTATATCAAGTGTCAACAACTTATAAACTTGATTTCGACTAGTTAAGATTTAAAACTCACCGACCGACCTGAGTATTAGGAGCTTCAACTCAACTCTCTCCCTCTATATAGAAAACTCTTTAGATAGAAAATTGTGGAGTTTTAACTTTTAAAAAGTAAATCTAAAAAATCAATAAATCAACTGTTTTTTTTTTTATATGGTTGTGACTTGTGAGGTAAGACAAGTCTTGTGCTATTTTTTTTTTTTTTTTTTTTTTTT
>CACSLK010030184.1:19335098-19350720 GCA_902706635.1 Striga hermonthica | reverse complement strand
AAAAAGAAAAAAAAAGGCAGCAGAAAACATCTACATCAATGAAGCAACAATTGGAACAATCAATACACATATAAATCTATAAAATCGGTAGTACAACAAATTCAAAGGCTAAAAAGAAAAGTACTTAACCAACAAAAAAAAATCGATTTTAAATAATAAGTAGACAGAAACATCTTGTGTACACATTCAATCACAATCTGCTCATGGAGAAGATATAGTTAATAAACTTGTAAGAATAGGAATTTGATTATACATCGACAAATGTACAATTTGATTTTTAACATAAGAAATTGACATACCATTCTGCAAAATAGTTACTTTTGTACAACAAACATTCATAAAAATCTTGCAAAAACATATTAATTTGTAATTTTCTCATAGAATAAAAGCAGCTCAAACAGATTACTAAAAACAGAACTTAAGCTCAATGGCCGAAAACAAACAATTTAATTTTCATTTCCCGCACACCAGGTAAAACTCTTCGCACAACGAATAATAAGTAACAGTCACATTTCTAGTCACATTTCTAGCACACCAGGTAAAACTCTTCTATACACATCGAATAACAAATAACAGTCACACGACTACATTTATCAATGAACAGACTATGCTTTGGATATGTAATAACATAAACGGATGTAGAATTTTATAACGCATATTTGCTATGAAACAGATGCTTAGAGTCTTATATCTATTTATGCTTAAAGCAACATGCAAAGCTTAAAAGAAAATATGCACATAAAAGAATATATAATGCATGTATGTTATGAAAATATCCTTAGTAAACCGATATCCATTTTTGCTTTAAACAGCAACAAAGTTTAAACAAAATTCTAAAAACACATCATTTCATCACATAATAACTAACTCCGCTCCAAGCTGTCCCGGAAACCAGAATTTACAAAACTGGTTGTAGGTGCCAAAGACAACAATACCTTACAGAAATTCAGTACACAAAAGATAACAATGAGCGCAAATATGACAACAGAAAGGGTTATAATAAATTAATGACCATTAAGCAGCACACAACAGAGACTAAAAAGACAACGAAAAAGCACTTCCAACCTAAAAATTGAATGTTGTGCAATCTCCAAATAAAAGTAAAACCTAAAGCATCTATCATGCTTTTATAATTTCAGAAAGGTTACAATCCTACAAACATTCATCCCCATGTGAAGCAATAAATTATTACTCACCTTGTTTTCAAGAGTGAGCATTCATACTTTACAAAAACTCGCAAGACACAGGAAAAAAAAAAAGAAATTATAATATGTGTAGCTCCTTATCACTTTACAGTCTGAACCAAAATAGATTTTGTTTTTCATTTCATACCAATCAAAATTCTAGATAACTTCATCCCTGATTAAACCAACATAAATAGAAGCTACTTTGTTTTTTAAAAATGCATAAACATGCCTACCATATGGTAATCCACACCAGACAATACAAAGGTAGACAAATAAGAGAAAATCTAGTATATGATGCTTCTTATTACTTGCAGTAAAATTTGGTAGCGGTATATCTCATGTAAATACATTCTCAGAGATATTTCATTTATATTATAATATAATAATACACATTACAGAGTTAGTGGAGCAAACATCAAATCAACAGGTTTTAAAAAAATATTGTATGGCCTAAAATAAAACAGCATATTATAGACACTATACAAGCGATTAAAAACTTCAAAGAAAAAGCTGCAACAAAATAGATTTAATGACATAAACCTGATCTTGTCAATTATTTGAAATCTAACATCATTAGGTGATGCACAACACAAACATCCATCAATACATGACAACAAACAGCTCTTCATCATTCACCCATTTTCCAACTTTAAAAATAAAAAAAAAAACAACAAAAACAAAAAGAAACAAAAAAACAACTTTAAAATCACAGATGAACGACAGATAAACAGTAAACAAACAAAATCAACCCCAACAAAATTAAGAAAGGTAAAACAACGAAAATTGCATAAAAAAACTCAAACAATGAACTTCCCTGACCTGCTTGCCCAAAGACTCCAATCGTGAAGCCAGAGAATGAATCGGCGCCACAACCTGAAACCCAAAGACACGATTAACTCATGAATAAAACCCTATAGAAATAGATTCAACTATTGGTTCAATTTCAAAACAATACAAAACAAAAAATAAGGCAAGAAATTTAAAAGAAACATCAAAATCACTAAACCAGTAAACCCCTATCAATTTCTCCGCAAATAAACAGTGCATAAAAATAAAGGGCTTTCGGATAGAGTAAAAAGAGGCATACACAAATCATGAAACTCATCGCCGCCAGAAATATCTTACTATGTGGACGCCGAGAGACGACGGCACAGATTCATTAATCGAGGGCGACTGCGCACCGAGAAAACCTTTTGCAAGTTATGTTTCTGAACTAAATGAAAGGAAGTTTTGCAAAAAAATACGTCGTTTAGGCGACGAGGCCTCTTAAATTTGAGCAGCCACGTGTCACTCAAAGGAAAGCATTGCTTCTTTATATATATATACTAGAAGGCCTTCGCTGTGCACAGCACAGCCGGCCCAATTTAGGCATATGTATGGTCATTAATTATTAATTTAAATTACATACTGCAGAAAACATGCAAACCAACAAGAAATGTGTATATGCGTACACCGAAACATGTTTTAGGTGTCATAAGCTATAATACACACTATTACCAAAAATTAGTATGCATCTGTGACTTTTGAAAATTAACTAACAAGCAAAACATGTAAATAGTGCTAACCACAATTTACCATGACGTAAAGTCCAATATATAGATATAGATATAAATATTGAAATTGGATGTTACGAAATGTCAATTATCGAATTATATAAAGCATATGAACGTTCAATTTTTCTTCTTCAAGGAGCAAATACATGAAAGCAATATCTTAGGAGCAAATACATTTTCACTTCACAAACTTGGCAATGTATTGAATTAGAAATTTTACTTGAAGGACTCGCTTAAGAGATATGTGCATTTCCTCTCATTCTACAATTCTACTATAACACAGTAAAACATTCACCAAATGAAAAGCTCAAAAAGCATAGAGCAAACAACAGTTAAGAAAAATAGAAAAGAAACAGAAAAAATAGCAAACCAAACACTGATTATAAAGGAATTAGAGTTGGAACTTAAAAAACCACTAAATTGTCAACTGATCAGTTGTCAAATATTTACATAAACAATCAAATATCAAACAGTTAGAACTTAAAAAGGAAAAATTTTGTAACTTCATAGCAGTAAACCAAATCAAAATAAACAACATTTAGCAAAACAAAACATAGTAAAACTCATGGGAAAAACTGTTCATTTTTCTTATATCACCCATATCCCGAAATGCTACTTGTCTAGAGAGTATTTCCTTAACAGCTTGTCTTGAACAATTTCTCTAACTGATTATCATTCTTCCTTGACTAAACTAAGTAAGAGGTAGCTGCCAATTTATGTGATTAAAATGTAAAATGTAGGAGAACTTCAAAGAACTTGTCCTGCAACCTGCAGGTTGTAGCTTTCAGGGACCTAGGTCTGCAAACCCATACACATATTATGACATATATATGTGCTTATAACTAATGTAAAAGATGGGTTAACTGGGATTTCAAAGGTACTTACAGTGAATATACATACTAATACAACTATGTAATATTGTTGAAGGTTGAAACATTTCAGAATTGGCATAAGCAACATAAGCAACATATGCACACACATGCTCCAGCCTAAAAAAATAATCAACTAAGTAATAACTTAAGTTTTTGTTGATCTAATCTCAGTCGTGAGTAGTGCAACTGAGAACCGGAACCCAAGGCAACAAAAGATATACTCCTTACACCCTTCATATATCTAGAATCTGTGTACGAATTTAGAATATCAGTAAATTCATCTCAACAATAGTTTTATATAGTATTTACCATAGAATTAAATCAACTGGAACGTTCAACGGTCCAATTTAGAATATCAGTAAATTCATCCCAACAATAGTTACTTCAAGGAGCATATACATCAAACCAATATCTCAAAATCTCCAAAGTAAGAGGCTATTGATTTGTTGTGATTTTCATCAATTGTCCAATAAACCATAACTTCCGATCACGGATACTCATTTCTTCCCTGATTCGAATCAAAGAATAAATAAATAAATCACAAAAAAAGATGATACACACACAAACAGGTGCACTCCACATAAATATAAAAATAAAAAATAAAAAGTCAGTCGAGGTGCACATAAGTTGCAAGAAAAGCGAGCAAGATTAGCATAAAAATTCTAAAATCCCAATGCAATCTTGACTCGGATGTTCCACGTCAAAGGCTTTGCTAAATTCATAAAAAAGATGCAGAAATTTTTGCAAGGTACCCATTTTTTATGGAACTCGTAAATGAGAAGGTGATGACCGTGCTCCGAATAATTCCCAATCAACTTGGTCACACTCGGATGATGCAACCTCGAAATTTCAGACACAATGTCCAGAAAATCCTCGGAATAGGAGAACTGCAGACGAATTTATTTTCTTGATAGCAATAGCCTGTGTTTTTCACCAAACATACATACGATGGTGGAAGATCAATGCTAGCAAAAAAAATGTAAAGAACAACCATCTTACAGTACACACTTGAGGCTAGAAATATATGGTTTGAGAAAATTATAAAAACATCCTTGGGATTTGCGTATGTATTAAACATTACCAGCTAGAAGCACCAAGATAAGCCCCCTCCATGGTATGAAAAAACTAATTTAAACGAAAAAATGTGAAATAAATAAAAGCATACTCTCCCATCATCCTGCTGAACTCGGTAAACACATATAATGGATCTCTCGCTAATGAGATTATTGGCATTGAAACTATCATTGGCCCTCTGCAAGTCAGCAACTGAGAACAATTTTAGCATCTATTGGTGACCTGTTGACTTTCTTCAGGGGTATAACCGTCATTACGGATACATCCTCTGCACCATCGAACAACTCCTTATGGCGGTCAAAAGGTTGAGGTTTTAGGTTTATAACAGCTGGTGCTTGGAAAGTAGTTATCTGAACAGGCTTGATCTCTGTAGTTAAAAACATGAAGTAATCAACACTCACAATATAAACTACTTAATTAATGGTCCAACGGAATCTGCAGATATCTAAGCAACGTGCGTAAACATTGTGCATGTTGCCTCTTCCAAGACATATTAGATGATTAATATAACTATCAAGCAGGAAAAAAAACATTAATTTATCGTAACTTTCTAGCATTGTGATAGAATTAACAAAGAAAGTGAGGTAATTACTAACCATCTGATGTCACCTAGGACAAATTGTCATCTTCCATATAATATTAAACTCACCCAGGAGTGCCTGCAACCATGTCAACAGAGAAGTTCAGGGTCACAAGACAACTTGTCTTTATCGTAATATGAAACCTTATTCAAATGAAAGAGAACAATACTATTATTACTATTATTATTATTATTATTATTATTATTATTATTATTATTATTATTATTATTATTATTATGATGTCAGGAAACAAAATTAAGAAGAAACCCCATTTATTATAAACAACTAAAAAGGCATAACTTATATGTGATTAGTTTCTTTAAGCTTAAAATATCTAAAAACATTATTAGAATTATACATTTATTATCTTGAAGGTTTTCCAAAGCTTTAGGGATTTCCACAAATCTTTTTCAGGAACATCCATTTGCGGTCTTCATGGGAGAATGTGAAACCAAGAAAACACAAGTTAGATGAAAGAATAATTCCATTGTCGGCACGGCCAAGATTTTCTAGCCCCTGTCGGTTTTCTATCGCCTTGATAGAAGCACCATGGACAAATGGCTTAAGGATACACCAAAATCAAAATGAAAACTTGAAACAAACATTCGATAAAACACCTGAGCATTTCCAGGATCTCCATCACAATACCGCTCATATCCTTCGCCATATGCATGAACGGCGGGTGCATGATCTTCGCGATCTCGATGACAATCGAGCAAGATGTTGTTATTTTGCTTGATGTTCTTCGTTTTCTTCCAGTCGCGCTCTGGCTCCTTCGACGCCTTAATGACCAGCGCGGCGGCGGATGGCATGATGGTGACCTTCGCCTGACGGTTCGGGACTGTGAGCTTGACAGTCACAAGGAGGCCCTTCCAGTCTGTGGTCGTCTCCTTGGCCATGTCTTTGCTGATTTTTTTGGGGGAAGGCCGAGCGGACCGATTTTGGGTGCAAGGAGGACTCTTCCCTGAATTCGCCGCCGATGAGGCAGACAAAACCGTCAACCACCTGATAGAGACAGAAGTTCATATGCATTTTTGGGCGGGGATGGTTGAGGTTATGGCTGGGAGCGGTGGTAGCGAGTATTGGGGCAGCTGAGAGGAGGTGAAGCAACCAAATGCAAAGATATTAACGAAAAGGAAAATCAATCAAAATCACAAAAAGAAAAACAAAAATTAATAGACTTTTTATGGAAATTGGGCGCTTGAAAAATTGCGAACAGAAATACAAAAAACATGTTAGTGCTCGCGTGCAGATCTGTGTGAAATGAGAAGGAAAATGCTTGACTTCAAACTAAACGAACACGTCCAACGTTTAATAAAAATAGATGAGCGGGGGTCGTGAATAAATAAACCAACACCTAGTTAAAAAATGAAATCATCATACACCAAAAAAATAAAGCAACACCCAAGAATTTAGATTCTCACCAGCAATGTTGGGTGCTTTCCAAAATCGCTCAGTTTCCACAACTTCCCATTTAAATGATCCCGAAGCTAAAATTAAGCATTTGAGGAGAAAAAAAAAAAATATGTATGACACAAGTTTCATCAAAAGTAAATATTAAATATATAAATAATGAAACCACACTTCACTGCAATCCTCTAATCAACGGATGGGCAAAACACACATACCTCAAAATCAGGCGCCCTAAAACCGAGAGACCCCTTTGGACTCGGTTCGCGCAGATCCAACCGCAAGCTTTCTAAACGGGAGTACGGTTGCTCGACCGCACCGCCGGGGAATCCATCCCAGGCTCGAATAGAGTTTCGACGACGATAGAGCAAACGAAGCTTTTACCGATGATAAAATATGTGGCAGGATAAGTAGTCGCCGTGGGAGGTGGACCCGGCCTCGCTGCCGGTGAACGTCGTTTACTTGTGGGCGACATGATGAACTGAAGGCGGAGGAGGGATCAAAGTCGGTACCAAAGGATAGAAGCGGTAAGAAACATATGGAGAGAGTGAGAGACTTCAGCCGCTCGAGAGGCCTAGAATAGAGAAGATATTATTTAAAGCCTTAGATAAACGGTGGTGATTTAATCCCTAAAATCAACGGTCCAAAAAAAAATTTCCAAAACGTCGTTGTTTTAATGTCAGCAACGTGGTCTCACACAATTGAATTGAAGAGCCACGTGTCAGAAAAAGAGGCTCTTGCCATCTTTTTATATATTTACTAGACGGCCTTCGGCTGTGCACAGCACAGCCGGCCCACTATAAGTGTATATCATTTTATATATTATTAATGTCACGTGAATTGAGTATTAATTTTTAGATTTAAAAAATTCATGGAGTTTAATGTATTTAAAACAACATACTTAAAGAAACTTGGTCAAAACTTCTACCTCTGCAGCTTGACTGGAAAGTGTGAGAGAGAAGGAAAATTAATTAACAATCAAAATCAGAAAGTATTTTTGACATCTACAATATTTACATTAACATGAGGGATAATATTGAATACAAAAGAAAATTGTTTTTCAGTTAAACGTTCCAGAAATTATCAACCTACAGTACATAAATGTGAGGAGGTTAGCTGGAATCTGCAACATATTAACAATAAAGACATGTTGAATACAAATAGGTTCAGTTTCAAGTTGATACAATCAAATTCCTTGACGACAACAGTAACGTTAACATATCTTCCTCATCAACCGCAACATGTAAATCCTACAATCAACATGTACAATTATATAATCAGGTCAAACTGTCAAACTATCAATGTTGGTTTACCAAAATAAGAGGATACACATCATCATATATGCTAAAATACAATAACACACACCATTTTGGGATGCATTTAAAAAAAAAAATAACATAAGAAATAAAAATATAAAGTATAACAAGTAACATCCAAAACACTTTAGAAACAGAAGATACTTAACTACTACATGATGCACCACAAAAAAATGCAGAGCAAAACATAGAAGAGAGAACCAATACCAAAGATTTGTGACATAGCGCTAGCAATTTGTACCCCTGGTACCAGAAAAGCAAATGAACCTTACAGATAGACCTGGGAATAACGAAGTTCAAACAATATTTGGTGCTCTTTATTTGAAAGGAACAAAATTTACATAGAACCAAGCTGTAATGTCAAGTAAGTAGATAATCGGTGAATGTAAGCATGAAGTGTACCTTCTCTATTGGGAAAGCTAAGAAACCAACCACACCATCTTGTGAGTCAATTGAAGAATTCCACTAAATACATGGCATTCAATTTCACACGAGCCACTACAGCTTTTGAAGGAGGTAACGTCATAAGTTCATCCAACGATTTACACGGGAACACAAAATATACAGGATTGAACACCAATGGAGAACAAACATTTCTAACATACATTCCTACACTGTTATTTTGATTATCATTATAAATGACTCAAAGGATTTTCACTCAGGACAGAGGGCTTTATGCATTAGAGATATGATCCTATGAAAGGTATTCGCTGCATGCAAGAAAATAAAGGTAATGAAAGGTAAAAGAAAGGACGTGCCTTCTTTTATCTTCTCATAGCATCCATTGGTCTCATGAGACCTCTGTCCTTTTGCTGATGCATTAGAAAGTGTGTATCAAACAAATTCTGAATGAACTTTCATTAGACTTCACATAAGTATTCTACGGATTAATTCGTTAAAGAAGATAGAATAAGCACACAATTCCTCACATAATTTATATCACAACTCCCATCATAGAAGTCCTGAGAAAGACATAAAAATTACAATAACTTCTCTAAAGGGCTTGCCATTGACAGTTTCAGGAAATCCTTGAGTTCTAAGCTTTCAAGTGAAATCTTTTCATACTTCTCTTTATATATGACCGGAAACAAATATAACTTGTAAAAAACCTTCATTTGTTAAATCATAATACTTAAAAATATAGACGCTATCCAGACAACCAAGTCCAAGAGTCTGTTCAAAATCATTATTATTGTTTTTAAAAGTAAACAAATAATTAGCATATTTTATTTGAAGCCAACATCATCAAAGACAACCAAATCATATTAACCAAACCACAAACAAAACCAACTGACCAAACTGCCTGGGCGTTATCAACTACAGCCAGCAGCGAGACCTCAACGCTGTCAACTTGGTAGCCTTCTTTCTTCACAACATCTACCATTGCAGCAACAAAGTCATTAACATTATTCTTTTCACCAACACCTTGTCAGCATTATTGCATACAAACTGCAAGATGCCTAGATAGACCTTGCAAACTATAAAATTCTCCTTAAAATCTTGAACTATTCATCTTACATTACTATTAGCTCCATCTGTTTTTTAGTGTTCTAATAATTCATGTAGAATTTCTCTCAGGATGTTGCCACAGAAAGAGGAGAACATATTTGCTGATGAAGAATAAGAAGCTTGACTATGCATCGTGCACAAACCTACAGCAGTTATAAGAGCTTCGTCAACCAGTCCTTAATTCATCCACATAAAAAAGAGAAACAAATATAACAATTACCGAGCAATAAAAGTAAAGTGGAGGGGCGAAGTGGTGCCGGAGGTTCAGCTGCTCAGAGGACAGGTTCTGGCGGTGGCTGCTATCGCTGTTGTTGGCACAAGAGCACTGGGGGTGCGGCCGGGATGCTCGCTGTCGGGCTCTTTTTTATGGAAATTATGGGGGCAACCACAAGCCGAGTGCAAGGGACCCCAACCTTCTTTATTGCAACTATTCACAACCTTTGGATCAACAGCCAATATATTTCCCACCACCTAATCCATCCACAGACACAATTCATATATGAACAAATTACTGATGAAACTAAATACAAATCGAACACGTCACAATACAACATCAACCACCATGCCATCAAACAGAGCCAAAACTTAAAAAGTGAAAAAAAAACACTACAAAATTGACCTCATCATAACACAAAGAAGCATAAATTTTTACAAATGAAAAGAATTGGAAGTTCAAACAGTTGAAATTCAATTGTACCGTGAAGGTAACTGATGGAGTGGACCATGGGTTGTGAGGTCGATATGACAGCATGTGAGAGAGCGGCCATATTCGTTTCGGAATTCAGAGTGAGCTCGCTTTGAGGAGCTGCTGAAATAGAGATCTCGTTGGACTCCGCTGCCATGAACAAGTCCTTGTCTTTGATTAGACTGTTGGTTTCCATGTCCATGTATAGAGCTGCTACTACTGTGTGCTCAAAATCACCGTGCACTGTCTGTGTGTGTTGCGTACTTGTGTGTGATATTAATCACATGGGACATAAAACCAAATTTGGTGAAATTCTTGTAGCCATACATCACAAATGATATTGATCTCCATGTCTGGCACCAACATCAGTAAAAGAACACGAACAAACAGAAAAGTGAATAGAGATGATATAACGTTGAACTGTAGAAAACCCACAGAACAAAGTAAAGGGCCATAGAATTCTTATCTTGACCAAAAACATGGCGAGTATTCAAACAATCAATAAGATTCTGATACGACGATTAATGGCGGGTAACTTTGATTTTTTCCCGATTATTGGAGAAATAATACCTATGCCAATTTTGGTATGAAAGGCTGGTGAGGTTCCACGTTGAATGGTGTGCAGTTAGGGTTTCAGAAAATAAGCTGTGAGAGTCCGAGAGGATTCTCGAGACATCCGCCTCAGTTTTTAATGGAAGTAAAAGAACTCATTTTTGTTTCAATTAATGTTAAATGAAATCTAAACACTGTCGTTTTGAAGTTAAATTGGACACACGTCAGCTATTTAAGGTAGACATGTGTCAGGTTTGGAGGCTCACCCCTTCTTTTTATAGATAAGAGAATAAGATATATATATATATATATCAATCTTAACAAATAAAAATTAAATTATCTATCCATCCTAATAGGAAAAAAATTATTATTTGTAAGTTAAATAAATTAATTTATTAACCAATCCTATTATATAACATGAATTATAAAAATTACTATGATACAAAACGAGCAATCTTATAGTGACGGGTGTCATATTAAACAAAATAATTATGCATTTTTTTTAGAAACAATAAAATTCAAGATAAAAACTTTATTTTTTTTATTAAATAAAGTATAAATATTTTAATTAACAACCGCTACTCGTTAATCCTCAACTTGTGACTTCTCTATAGGCTAATAAAATAAACTTAGAGTCCTACAACATTTTTCAAAATTTTCTACTATAAATCCATTGGTATAAAGGCAGAAGTAAATGCAAACACTCCCTAAAGCCCCTCGAGAAATGACCTCCCACCCAAAAACAACAGTGAGCTCTGTCCTAGAAGTAACCAATTTTGTATTCCAGCAAACACACAACTACGAAATATCATTTCACTGAATTTCCTTTTCAAAAAAAAAAAAAAAGTAAAATTACCTCAACTGTTTTAAACACCACTACTGCAAGCAAGAGGTTCCTCATTCACATCAGCATAAAACGAGCTCAACTTAGTTATACCAAGTGCTTCACCATGAAGAGATGCCCGAGTGGACCTCAATATGTGAACTTCCACAAAATCGCCAATCTCTGGATTCCGCTTAACATTATTGTTGATTTTGTCCGGGATGGGTAGTTTAGCAAACGAGACCCTATGGCCTCGGTCACTCTTGCCAATGAGCTCCGTTTTAGGTGCTCTTTTATTGGGCCCCTCGACTAACACAAGCTGCACGGATCCAATTTTGGAGTCGTAAAACTGACCTGTGGTTTCGCGAAAAGTTTCGATAAGTTCTGTTAGCCTCCTCTGTTTCACACCATCAGGTACATCGTCGACATAGTTTCTGTGGGCGTGTGTTTTCTCTCTCATGCTGTAGGCAAACATGTAGGCCATATCGTAACCAACAGCTCTTATAAGGCTTAATGTGTCCTGATGTTCATCCTCTGTTTCACCACAGAAACCTGTCGATCAACAATGCTATGTGAGCAGAAGTTTCTAGAAGTAGATGTTTGTGCATTTAGTTGCGACTAAATGTATATGATAACTTGAGAATTGAACACCCAATTGTTAGCTCAACATTGACAAATTAGATAATTGAAAAGGAATTTCTCTTAGTAGTTAGTTGATGTTCCATTTTATCAATTCTATTACTTGCTGGACAATGCCACAGAGAACTTAGAAAGATAAAAGATAAAAGTTCTGTGGTTTACGAAAAACCATGAGGATGTTGCATTATCAGTTGATGAAAGTAGCATATAGGAATCAGAAAAACACACAACGTTTAGAACAGACAAGTGCTATTTATGTGCCGGACTAAAAGGAATATCGTTCAATATATGCAGCAATAAGTTTCTAGGGACTTGGATCTGGAACAACTGCAAAAATTAAACAAAATGGTACTGATGCTAACAGCAGGATAGTAAAAAATCATATAATGGTTACTTTTCAAACAGAACGCCATACTCAGAGGAAAATTCAAAGGACCAATCAGAACGGGAGGTGTTGAATTAACAAATAAAAGATGGTAGAAGTAGCAAAGAAAAGAAAAGGTATGTAACTATGACGAGAAACATAAAAATGTGAAAGCAGGAGTGTCATGCAGAAAACAGGAAAATACTGCTTATGCCTAATACATACATTCATATAAATAAAGCAGGACTTAAGTCACTTAACGAGGTCGACTATACTAATATCATCAAGGGAGCATAAAATAAATAAATCTACTTTCAGATATATTTTGTCCCAACTTGTTATTATAACAAAGTCATACAAAATAGGGTGATCAGTATTACCCCACTCATCCCAGGAATTACGAAACCCAACTGAACGTGACAAAACAAACTTACCACAGATGAAATCGCTGCTTATCCCCATATCAGGTATTATTCCACGAATCTTCTCGACAAGCTCCAAATACACCTCTCGTGTGTACCCCCGCCGCATCCTCTCCAGCACCGTACTACTTCCCGACTGCGCGGGCAAATGGATGCTCTTGCAGATATTATGCCTGTTCCGCATGACATACAAAAGCTCATCGGGAAAATCTTTCGGGTGAGGGGAAGTGTATCTGAACCGCATCTCCGGGAACTCGGCAGCTAGCCTGTCGACCAAGTCTGCAAAACGCAAACCCATATTCTTGACCTTGGACATGCTGGAAAACCCATCACTGTACTTCCAGTTAGTCCCGGACTCGACCTCCTCAGAAGCTGAGGTGTCGTTATAGCTGTTCACGTTCTGCCCGAGAAGGGTGACCTCCTTAACGCCTTCCTTCCAAAGCTCATCCACTTCCCTGATGATGGACTCCACGGGTCGAGACCTCTCCCGACCTCTAGTGAAGGGGACTATGCAAAACGAGCACATATTGTTGCAGCCCCTCATGATGGAGACAAATGCACTAATGGAGTTCTTTGATATGCGCACAGGATTTATATCTGCATATGTCTCCTCGAGGGAGAGGAGCGTGTTTATCCCCTTCTGGCCCGAGTCAACCTCTTTGAGAAGAAGTGGAAGGTCCCGATAAGCATCGGGCCCACAGACCACGTCCACCATCTTGTCTGCATCAAGTATTTTGTCCTTCAGCCTCTCGGCCATGCACCCTAGCACCACCACTTTTGGGGGGTGCAGAGAGTGTGACCTTCCAGTAGCTACATTGCTCTTCCAGTGCCGTTTGAGAAACCAGAAATAGTTTAGCCTCTGCCATACCTTTTGTTCCGCATTATCTCTGATAGCGCACGTGTTTATAAATATGATCTCTGCACTCTCGGGATCCTCCACTACTTCACTATATCCAGCATTCTTCATGATAGATAGAACAATCTCCATGTCATTGACATTCATTTGGCATCCATAAGTCTCATGGTATATGCGGCCTCTTGGGAGAGCATCGGATACAGTATTTGAGCTGGATAAATAAAAGGATTAAGCAAACAAACATAATATAATACAAGGTTAATGAGAAAGTGAGCAGTACATTGAACAAACGAAATTAATGGGTTCACTTGATTGATTACTCAGCTGTCAACACCACAACAATACATGAGACTCATGACTAGAAACATGAATCATGGAACTACACCTTTCTTCCTATTTTCAGAAAGCTAAAGATTATCCCTACTCGTGGAGAAGATTTTGATTAATTCTCCGTCTGTGTCAACGTTTTCTTCCCTAGAAACAGAAAATTCATGAAGATGTAATAACAAACAAATGAAAATAAGATGGGAATCAAATTTACACTGTATGTGTTACACGGGAATCAAATGTCTAAGTGCTCTTCAGTTGATGATATCATTAACCTCGCCTCATCCCACAATTCAATTAGACTGAATATCACAGATAACACACACAAACATACACTTGCTCAAGTTGCGGATCCGAGACGCCAGCATCCGTGACGGCAACGGCGGCTTTGCACATAAAATGATGGAGGCTAGGAGCTTCGGAGAACTTTCCGGCGCTGGAAACCGGAGATTGCGACTGGGAGAAGCTTCTGGAAAGCCTGTGAGAGAAAGCCGGAGCGGGAGTCGGAACAGGCGAGTGGCGGCGGCAGTAGACAAGAGCGGAGGACGCGGGAGAAGTACGGCGTGGCTTCACAGAGAAGAATCTGACGGTCAGAATTGAGCATCGTTTGTGGAGGTTTATGCAGTGTTGCTGATTCAGAATCGAGGAGAGAGAGGTTAGAGAGGAAGACGCCATGAGAGGTGGAATGTGCGTGAGAGGTGTGGAAACTGGATAGGGAGTTAACCGAAGGTGATTTGGGTTGAGCCTCGGGCCTGATAAGGATCCATTAGCCCACCAACAAACTGGAGGCCCAACTACATTATGAAAGTTTGAGTTTTGCCCCCTCCAACGAACGAAGCGAAGCGAAGCAAAGTGACCCTCTTCTTTCTCATCATATTAAAAACAAGCACCTTTATTTATTAGGTTGGTTGATTGTTTCTACTCATTGAAGATGGCTTACGGTCACATAGTGCCTTAAGTATTCTTCAGTGTAAACATTGATACGTGTTTAGCCCGGTTATTTTATACTCATTGTTCCTTATTACGTATCTAACCTCATGGGTGTGACACCATATCATCTGTTTCCCTCACTCTTTCTGAAGTTACCATTTTATTCTCATATAAATTGCAAAATCGATCTAAGTTATGTCATTTGTAGACTTCCCCAATGTATTAAAGTTCGTTAGTGTTGAAGGGCGATTACTTACACACCCTTTTCTTGCTCGAAATCACCACCAATCACACCTTTTCTTTTTCGTGATGAATGTATGCATCTTCTTCACATTTTGGTAAATCCATTTAATATTCATTTTTTTGTTTTTGTTTTTGCAGGTCTACCCAATTCTCTCTCCGTCGGAGGCTTTTGTCATTTGTGTAGACTTCTCCAAAAAACTAGGGTTTGTGTTTCAGGTTTGCTCGTTGGATTCATTGTTATTTTTTCCTATTTATTGTATGGTTAATTCGACTCTATGT
>CACSLK010030184.1:19238138-19250044 GCA_902706635.1 Striga hermonthica | reverse complement strand
ACATTTTCATTTAATGAGTATATATAAGTTTGTCTATTAGTTAAGTTGGCTCTATAACTATTCATTCATTTCTTGCCAAGCCATTAATTAAATTTTAACTTTTTCTTTTTTTGTTGTTTTCTGTTTTCAATTGTTTTTTCTGACATTTGATTTATTCACACAGCCATGAGCAATGGATTGCAAGAGGGGCTGCTCGGCTCAGAATCAACCGATTTGAAGGGTCGAATTTGTGACGAGTCGAAGAAAATATGGAGAGTCGCGTTGCCTACCGTGATCTCCCGAGTCACCTCGTTCGGTTGCGTGATTATCACTCAATCGTTTATCGGCCACATAAGCGCGGTTGATCTTGCCGGTTATGCGCTTGTCCAGACATTAGGCGTTCGTTTCGTGAACGGGATTCTGGTAAGAAAAAGTCTCTTTATTTGTTTACAAATAAATTCGAGTTGTCTTGATTAATCAGGGTTATTTAAAAAAAATTCGATGGTTAGTTGTTAGTAGAATTTTAATTTTATATTAAAATGATATTTAAAATAAAATAATTAAAGTTGATTTAATGTGAAAATAGAAAAAACTGATGTGAAGGGAGGGATAGTTAAAATTATATGAGTTGATGAATAGTAAATTGAAGTTAATGTGACGTGTAAGAATGATTGATTTATATTATTTAATTATATTGATAATAATGAGAACAATGTGGTTGAGTTATATTTTGAGTATGTACTGTGAATGAATTATTTTGTAAACACACATGCTCTAAAGTTCTTGTTTTTTCATGCTACATTATGTTCACTTGCATAAAGAAAACGAGCATTTACGCGCACAATGTTCTTTTTCGTGGTTCTCTAGTTAAGGTAAAAATTTCTATATCTCTTTATATATAAATATATATATGTTCAGATAGGGATGTCGAGTGCAACCGAGACGCTTTGTGGGCAAGCGTTCGGAGCCAAACAATACCACATGATGGGCATTTTCTTGCAACGTTCGTGGCTAGTCGACTTATTAACACTAACCATTCTTCTTCCTCTGTTCTTCTTGGGAGGTCCGATTTTCAAGCTTTTGGGTGAAGAAAAGTTGATAGCCGAGTCGGCCGGGTTCATATCCTTGTGGTTCATTCCTTATTGTTACGCGCTCGTGTTTGGGCTCACGATCCAAATGTATCTTCAGGCCCAACAGAAGAACTTGATTGTAGCCTATCTCTCGGTTTTGCAGTTAGTGGTCCATATTCCTTTGTCGTGGGCTCTCGTTTACGTTCTCGGATGGGGTGCTGGTGGGGCAATGGCGTCATTGTGTGTGTCATTGTGGATTGTCGTGTTTGGCGAGTTCGTTTATATATTCGGAGGGTGGTGTGAGGATTCTTGGAAAGGCTTTAGTTTGGCGGCTTTGAAGGACATTTTTCCAGTGGTGAAGCTCTCGATTTCTTCTGGTCTCATGATTTGGTAGGTCGCTCTTTCTGCTTTTGGGATGTTTTGACCTATTTGAGGAAAGAGATGGAAAAAAAAAATCATTCAGAATCGTGTTTTTTCGAGTCGTGTTGTGCCAAAACTAATAGTACGCGTATGTTTGTTCGAGAAAAGACTTGAAGTTTAGTGCTGAAGTTTGCTGGGTCAATGGTGATTGTTGTAAGTTGAACTTAAATATCATTCAGGAGAACATATATGGCAGCTATCATATGTTCTCATGTTGCTACTGTTTTTCGAGTAGCTTCATTAACGGGATGGTTCTTGAACATGATATTCACCTTACAACAATCACCCAACCAAATTTCAGCACTAAAGTTCAAGTCTTTGTCGAACAGTCATATTATACCTCTATTATGAAAATGCTTTAGCTTTGACGCAACACGACTAGAAAAAACATGACTCACTCTGTCTCTTTTTCGTTTTTTTCTTTTTTTTTTTTCGAGTCGTGTCACGTCAAAATTAAAGCATTTTTATAATAGAGGTATGTCCGTTTGAGAAAGACTTGAACTTTAGTACTGAAATTCGGCATTATAACATGAGAATAATATCAATCACATTTTGCATTATAAGTTTATAACAACAACAACAGAGCCTTTTGGATCGATTTAGACTTTATTTTGCAGCTTGGAGATGTGGTACTATGCCATCCTAGTCTTACTGGCAGGTTACATGAAAAACGCCGAAGTTGCCATATCGGCTTTCTCCATATGGTGAGTTTGCTTGCTTTATACCCTTCGAACCTTTCTTTTATGCTTTTTTTCCCTTTTGTTTTTTAAAATTTTCGACTGATAATCGTAAGCAAATTACTTTTTTTTTGCAGCCTCAACGTTAATGGATGGGAATTCATGATATGCTTAGGTATTCTTGGCGCCGCATGGTACACTGTTCAATGAAAAATCAATAGATATTCTTTCATCATATCATCAAACAATTCTCTTTTTTCACTTATGGCTTTTGTTTTTTTTTTTTTTTTTGTATTTTGTTTTATGTGTAGCGTGCGTGTTGCGAACGAGCTAGGACGAGGGGATGCAAACGCCGTGAAATTCTCGATAAAAGTTCTTCTCACTACTTCGGTTGTGATAGGGCTATCGTTTTGGATCCTTTGTTTGATCTTTGGCCAAAAGCTCGGCTACTTATTCACGAATGACGAGGCAGTTGTAAGAAGCGTGTCAGATCTCTCTATTCTGCTTGCTTTCTCGGTTTTGCTCAACAGCATTTACCCCGTTTTCTCAGGTTTTGTTTTTCTTTCTTTATTTTGTTCGTAGTCATAATAACTTCTTTTTTCCTTTTCTTTGCGCTAATTTTTTTCTCTTGTTTCGTTTCGCGATATAGGTGTGGCTGTTGGGGCAGGCATGCAAGCAATGGTTGCTGTCGTGAACATCGTGTGCTTCTATCTGATTGGACTTCCGATCGGGCTCGTGCTCGGGTATCTCGTCGGTCTTCAAGTAAAGGTAAAACGCTCATCTCATTTTCGATTGCTTTTGTCGCGAACCGAGTCTTGATTATTCAAAGAGATGTTGATCACAATTCACAAGTTTGTACAAATTTCAAATTGAAAGTTGATTGATATGTGAATAGGGCCTATGGATTGGAATGCTTTGTGGGGTTATCTGTGAGACTCTTGTGCTCAGCTTCTTAATGTGGAGGACTAACTGGGATGAAGAGGTAATTAATTCTTCCTTTTTTTTTTTCTTGGAAACTAAAAAATTAAAATAAAAATTATTTATTTATTTTTTTTTCAAAGATTTATGAGTAGAATTTAGGGTGAAATAAATTGGTGCATGCTAACAAAATATTCTGTAATATGTTGTGCAGGTTCTAAAAGCATCTGCTCGTCTCAAAAAGTGGTACCTTAAGTCTCCTGAAGAAGAAGCTATTTTTTGAAGGAATTGGAGATTTACTGTTTTTTTTTTTTTTCTCAAAATATTCTATTAATATTGGGAGAGCTCAATGACAGTGTTTTTTGTTGGGATTTTTATATTAATATTAGGAGCTCAAGGGCAGTTTTATTGGGATTTCTCATCTATATTATTGGGAAATGCTACGGTCGCGTTACGGTACCATCCCGTCGGGTGTTTTAACCGTTAGATCATCTATCTTATCTATCGAGTGAGTTTTTCCAGTTCAGAAAAATGAAATAAGATTATTACATAAGAGAAGACAAGTTCTCCACCCCAATAAGCATGGGCTGCAGTGACATAGCCACAAAACCACGTTTACGAGATCTCGCTTACTTCCACACGTAGATGGACCGGATCACTCTCAAACATAAGGGAAGACCTTCAGAGTCAAAGTATCGTCACGGAGACCGAGGTACTCCATCTCGAGCGTCTCACAATCGCAAAGCCATAGGTAACCCACCCAGTCCTGAAGCAACACTTTATCATTCTTGTAGAGGCCGATGACACTCACAAATTTAGTAGTAGGAGGAAAGACTTTGTATGTGGATACAGGGGACCAGATGCCGTTCTTCCATACCCAAATCTCGAAAATAAAAGGCGCACTTGTCTTCTCCTGCTGTCCCGGACCGTCGATATTCATACTAAAATCAGAAACAATAGCAGCAAGCAGCCCACGAACCTCGGCAATACAAACACATGGGATGTTCCCGAGAATTTCGCTACTGGGCATAGGGATGAGAGCAGGGGGAAACTCCTCCTTAGCAAAGTCGAACGAAATAATAGCAACATCTCCTTTGGTGCAATGCTTGGCTGTCCAATAATAAAAGCCATCAATGAAAAGCGACGGGTACTGAAAGAGCTGCCACTCAAGATCATGGGGATACGGGATTTGCTTCCAAGTTTCGAGCGAAAACAGGTCCGCGTGGGCTTCGTCCTTGGAACGAAAATCCTCAAACACGCGACATCTCACTACCTTATAGTCCCCAGGTGCACAAGGATCAAACCCGATGCTGTAAGCCCACGGGAACGCGAAAGCTGGGTGAGGCATGAGCGGCTCCGCCTTAAAAAAAGGAAGGGTTACAAGCACGTCGGTCCTAGGGTCCCACAGAAGCACATCCGGATCTGTGGGAATTTCGGTATATGTCCACAGCATCCATGTGTTGCAACTCGCTACGACATGATATTTGGCATTCATACAAAAGGGATCGTAGTTTTTAGCTTTGAGTCGAGACAAGTTTGGAAGAAGACCATTATCATCATCACCTTCTCGCAGCAATTTGAAGGAGTTGTTCTCCGTTGAGATCACAGAGCAAATGCGGGTCCCCTCGAGTATACACTGCACCATAAGCATCAGACAGTCGTTAGGTTCCAAACCGCGAGTAACCTCCCCAAGAGTAGCAGGAACACCATCGACAGTACAAGTCGAGAGATTTCTTGAGGAGGATTTGAAGCTTGATTCGGCGTCGGCAACATAAGGGAAGACCTGCATCAGACCCATATTCTTGTCACGGATACCGAGATTCTCCAATCTGTTTGTGTCAAGGTCGTAAGCGAGTAGGTCGCCGTAGGAGCCCTCGAGAAGCAGTTTACAGTTCTTGTAGAGGCCCAAAACTCTATGAACATAAGCATCCGAAGCCGGGATTTTCCCTATGACCACGCAAGACCACGTGGAAGCTTCTTTCCACACCCAAATCTCGAAAAGAAAAGGCTTCCTTTCAGCAGCAGGAATAATACTAGTTACTTTGTTGTTCTTCAGCAATTCACCATACTCGAAAACAACAGCAGCAAGCGACGATTCATACTCGACAATATAAACAGTCTCTTCGGCTAACCTGGCATTGGGGAACTTATCGCTCTTGGGCTCAGGGATCAGAGAGCCAAACCTCTCCTCAGCAAAGTCGAACGAAAGAATGCTACTCGCACGAGTTGGCCAATAATAAAAGCCGTTGATGTAAAGAGAAGGATCTTGACGGGGTTCAATACAGGGGTCGTAGGGACACGGAATTCGCTTACACGAATCACTCGCGAACGAAAACAGCTCAACATGAAGCTGCTGATTGTATTCGTATCTGTCCACCGAGCGAGAGCTCAACACCTTACAGGCGTCCCCTGCAGGATCAAACCAGAGCCCGTAAACCCAATGGTCGGAAAGAGTCGGTCAAGTCAAAGAAAAAAGCGGAAGACCTATCGTCTTGCCGGTTGTGGGGTTCCACAGAAAGTCATATGGATTAGACAAACATGTCAACAGCATCCATGAGTTGCAAGTTCCATGAACTCTAAAAAAGGTGCTGCTGGTAAAGGGATCGTAGTAATCTTCTTTGAGTAGATTCAGGAATTCGGTATCACCTTGTCGCAGCACTTTGCAGTGGTTGTTTTGGGTTGAAATTAGTGAACAATCGAGGGTTCCATCGTCGTGTAAATGCCGCACCAAAAGCATCAAATTGTCGTTGTTGCTATGCGGCTGAGCTTTATCGGGAATTCCGATATCTGCCATTGCCAAACAATCCGATTAGGACTCCTGAATTAGAGAGTAGCTGAGGGACGTCGGGAATGAAGCGGGGCGAGGGCAAGCCGATTAGCAGTCGCAGAGGACCGTGAGTGGCCGTTTGCCGGTGGCCGTGCTCGATTTCGATTTTGGGGGTAGGGTATTGGTTAAATCTTATGCTTTTATAGGCTACTGTATTTGTAGTGTTTCGAGGTAAGATCATTACGAAACTATTCCGGAGTTAGTAATCATTAGATCAACTAGGAGTTAGTAATCATTAGATCAACTATCACTGGCGGTTACATAATAACCTAACAATTACAAACTCTATCGAAATAATTCCGTAACGAGACCGTAACATTGCTCGTTAGTTTATATCTAATTTTCTTATTATCACTAACAAAAACACTCTCTCTATTCATTATTTATTATTTTAATTTTTCTTTTATCTACCCATATTTATTTTATAACTTTTTATTATAATTCGTAGAACTTTCAGGTTTATCCAATCATATATTTATAACCAACATATACTATTTATTGGGAGATGTTACGTTCTCGTTACAGAATTATTCCATTAGATTTGTAATCGTTAGATCAACTATTTTCTACGGTTACATGATGACTTGACAGTTACAAATCTCGATGGAATGGTTTCGTAACTGTAACTATAGTATTTCTCCTATTTATATACTTTTATATCACTTAAAACTAATTAGAATTCTTAATATCACATTTTGTACATCTCCATCACTACACTAGTAGACCATTTAAGAATAATTATACTTTTATATAGCACTTAAAATGTTATTTTTAATATCACCTTTAAAAAATAAAAAATTCTGCAACTAAAATAGCTTATTTAAAAATGTTTTTTTCCGATTAAATAAAATATCATTTCTGAATATGAAATCTCTGCAGCCTTCCGTCTCGCCGTTCGATCTCGTCGCCGGCCGACGCCCTCAGCTGAAAAAACCGGCCACTCCTCTCAAGCCTCATCTGCCACACGCGCCGCCGTCTTGTTTCCAGCGCGTCCTCCTAATTAGCAGGTAACGATATGTGTAGATTTGTAGTCGTGCTGATGCTGGAATCCCGTTTAGCTGGAACCTTTTGAAACTCATCTCGTAGCTCGATTGTAATGGCAGATATCAGGCTCGCGGTCAATCGATTTGATTAGCTTTATAGTAATTTTCAGGGTTGTTAGTTGCTTTTTAAAGTGTTGAGAGAAGATGACAATATGACATACGAATTAAAAAACGAGAAAAGTAAACAACACAAGATTTACGTGGTTAGACAATTTACGTGGTTTTACGTGGTTCGGCAATGTGCCTACGTCAACGGCGTCTGAGGGATCTTTATTATTCTCAATAGTCTCAAATACATTAATACACCATGTATTTATACTAAAATCCTACAAGGTATAAATTTACTTAAATACCCTGTAATGTACCGCGGGGGCTCTGCCCCGCACCCCATCTATACCGCGGGGGTTCCGCTCACTTCGCTCGGTCGCTCTGCTTCCCTGCCCCCTTCCTTTGTCAATATATGAGCCATATCAACATAAAGAATATAATACTTAGACATTGTCTTTGCGGTCGAGCTCCTTTTTTCTTTAATTTTTGTCTATCTACTGATATGACGATTCACTGAAAATCTGGTAAACAATCTTCGAAATTCTATGTTATTCTGATACGCTGATCCTGAATTTTGGGTGATTTTGTATGATTTTAACAGAAAAATTAAGTATGGGTGTGTTTAGTTTCAAGATAGATGCATTGGCCTTATTTGTGTTTTACCAGTTGTGTTTGAGTACAATCATCCAAGCACACCTATTTGCTTCACGGTAAACCGGAAATATTTGTTAGCATTGGATGATTGTACTTCTTCTCCACATGCTAAAAAGTTCAGTCGGTTTTGGTTAAGGGACATGTATTCTTGAACAGGTCTTTTTATATTTTGCTATAGTTAATGTGTATAGTTAGTTCAAATCCTGTTTTAAACCTCTGTCAATCTGTTTTACATGTTGATTTATTTATCCGTACGCCACTCGCACGTTGTTTGATCATCTCTAGAAGGAACGAAGAAAAGATTTGAGCCAACAATTTATATGCAGCCGATAAATTCTTAAAGCAGATAACCATTTTTCTTGGCCTGATTTCCCTTATGTCTTTGCAGTTCTTTAACAGAAGCATTCTGTATAGTGATACTGGAAGGTGCTAGTATAGTATTGTTTTCACTTTGCGTGGCTAATTAAACATTTCTGTAAAAAATGTGTCATTTTGCACAGGTTTGTGATAAGTAGACCTTTATCTTGATAGGTTCTTCCGGCTGATAATGATTGTTCTTGCGGAGCTGGCAATAATGAAAGCAATAAACTTTGCTTCCCCAGATTGATCCACAAGCAATGAACGATCGTGTGAGTTTACTGACGGATATTTTTAAGGAGATTATTAAAGATCATTTTTTCACTTCTCTAAATAGAATCAGCACCATATATATAAATTTTTGAATCCAAATTATCAGAAAGGTAAAAAGGAGGTGTAATATTGTGTTTGCATCACGTTTTTAATAGTTCGCTATATTGCTTTTTATCCAAAAAACGCGACGTAGCTTTACATAAGCGTTTCCCCGAAAAGCTTACGCTAAATGCTGAAATAGCGCACTTTTTTACGCTATTTTGCGCTATATTTCCGCAGCGGCATATAGATAATAAAAAATTCGAAAAACTTGTATATTTTAGGTAATAGAGTTATATTTTTAAATGACAACTAAAACATAATTTTTTTTATAATAATTTCAAATTAAAAATTTGAAAATGCAAAGCCCTAAGTTGAATAGTGTTATATATATCAGTCCATTTCTATTATATCATTATATTTTTGGGTATTTGACATTTAAATTTAAAATAAAAAGTTCTAATGGTTAGAATTAGTTGTAATTAAATTAAACAAATGAATTTAAAATTAAATTATGACTTCTCTTATTATATTTTCGTTGTTTACTTTAAATCTTTAATATATTCGCTTTATTATTTAGATATTTATATTATGATATTTACGTTAAACATTTGTAACAAATCATTCTTAGATGTTTTTTGAGTTCATTAAAATGTTGTTATAAATTTTAGAATCAACTGTCCAATTTTATTATATGCAAGTATATATATATATATATATATATTGTTTCTATAAAAATAATTTTTTATACTTATATAGCTTGTGCAACGCTATTTACGCTACGCAGTATAAAGACCAAAACACGACGCACTACACTATATGCTTTTTAAAACACTGGTTTGCATATATGATTCTCAATTTTATAATTGGCATGGTGATTGTTAGGCTATTAAAATGGGATCCAAAGGAAAAAGGGTAAAAAAAATTGCTCAAATCTTGGTTCACAATAGAGAGCTCAAGCACATTCTATTGAAGGCAACCACAATAATATTCAAACGACCAAACCTATTAAGAGTTTGTTTGGTAAGCACCGTAAGCTTATTTGATCAGCTTATAAGCTTTATGGTGTAGATTAATATTATTATTACTATTATTATTTTATTAGTAGTAGTAGTAGTAGTAGTAGTAGTATTAATTATTATTATTAATTGTTTTTATTTATCTTGGTTTGGTAGACAAGTCAAGGAGTAGGGTTGATGGGAACCTTATTTAAACGACTCCCCATCTATTATTTGAGGTGGTTGATTTTGAATGAAAATTCATAATTGATATATCGTTTTGGTGTTCTTGAGATTGCGATCTCATAATAATAATAATAATAATAATAATAATAATAATAATAATAATAATAATATGCTATACCACTTTATGTATGCAAATAAATTTTGGTTTGGTAAGACAGAGTTTTTTAAAAAGATTGAGCTTATCTCATAAGCTTCTTTGACTAGCTTTTCAAATTAGCCAGTCGAAAATTTATTTCGGCTAGCTTATCAACTAATTTTACCGAGCATTTTTATAATATCAGCTAATTTTTCAGCCATAAAATATAAGCTATTAGCTAATTTCACCAAAAATAGCATAATATTGATGGATATGCTATATGGGATTACCAGAACATGTTGGTTTTTCTCTATTTAACATTTTTCTTCCTTTTTCTTTTTGGTTTATTTATTTGTAGGTACCTCACTTGTGGTGCCTGGCAGACAAGTTCTTTTGCTTGGTCATGATACTCAATTTATTGTTTTCGCGTCTCTTGCAGCTCTTAAAGGTACGTTTTGTAGGTCTTCCTTATCTATATACCATTTTTCCACCCTCCATATTGTGACTTACCATGATTCATTTACTCATTGTAAAACAAAAAAAATGGTAATTTTTTATGAAAGCCCGACAGCGACATCGAGGTTGTTCCTGATGTTAAACTCGCGAGTCGTCCAAATGGAGAAGAGAATGCGCCGGGCTTGACGATGTCAAGTGCAGACGGTAAATTTCCTATAATTTGCTGACCGAAAACGGTCGTAATATTGTTCTTAGGAGCTGTTTTTATAAGCATCCAATGTGCACATCACAAATTCATATATACATTCATTTGAGTATTTGAGTATAGTTTGCATTTTGCTTGAAAACATTTTACTGTATGACCTCTCTCATGATTGCTGTTTGTAGTTTATCTCCAAAATAAAGGGAGTGTGAACAATGTGTGAAAAGCATGAGTGAACTGGCTTCATTATTATAGTAGTCAATTTTCTCATCCATACACAACATGAATGAATAGGCTTGTTTATTGTCCCCTGGTTCCAGAAGAAACACCTTTTTTTGCCATTTTTTCTTGTTTCAATAATTCACTTATATATATATATATATATATATATATATATCCTATATATAATTTTCGAATGTACTGAGTCTAACTGACTGATACGCACGCTTCGGGATTTTATGGGGCAGATTTTTAAGTTTTGTTATTTGTCTTGCATAATTGTAATTTATTTCTAATCCAAAAGTAATTAGGTTTGGAATATTTATAAATATACTGGATATGTATGGTCCCTTTTAAAAACATTAATTATGTTTTACTACTATTTTCTGTTGTAGATGTGATTTATAAAATATAATTTTTGTTTCCAATCTTTTATTTAAAATTATAACAAACTAGTACAATACCCGTGTATTACACGGGTGCTTGTTAAAAAATTATTCTTAAATTTTAAAATTAATGAGAAAATTATATTAAATTTAGTTTATTTTTTTACAAAAAAAAAATATTACTATATATTTTAGAATGATATGTGTTACTTATGACTTACATGTGTTATATTATATTAGTTTTTATAACTTATATCATATAACTACTTGAAATATAAATATATTAGTTGATAAATAATTTTATTTTTCTAATTAATATTAAAAATAATTTTATTATTGTTATAAAGATAAATATAAATTATGTTTTTTATACTTACAATATGGATGTTAAATCGAAACTTATCAAAAGAAGATTAATTTGATATATTACATATGTAAAACTGATAAAAAATACAAAAGTTATTAACTTTTATAATATATATACAATTCAATAGTTATAATAAGGAATGATATTAAAATACAATTAATACATGTAACATGACCATAAATAATCAACATATTTATGGTAATCCGAACCTAATTATTATTGATTTGGAATTAAATTAAAATTTATCCAAGCCTAATAACGAAGCATGTAATTTTGCCACATAGGATTCCGAAGCACCAGAAGCAGCCACGTAGGCTCAACGCATTCTGTATTAATATATAGGGGATTTACACGTAAATTATAAATATATTTAAAACTAGAAATGTTGATTTCCTTTTCACGTGATACTTTTAAGGACCACAATATTTCTATTTCTATTGATAATGAGAAAATGAGATGAATTAATTTCGTCCCACTTTTGGGATCTGATTCTGATGACCTGCACCATACGACACATGACTTGATGCTGAGTTAAATGTCCTGTTTTGAGTTGTAAAGCATACATATGTTATTACCTATTTATTGGTATGCAATATAAACAATATCCCAAATTTGTTCATTTGAAAATGAAAGTAGATGTCACAAGCATAG
>CACSLK010030184.1:19159490-19171294 GCA_902706635.1 Striga hermonthica | reverse complement strand
TTTTTTTTATGTACGAGTCAAAGACCATGCTCTACTTTGACCTTCAAACTCATTGCCGTGGATTCAAACATTGGATTATTAGGTCTACTCTGTTTGCATTTCATGCTTCTTGACATTCAACTATTATAGGTTGGTTAAATTAACATTTGACATATTCCTTTCTTGTAGCTGTTCTCGGAGGTTGATGTGAAGCTTGTTTTTAAGGAAGTTTCATCCAAATTCCTACGGAGACGTATTGTGGAGGTATTATTTAAATGAACACCTGACATAGTAATTCCTCTGCCTCAACATGCAGTTTTCCATAATAGTTTGGCAATTTCGTTGACCCGACTGATTGGTAGTTTTTTCTTCTAAGCTGATGAGCCTTTGCTTGGTTGATACTAGATAATGGAGTCCGTATTAATCAAATCAATGAAAAGCGTAACCACTGTTCAGCTGTAGATTGTTGTTTATTGTGTTGACAGAATTCACAATTTTTGTATTCTTATTTGAGCACTATTTACAAATGGTGAATGTTGTAGTAAACCAGGGTTCTACATTTTATATTATTAATTATTTTTGTTCTAACACTTGAATGATGCATGGGTATTTACTGCAAAATATTGTACCTTGTTTACTTGTTTACGCAGGGAGGAAAAAGAAGCGACGGCAGAACACCTGAGGAATTACGCTCTATTAACTCACGTTGTGGTTTACTTCCTCGAGCTCATGGAAGTGCTCTTTTTACACGTGGTGAAACTCAGGTCTGGTTATTTTTGTAATGGGTACTTAAAAGGTAGCTGTCTGCTCTGCTTTGCCTTTTTTATGCTATTCCTTTCTAGATCATTTGTTATTACATCTGTTTTCTCGCCCTAAATGTAATCACTGCTCTAGAAATATACTTTTTATGTTGCATGAGAACTCTTTCCAGTGATTCTCTTAGCTCATATGTTCCTGTGGCCTATCTGGCCTCTTATCATAGCCTATGAGATTTATCTTTCCAAACATTCATTTATCTATATGTGCGGCCTTTTTATTTGTGAGAATTAAATATGAAAATGCTTTCATCGAGAATGTGAGTTATATTCTACTTCTGTCAATACCGATAACTAAATGAGGAACGCATAACAGTTAGTGCTAATCATTGGTCCAGTAAGCCTGTAATAAACTTTTGCAAACATTTTGAAGGACCTCAGAATAGAAAGAAAGTTTGGTTAAAAAAAAAAAAGAAAAAAACATATGAAACAACTTTCACACTTGAATCACCTTTTTGTTCTCAGCTTTGCATTCCAAAATAGCTAACATTCTAATGTAAACAACATTTTTTGCCCTCATGAGTAACTTATAACTTTTACTAAGATTTTTATCTAAAAATTAAGGGATTTCTTTGTTCAAGTTGTCCATGTTTGTATAAACGTGTAATATCTATCTTTCTCTAGCTTCAAGCATGTCTTTCTCCAATAAAGTTCACACGTAACTATTATTACGGATCTCATTTTGGCAAAAATATGAGCAGTTATGTTGTTCCAGGTACTTATCAAACTAGAGGAATCTTTACTTTTTAGAATTCCTGAAAAAATATATATTGCGGTGACAAATTTGTGAAGATAAATGTCCTGGTGACAATTGAAAACATGGAAATAATGTTAATTGAATTCGATAAAATCATGTAAGTCTGTATGCAAGCCTTCTAATAATTGGTTCCAGGAGCATGACATTCCTCTTATGCTTGTATTTTTCTTTTGATTTTCTTCTCTCATTTTGCAGTCTTTAGCTGTGGTTACACTTGGCGATAATCAAATGGCACAAAGACTAGACAATCTTGTTGATGAAGATGAGTTCAAAAGGTTCTATCTTCAGGTGGGTGACATTGATGAAAAGTTGATCTTTCTAATGGAGATTTTCAAAGTCTGGGTTGATTATATATTACTTGTCTTGAACCCATCATCAATCTCAAATGACTTTAACCCGTCTTGCGCTCTCTTTGCAACATGCGATCCATCCTACTTCCGCCAAACCTTCCAAGAACTATGTTTTGTTTCCTGAAGGAGTTATGCAGACATATCACTAGTTTGTATTGCCTTTGTTTAACACTTTCTTACCTAATCTAAATATCTAAGGAATTTAGTAGAAGAAGCTTGCACATAACTAGGTCCTGGTTGGCAAATGTAGAAGGAATTTGCTCTTTCTTCCTTATGATAAAGGCAATCTTTTTGTCTGCAGAGATTGTATTACTCCCAGATAAAGGGAAATCATTTAGCAATATTCATGGTCCCCATATTTTGCATTCTATACCAATAATCATGCAAGTGCAGTGAAATATATATTAATGGTATTTTGTTCTAGGACTTTGCGCTTTGTTGTTCAGCTACCTGGAGCACTAGTCTTAGACTCTTAGTTAATTCTGTCCATCACTGATATGAAAGTTTGCATACTGCATTATTATCTCACTTGTTACTCAATGTCTATAATTTATCTTACTAAAAAAAGTTAAATTTTTGGTTTCAGGTATTATAGTGAAATCTATCTTTTGTTTTGTTTGTTTGCGTAGTATTCTTTTCCTCCGTCTTGTGTTGGAGAAGTTGGACGTGCAGGAGCTCCATCAAGAAGAGAAATTGGCCATGGAATGCTTGCAGAGAGAGCCCTGGAACCAATATTGCCTTCTGACGGTGACTTCCCTTATACTATACGAGTTGAGAGTACCATAACTGAAAGCAATGGCTCATCTAGGTATAATATAATTATTAATCACTTTTATTAAGTTGTTTTTGATTTGTTTTAAAATGTGTTTCTTTTATGCCCTCTTTAAAAAAAAAATCCATCCATAAAATCTGTCGTTAGCTGTTAATCAATGGACTGTTTTACATGCAAAACAGATGCTTTTTAAAATGTGAGATGATAATGGATGTGAGTGGAGTTTGTTGTCTTGTTTTTTCTGGCTTTTTGTTCCCCATCTGAAATGCTCTTTACTCAGGTCAAATCTAGTCTTGCATCTTTTTATCTTGTTCCTGCATTTATCAAGTGTGAGGTGTGTTATGAATTGAGATTGTCTATTCCTTGTTTGTCACAGTATGGCTTCCGTTTGCGGAGGTTGCTTGGCATTACAAGACGCTGGTGTCCCAGTGAAGAGTTCGATCGCTGGAATAGCTATGGGCATGGTTTTGGACACTAAGGAATTTGGTGGCGATGGGACTCCACTTATCCTCTCTGATATAACAGGGGGTGAAGATGCTTCGGGCGATATGGATTTCAAGGTCAGGGAAGGGAAATTTCTATGCAGACCCAAATTTTAGTTTTTAGTTCTTTTCTTCCCTCTCTTTCAAACTTTCTAGGTTTGCTTTCAGGTTTTTTGTTTTACTTTTTTTCTTCGGGGTTCAGTGTTGCAAGGATATTTTTTAGAGTTTTCCACCAGCATTTAGAGTTTTTTTAGTTTCTAACAGTCATGTTTCAGTTTTAAGGGCATTTTTTATTTTGTCATTTCTATAATTTTGGTATGTTTTTTTTTTTATTTTTTTTTTTTAAATTTATTTCTACCATGTTGCAGGAATATGCCTCTTGGTTTTAGTACTCGTTCTTTTTACCTTGTGATTTAGCTAGAAAGATAGTTTAAATGCTTTTCCTCTACAATTCTGGTCAAGTAGAGGAGACAATATCCAGAACAATCCAACTCGTGCACCGGTTGAAAACAATTTTAAGATAATGTTGTTAAATGCTACATTTTTTTCTTTATTTTCTGTGCTACAGGTTGCTGGAAACAATGATGGTATAACTGCATTTCAGATGGACATAAAGGTTGTTCATCACAATTTTCTTAGTAATAGTTTCTTTCTGTAATTTCACTTGAACATGATTGATTATCTTGGATGTGATTGGTTCTGCAATTATTTGTATTCTGATGATCAGTAACAAAAGCTGGGGGCAAAAATGGTTCACCGATATTGTGTGATGGCAGGTTGTAGGAATTACGCTACCAGTAATGCGACAAGCTCTCCTGCAAGCAAGAGAGGGTCGAAAGCATATTCTTGGTAAATAAGTTTTGACTTTATATGATGACTGGGACCTTGACTTGATCATATACTTCAAAACAGTGAATGCCCATGTAAAACAATGTCACCTCTTAGACCAATGTTTGGGTAAATTCATCGTTCATCTATACGTGATACTGTTGTAAACTAAGACTTGGTTCTTCTCGACTCTACTTGTCTATTCATGAGCTTCATAAGTGTGCTTTTTTGTGTATTTCTGCATACATCATAAGTTTTTCTTTTTTGGTGCTCTCATGTGAAGCATTTGTATTAATATCTGATTCTGTGTTGTGTTGTTGTTCTGTCAGCTGAGATGGAAAAATGCTACCCTCCTCCTTCCAAGAGACTCTCAAAATACGCTCCAATTATTCATGTTATGAAGGTATTGTTTCAGTTGTGTACAATTTTTGTATTCGATGGTACGGACTGTTGGGTGAGCCTTTTTAACAATCACTTCTCTTAAAATTGCAGGTGAAAGCCGATAAAGTTAACCTGATCATAGGTTCTGGGGGAAAGAAGGTGAAGAGCATTATTGAAGAAACTGGGGTTGACTCTATTGAAACACAAGAAGATGGCATTGTAAGCGAACAAACCTTTAATATTTACTCCCAGTGCCCAGTAGTCATCCGTTAATTTTAATTTATCTTAAATGATAAGGTGTGGCATGATGAATATTGCAGGTTAAAATTACAGCTAAAGATCTGTCTAGCTTGGAGAAATCCAAAGCTATCATCAGCAACCTTACAATGGTTCCATCTATTGGCGATGTTTACAGGTACTTTTCATAGTAACCCTGGTCAATAGGAGCAGTTGCGAATTTATTTATTTATTTTTTGGCTATTTAGATGAAAAAAAAAAAGATTCTATGCTCTCCAGTTGATAGAACTGTCAGTATAATACTATAAACCACCGAATTCTAGTAATCCAATATAATTCTGGTTTTCTCTAACAGGAACCGCGAGATCAAATCAGTTGCCCCATATGGTGTTTTCGTTGAAATTTCACCTGGACGTGAGGTAAGCATAAAACCACAATAGCATTTGAGCTTCTTGCATCATAATAATATTAGTCTATATATTCACTCTCTCGTATTACTTTAGGACTAGTTGCATGATATTAAGCTAATAGCTATATATGATGGTGATGGGAAGCTTACTTTATTAACTCTCCATTATATGCTTCAGGGACTATGCCATATTAGTGAATTGAGTGCGAATTGGCTGGCTAAGCCTGAAGATGTAAGTAATATGTGATTTTATGTACTTTACTATATTCCAAGTGGTTGTTATGTAGTAACAGTCTGCAGCACGATTTACACAGGTTTTCAAGGTTGGAGATCATGTCGATGTCAAACTTATTGAGGTTCGGATCATTCCGTTTTATGTGATTTTGGTTGTATAGTTATTCTCCAAATACAACAATTCAACATTATATTTAATCATTGATATGGCAGCATAAGCTTTAGATTTAGATTCAATTCTTGATATATGTTGAGGTAAATTATGTGAATTAACAATTTAAATAAATATCATACGAATAAAATCCTCATATTATCATGTGCTTAAGAAAGTGAAAAAACACATGTTACTTATCTGTTCGAAATGTGTTAACATGCTAATTTATTTATTGTCGTTCATCTTAAATCACCTCCTTAGTAGATATCTACCAAATATTACCAAGTGCCCACAAATTATTTATTAGTTATATTCTACTGTCACAAGATTACTGCGTGTTTTAAGTTTGAACAAATTTCCGATTTTGTGGCAGATTAATGAGAAAGGACAACTTCGGCTGAGCCGTCGTGCGTTACTTCCCGAGTCTAACCAAGAGAAGCCGAGCACAAAGACACGTAGTGTTACTGCTAGCCCCACTAAAGAAAGTACAGATAACCAGAAAGCCAATAAGAAGAGTAAGCTGAAAAAAATGTCATCTGATCCAAAGAATGAGTTGGAGGTTGATAATACTGAGGCCAATAGTGGTGAGGTTGAAGTCTCAGTTCCAGCAGAAACTGAGCCTGGGGAAGGCGATACAGTAGTCAGGAAGAAGTTTGTCAGAAGACTTGTAAGCTCGGAAAAGGAATCGACCGAAACTAACAAAATCCAGCCCAAGAAAAATATGTCCAGGAATAAAGAAAATGCTGTTGTAAATGGAGAGGCCAAAGTTGGATAGTAAATACCCCTTGTGATATCTAATATTGGCAGGTGTCCACCTACAGGTATGTGCTTTGAAGTTTTGTTGTTTTATTTACGTGTTATTAGTGTTGTTAAATTAAACGAGTTTGGATCAGCTCGGCTCGTTAAAGAGCTCGAGTTCGAAGCCTGACCCGAGCTCGAGCTCATTCTCGCTCGTTGAGGGCGCTTGTTTGTATACATATATATTTGCTGAAAATGAGTTTCGAGCTTTGTTTGTTAACCACACAATTAATTTTGAAAAAGGTGGTATAGTTAGTTGTTAGTGGATTTTAGGTTTATATTAAAAGAATATTTAAAATAAAATAATTAAAATTGATTTGATGTAAGAGTAGGAGAGATGATGTGAAGTGATGGTTAGCTAAAATTATATGAGTGAATGAATACTGATTTAAAGTTGATGTGATGTAGGAGATAAATGATCGATTTATTTATTTATATTGATAATATTGAGGATAGTGGGGTTGAGTTAAAGTTGAGTTAGATTTTGAATATGAATTGAGTATGGAATGAGAAAATTTGTAAACAAACACATTGATCGGCTCGTTAAGGCGAACTCTCGTTAATAGTGATAAACGAGCCAAGCAATTTCTGGCTTGTTTATCTCGGCTCGTTTGTAGGCCCGAGTGTTATCAATTAACAGTGACTTCGTATATTTGATTATCCATGTTCCTTTTACTTAGCACCATACTTGGTTTAAAACCACCACCTTACATGACTAAATTTTCTGGATGGCAGCAGTGATGTTCTTGATCGAGTGGGATTAATTTGGAGTTTTTCATCACAAGAACGGGAAATTCTTCCTGCCTAAGGTAATAACTAAACTGCCTTGATCGTGCAACACATGAAGAAAAACTTTCATTGTGTTAATTGAGTTCTACACGTGGAAGAGTCGTTTTTACGAACGGAACAGAAGTCCCGAGTAAATTTGCTCCTCCATTAATATTCCATTTCGAAGCTGCTGCGTAATTGCTTTGATTTGATATTATCGACCTACGTTATCTTTTTAATGGCTATAGGCAAATCTGGCAGCAAAGTTTATCTGTGGTCTTGTCAGCAAGACAAAAGTTTTTGGAGAATCAGTGTTTATTAGATCGTTTGAATGATGAGTTCTTTTCTTCTGGAGCAATGCTTTGAACTTTTTGCCTATTTTTGCTTTTATTGAATTTTTACCTTGCCCTGTATGTTTTCGACATTCCATTTCTTGTGCTTGAAGTTATCTGTATGCCGGCGAACGGATTTCACATACGGTGTGAACTGTTCACACCGGATTTCGAGCCATCGGAACAACACACATCCATGCGGGTGCATGTGTGTGTGTGTGCGTGCATGTGATCCGATGGCATCCGGTTACTCTAACCCGGATGGTCTCAGAAGGACGCCGAAGGTGTGGTTATTGCAAGGAAACCCGGATGGGCTTAATTTGTGGATGAGACGTATTTTAATATTATGAATTGTGATTTTTTTGATGCATTTCTTTTGTGCAAAGGATTGTTGTAGTGAGGATTGAGTTAGAATGAAGCGTGGGGTCTTGCATGATGATTTAACTAGGGTTAAGGATGTAAGAAAGGATGTAATTCCTTGGCTGTAGTTGTAGTTTTTGCTGCTTATACATGTGGTGATGAAAATTGCATATTGTTTGGTAGAGTTTAATTTGATCAAAAATATATATTGGACAATCACCATATGCTTAGTTTCTATGTCATTATTGGTTCTCACGAAGAGCTGTTAAACGAACTCAAACGATTCGCATTTGGCTTGTAAAAAGCGCAACTTGTTCAAGTAAGCGAACGAGCTGAGCCCAAGCAGCTAGCTGAGTTCCTTTTGTTGAATGATTCGAGTCAAATTTGTAATCGGTTCACATTTGGCTTGTAAAAGGTTAGAGCTCAACTTGTTCAGGTAAGCGAAGGAGCTGAGCTCGAGCAACTAACCGAGCTCATTTTGTTGAGCGACTGATATCAAATTTGTTGGCGAACAAGTCGTTTCAAATGAATTAGTTGAGCCAAACTTGTTCGTGAACCAACATTCCATGTCAGCGAACATCCCGTTTAAGGTTTTAGGTTATTATAATAATGAGTTGAACTGAGTTTTGACGAGCTTAAACGAGTCAAGTCGAGTCCGACTCATTTATTAGACAAGCACAAGCTCGAACAGACGACTCGACTTGACTCGTGCTACTCTTAACTTGAATAACAATTCTATTCTCACTTGGAAGTCAAACCTACTCAATGGAAAAAATAAAAATAAAACAAATCTGATAGGTTATTTTCAAGATTGGTGTGAATCACAAGATCACGAGTTTGTTAACGAACTCAAATGTGATGGCGCCATTAGTTCAAATTAATGGCAAAATTTAAGCCCCGTTTGGAAGATAGTGGATTGAAGATAAATTAGCGGATTGAACTTAATTGAGAGGTTTGACCCGTCAAATTCGCTATTGAGCTTGTTTGGTAAATAGCTTATTTGATAAGTTTTTTGGGCTTAAAACTCTAATTTAGAAAAAGCTTATTAGATGAGCTTTTTGGGATAGAGGATTCACAATCTACTATTTTAATTTGAAACTTTTCAAATTTGTATTATTAATTTTATAATTTACATTGGTTTATGGTGCTAATAAATAATAATATGTCATCCATATGATTAATTTATCTAGAAAAATGTGAAATTTATAACTTCTTAATCAAGTGTTAGTAAATTTAAAAAATATATATATATTTATAAATTACCAACTAAAGAATATTAAATGTTTTAATATACTATTAATAAAATAGTACACCTTAAATAATAAAAATGTTTTTATTGGTAATTTACAATGTCAAACAGCTATAAGCTTTTAGCTATTTACCAAACACTTATTTAAAAACCGTTAATGCAATTCGCTGGTCAAATCAGCTAATATAATTCGATATCTGCTATCCGCTAATACAATTCGTTATCCGCCATCCGCAGATCGCCAAAACAAGGCCTAAGTCTCGATACGTATTAATTTAGAGAAACAACAAACTTAATACAGTAACTTGTTTAAAAATACAATAGTAATAAAACTCAAGAAGAACAAAAAAGAAAATATTTTACTTTAAAAAAAAAAAATGGGTTTATGATTATAAACACACTAAATGCACCTAAATATGTCCACCACATTGTTATCCCACACGCCACGGGCACCACATTTCTTGTGCTTTCTCAACAAACAACACCATTAGCAACACCCATATGTTTCTTTTAATAAAATCTAGTACTTATTACAATATCTATCCACTTTAAAAAAAAAAAAAAAAAAAAAAAGCTCGCTTGGGCCTTGGCAATGGACGATGGCACGAACCGGAGGGGGCCCGCGAAGCTGCCAGGCCCGGACACTCCGGCCGGTGGGGCCCACGCCCCATGCGGGGCGTGCAAGTTCCTGAGGAGGAAGTGCGTTGCGGGCTGCATATTTGCCCCGCACTTCGGGCCAGACCAAGGCCCAGCCCGGTTCGCGGCCGTGCACAGGGTGTTTGGGGCCAGCAACGTGTCCAAGCTGCTCTCCCGCATCCCAATGGGCCGCCGCCATGATGCGGTCGTCACCATCTCGTACGAGGCCCATGCCCGATTGTCCGACCCAGTTCACGGCTGCGTGTCAACCATTATGGGCCTGCAACAACAGGTTGTTTATTCAGTTTAATTGTTGATAAATTTTTTTTTTTTTTTTAATTCACTTTAATCACTCGTTTGATTGTTATGCATGGGGAAAAAATAATGAAAAATCATAAATTATGAGTGTTCGTGAAGTTAGTTTGCATTTTACTAACAAAAATAATAGAGGTTGAAAAAATCCAAACACACGTTTACTACATATTGCAAAAAAATGTACTCTTATGAACTATTTCATTTATTTATTCATTTTAGGTGACATCACTTCAAGCAGAGCTATCAATGGTGCAAACTCAGCTTATGAACAGCAGAATTTTGATGGCAAATGCACTTCACACCTGGCCGCCGCCACACCACCACCACGATGTGGCGGCGGCAGGGCTGCAGCCAGCATATTCCGGCACCTCGTCAGCTTCCAACAATAATCACTTTAGCGTGCATAGTTTCGGGCCAAACAGCCTTAACGAAACCGCATTTTCCAATTGTTTTGAGCCCAATATCCCTCATCTTTTGGGCCGGGCCTTGCACGAGGAGGAAGAGGACGAAAGCCATGACCCAGTTGCCTTAGCTAACCGCATTTTTCTCTAGTGAATATATAGCTTTCGTTACAAAATATCATCGACGTTGATTCATATACATTTTCGAATGACTTAGATTTATGTCTACTTGATATTTGACATTGTAATAATCATAGGTCTTAAAGTGTATGGATATTGATCATCCTTGAAACGCAAAATGTGCGACGATATATAGTTAATTAAAACTTATTCTTAGCATAATTAAAAAATGTGCATGTTAAATTGTTGATTGCCGAGGATCAGGGCTACTAAGAATCGAGTAGAGTCAAACATTAGCCTATCGAGCCAGCCTGCTCGAGGATCAAGGGGCATCAAATGATTTGGCTCTGAGTCAATATTCTTTTTCTTCTTTTATCTTTATAAGAGAGTCATAATGTGTAGGTGCACTCAAAACTTGGTTTGGGTAAACTCAGACAAAAATATACAGATGCTCAAGATAGGCTCGAGATCGACTAGAATTTTAGAGACAAAAAATTCGATTAAGGAACAATTTTTTCTTGTATTCTGCTTGAATTTTAACTCGAGATATGAGTATTCAAGTAAATTACGCACATACTACTCGAGCGTTGAGCGGCCCATCGAGCAGTCAAGCTTTTATCATATTGGTTCTACTCGTGGTCGGCCAAATTTGAGTTCGAGTCGAGTTTTGGTTTGAACGCTAGCTATTCAGTCGTTTCGTAGCCCTAATGGTGAGGAGAGGAGAGATATTGTGTGCTTGTTTATGAATAAAATCTGGTTCAGACCGAACCCCGACCCGACCCGACCCGAGGCTGAAGGAAAGAGAAACTTCGATTGGACTAGCATGCCACAAATTGTTTTGGGCAGTCCATTGCTACAAAGATACCAAGGTTTAGTGGGCTAAAAAATAGACCTATCCCGGTTAGGTATGTTGGCCCAGTGAGAAAAAAGTGTTACTCTACTGTACCGCGAGTTTAGTTGATGATATGCCTGAGCACCTTAACCTACGCCTTTCCCGCCATTATTCCTCTCAAGGTCACTGTGAGAAAGAAGAAGAAGAAGAAGAAAAGAAGAAGAGAGAGAAGAGGAGAAGATGTTGTGGGTGGATAAGTATCGTCCCAAAACCCTAGACAAGGTTTTGGTGCACCAAGATATCGCCCAAAATCTCAAGAAATTGGTAATTGAGCTGCAAAATCGAATCAAATGCTTCTTTCTATGGTTTGAGGTGAAGTAACTTGAAATCTGTTCGGTTTTTGTTCTTTGATTTTGTTTTGGCGTTGTGTTGTGTAGGTGACGGAGCAAGACTGTCCGCATTTGCTGTTCTACGGTCCGTCTGGCTCGGGTAAGAAAACCCTAATAATGGCCCTTCTCAGGCAAATTTTTGGTGCTAGCGCCGATAAGGTGAGAGATTGCTAGCTAGCTTCCGAGTTCAATATTTTTTTTTTTTT
>CACSLK010030184.1:19131180-19145790 GCA_902706635.1 Striga hermonthica | reverse complement strand
AAAAAAAAAAATCTAAAAAAATATTTGTGTATATTTTGTAAAATGTTTGTACAAAATGTTTTACTTTAAATTTATTTACATAATTTAAATTAATTACATTAATAAATAATATTAAAATATATTAAATATTTTAATTACATAAAACAAAAAGAAGAAGAAGACTACATCTATAACATGTAGTATAATAATAATGATATTATATTACAATAAATTTTATAATAAAATAATATGAGTTATACGAGGAATAAGATTACGTAAAATTGTTATTTTTCTTATACCAAAGAATAAATATATGCAATGAAATCACATTTATATTATTATAAACATGTGAGCTAGATAATATTTTAATTAATTTACGGGTTAGCGCTACCAAATTCAGGTTTAATGTCCCGACAAAAAAAATGAAGTTGATGACAAGAGATAAAAAAATAGATAATCAAACTCTATCATTTTTTTAAGTATGAACGGACAAGCCATATAGTCCACTCATTTAATATCTCCCGTGCACGAGCTACTTAACGAACAAGCTCTGTGAAAATTACTCGTTTAATACTTATGTCTCGTGCATTGCACGGGCTACATAGTGACATGGCTAGTATTGTGATATGGGGTTTTGTTTGGATGGTCATTTTTTGTTAATGCTCGTTTTTCTTTTGTACATTTTTCTTGCATTTCTCCAAATCATTTTTGAAGTGAAGTAACATTTTATTAAAAAAAATCCCTTTGTTACTTTTAGACACTAGTTTGATATTTCAGTAATATTTTTATTTTAGAATTTTATTTTTTTATTTTTTATTCAATTTATAATGAAAAAAAATCATAATATTATTATCTCTTGCATGTTAATTTTACTGCAAAAGAACAAATAAATAATAGAAATATCAACTTCCAAAAATAACAAACACGCACTTTAGAATGGTGGGTGCATAAACAAAATTTAGACCTATTTTGAATTTTAAACAGTGAGTGGGCCTTTCTGTAACTAACCTAAACTTGAGGGTAGTTTTTGAAATTAGCCACATAATATATGACGACTATTTACAAATGTCCATACAAATTGCAAACAGAAACAGAAAGTAGAAACCATTACATATGTATACACAAATTTCTGATCTTCTTTTCTGCTATATAACTTGAAAACTGAACTACGTAATATGTTACAAGACATCACACAATGAAAAACATCGAATTCGAAAAGTTCGACAAAACGTAACACGAAATTATTGCGGTGTTTCTGAGATTTTGAAACACGAATTTTCGCTTTCTATAAAGAACTATACGCGGGATTCTTTTCATCTTCGATTTTTCGGGAGATTTTTTTTCGCATCATTCAAGGGTAAGTGTTGTGCCTCTCGTAAATTTCGTCAAGATGAGCTGCCGGGACGTAAACAACATCATGCAACGAGCTGTGTTTACGGCCGTAAAAAATGTAGACGAGTGCCCCCACGGCCAGCCAAACTGAGACACGTGCCCATGTGGCACCACTGCATATTTAAGACGCGTTTTAACTAAATAAAAATACGTATTTTTGCAGATGTGAGATGCGACTTCCTTTTACTGGAGCTGCAAACGAGCCGCTCGAGTCAATACTTGACTCGAGTTCGGTCAAACTCAAGCTCGAGCAGTTCAACCGAGCCTCGAGCATCATTTCAAACTCTCGACTTTTGATTTACATAAATACCCCATAAAGTTTCATTATAGACAAATTATATTAAAAATAGTATATTTATATTTAAAATTTAGTTGTTAAAATTTCAAGTCGAACTCGAGCCACGTCGAGCATCGAGTCGATCTCGAGCATTATTATTTTCTTCACAAGTCGATCTCGAGCATTCTTATTTTCTTCACGAGTCGAGTCGAGCAGCATTTCACATGGCTCTCGAGTCGAACTCGAGCCACATCAAGCATCGAGTCGATCTCGAGCATTCTTATTTTCTTCACGGATCGAGTCGAGCAGCATTTCACATGGCTCTCCAGCTCGAGCAGTGAAGAAAAAAGTTCAATCTACACGTGACAAGGTCCATGCTCGACTCGACTCATTTGCAGCCGTATCTTTAATGACGGCCTTGGAGACTTTTAATTGTCTCGGTTTTGTAAGGGTGGCCCACAAATGAACAAAATAGACATAGGTAAGATAAACTCTCACCCGAGGTTTATTAACAAGTAGACGTTGATCAAAATGCAGGCAATAGGCAACAGGGGAACAAACGGGCAAATGAAGCCTGAAAGGAAAGAAATAACGAGAAAACTCGAATCAAGACAAAATTGTGGTTGTGCAAATGTATAAACGAGTTAAATGGGTCGAAGAGTTAAATACCTCCCGTGTGCCCGAATTTGTGCCTTGCATCGTCTTGGTCAATCCAGGTCAGCAAAACCAATCCAGAGAGAAGGGAAATGCCACCAATTCCACAAAGTGTGAACCGAACAGGACTGGTGAAAAATCGAGACGTTTGGTTAAGAAAATTGTTGTAACAAATGAAAATCGAGAGTTAAAAAAAGAAAAAAAAAGGAATTACAAACCTATAAAGGGTCAAACTTGATGCGGAAGAAGTCAGAATAAGAACTCCGATGCACGTGATCAAGATAGACCAGCCAGCAATTCTCCTTCTATTTTCCTCGTTCATAAGACCTTACAAGAAAACATAAGGAACCCAGAAAATAAGAGCAAGTACAGAATTCAAGATAATTGATCGACGGTTTTTTTATAAGAAAATCTTGCGATGGAGATCGTGTGTAATGTTATCTACTGTGATGTTAAAGCCTCCATTAACAAATTTCTTAAAATTTTCAGAAATTGTAGCAATTTGAGAAGTTGATAATACGACATTTTATTAAACAGGCCACTACAGCTTTTTAGTCTTTCTTTTCTTTAGTTTTCTGTTTTTCTCCTTCCAAGACTATGTTTAGGTTATGTTTGGCAAAACTAGCTGATAGCTTATAAGCGATTTTCGAGCTTATAGCCTATATTATCTTATGACTTATGACTTATAGCTGAAAAACTAGCTTACATGATACAAATGTTTGGGAAAATTAACTGTAAGCTAGCTGAAATAAAAAATTCAACGAGCTTATTTGAAAAGCTACCCAAAGAAGCTTATGAGATAAACTCGAGCTTTTTGAAAAAGCTCGTCCTACCAAACAAAGTTTATTTGAATACAAAAAGCTTATAAGCTAACCAAATAAGCTATAAGCTACCTTATTTGTCTACCAAACATAGCCTAAGCGTCTAAGACCTATTGTTTTTATAGCCTAATAACATTTCAAAATTAAACGCGTTTATTGGAATTAATCAAATGGCATCTAGAGACTTAACAATTTGCTAATTTTTGCTATGCATTCAATCTATTTATGAAATATTAGCGGTTATATGAACACACCATGAAGCTAGTCCCATCATTTAAAAAAAAAAAAATGTAACCGAACAATGATAAAATTTCCACAAAATACGACCATTAAAATCAGTAAAATGCTGCTGAAATGGATTGTATTCAGCTATTTATTTAAGCATCAGAAAACGAACTTACTGTTTAGCTGCCCAGCTGCTTTTTCTATAAGTGGATCCTCAATCCTCGTTTTTTTACCGGCTAAAACCGGCACAGGCTCCACGTCAGCATCTCCGGGACTATTGCTCATACTATGCCGCATATAAACCGAATCTATAGCTTCTTGAAAAGACGGTGGAAGAGGAACCTCGTCAGGTGGAACGTATCTCAGTATAAGCACAGAAATTGCCACCATCGTAAAAGCCAAAAGTGTGCCGACACTAACCTGAAAGTAGTAAAATTTCAGCTGTTAAAAGTAACAATTTTTTATCTTCTGCCATTAAAAGAGTACCACGAGAGCAATGGGATTAAACTTGAAAAAAAAAATTAATAATAAAAGAAAAGGGAGAGAGTGAGTAGTATTTACCATTCCCGATAACTGTTCGACATCCATAAAAAATGCCAAAATTGCTGCCAGTACACCGGTCACTATAGTGCTCTTCATTGGGACTTGAGTTTTTTTGTTGACATCAGAAAAGAATGATGGGAGTAATCCATCTCTGGCCATTGCCATAAGTATCCGTGGCTGAGAAAGATTTTTCGGTAATTCACAAAATTATTCGAGAAATAAATATGGTTAATCTCCAAGCATGTTAAATGTTCAAATTACATGTGTATGCACAAATCTTGAGTAAATGAATCAAGTTGATTTATATATAAGGCCTAGCTGAAACAAATTAACTAGATAAATAACATATGAACAATGTCATTAACAATTTATAAATATTAATATAGGTGAAGTCCCAAAATAGAACTATTTTTTCAGCATAATTTAGTAAGTTCAATAAGAAATACAAAATTTATAGACAAAACAAACTGTCAGTACATAAATTTAATAAAAATAAATAAACAGATCTATAAATCTAGTACCTGTGGAAGGATTGAGCCCATCAATGTTGAACAAAGAGCAAAACATGCTCCTATAGTTATAATATACCTGCATGAAAATAAACCAACTTCAGGAAAATGCTCGAAATAATATAAAGATATCAAATTGTTATGCCTTACAGAGAAAGATCTACTTACGCAGCCCAATGAATTCCATGAGCCGAAAAAGCAGACGAGATAGGAGTGTCCGGGTCCATTTTATAATAAGGCACTAAACCAACAATTACTGCAGAAACTAACATGTAAAGGGTACAACATATAGACAGAGCAAAACCAATACCCATCGGCAGGTCTCGTTGAGGGTTTTTCACCTAATAAATGGAGAAAAAAAAAAAAAAAAATTATTCAACAAGTCAATGTATTATTACATATACAATCTCTCAAAGATGAACAAGTTCAAGCAAGAAAATAACTTGTACCTCTTCAGCTGTACTAGCAACAGAATCGAACCCTATATATGCAAAGAATACAGTCGATGCACCAGCAAGCATTCCATCGGCCCCAAATGGAAAATATCTACAATGCAAATAAAAATTCTTCATATTTCAACGAGAAAAAAAATGATGCTGTAGTTTATAGTGTGCCAATGAGTATCGGTATTCGGTACTAGTCGGTTTAGTAAGCAACTCCTCATTTTCAAATTTTATATATTCTAAGGAACTATCTTTTTAGGGGGGGGGAAAGAAAAAAGATGAAACAATTCAAATGGAATTTAAATACCCTGTGGGGAGTTCATAACCGGGCCACCCAGTCTTGAAGCCTAAATATCCACCAGCTATGATGACGAAAATCATGGCGCATATATTGGCAGCAGTGACTATTCCTTGAACAAATGTGCTCTACACAAAATCATGTGATAAGTAGGTTAAAGATGTAAATTTGGGGGGAAAAAAAAAAAAAAGTGGGTTGGTTATAATGAGACCTCTTTGATCCCCACGCATAAAAGTCCAGTGACCACAAAAACTAAGACAGCCGCACACGGGTCAACTACAACTCCGATCCCAGGGATGGTCTGTCGAGCAAGAATTGAAGGGAGACTACTTGGACCGCCAAAAAGCAAAGCCTGAAGGGTGATAAACCAGGTAACTACCGAAAGTCGGCTTAATATAAGTAAACTGAAAGGATGTAAAAGTTTGAACTTAATATCTAGCATGAGACGTATAGCATATTTCTTTAAAAAAAAAGATTTATCAGCTCATTTGGACTTCGGTTAGCAATTTTTATTTTTATTTTTTTTTGGACTCCAAAAGAGCTGAGAAATGAATAAATTTATAAATGATTGATTGGCATTAAAATCTTGGAAGAATTTATATGTAAGCAAAGTTAAGGACAGTTCCAAGAAGAATCTAGATATGGAAGAAGGTTCATTAATTTTGAAACATCCCGAAAAAGTAAGGAGCTCATTCTATGTGAAACAGGACATCGCAATCTTCCATGTTCAAGTGTAAGTATCATCTTTGAGTAGATAAAATCAAAAAAATAAAAGGATTAAAAGAAACATGGTGATCAGGATTAAAAATACAACCGAAAACAGAAAATTGCTAGAAGACATAGATGAATTACACAAGCTACAAAATGCATATAAACACAGGCTACAAAATGCATTTAAATTCTACTCACTATTTTCTTTTCACAAACTCAGAAGTCAGAAGTCTAATTTGATTAAGTAATGCCCTGATCATTTGATAATTATCACTAAACACTCACAAGATCTTATCAAAAACGAAAATTTTGAAACAAAGAGTTAAATTGTACCCAAAAAGAAAAGGAAACAAAGAGTTAAACATACCAGATTAGGGGATACGCCACGCGCAACTGCTGAACCTCCTATGGTATATTCCAATATCAAGGCCCACCCAATCAACCAAGCAACGCTGTGTAAAACAAGTAAACATATGGGACAAAAACTTCATACTCACCCAGGCCCTAATGAAAATTTGATGCATCAAGGAATGCCAACGCACTCTCGTCGGCATCAAAATCTGAAGGGAATATTATTTACTGATAAATCTTAAACGAGCATTAATAATTTGGATGATATAATGCAAACTCATGGAAAATCACTTTAACTAATTAATATCTGTAATGAAAAATACCCTTCGCCAACACATATGTAAGAATAATGATAAGCGCTTCCAGCTGAAGGGCATCGACTGGCTAGCTCGGCATAGCAGAAAGCAGAAAGAGCAGCTGCAATTCCAGCTATCAGAAAGGAAAAGGTTAAGGCAGGCCCCGAGTGCTCTCTTGCAACAGTACCAACAAGAATGTAAACACCAGCTCCAATTGTTGACCCGACACCTACAAGTTCAAACAAAGTCGATAAAAATATTGACTCGGGCAATGCCATCATCAACTTCATCTCCGTGCGTTTTCAAGAAAGAAAAAAAATTACAGTCAAACCCATATTAAAAATTAAAATTTCACTTAATCCATAAATATCATGAATTCTTGACAAGACCCATATGGCTCAACACGAAGATTACACAATTTTTCAAGCAATAGGGGTAAAAAGGGCTGAACTTGAAACAACATAACTGAATAAAATCCTTCTGCAATAAATAAACGATAATTAACTTCACGAACGCAATTTTGCTATAGAGCAATCGGATGGCTCGGCTTATGGAGCCATCCATAGTTGTTCACAAATAGTATATTGACACGTACAGGAATGCTATGGAGCCATCGGATGGTTCCCTTATGGAACAATCCATAACTTTATGTATTGACACGTGTCCATTGTATATTTATTGCAGGACACGTGTCAGTACACCATTTGTGGATGACTACGGATTGCTCCATAAGTCGAGTCATCTGATAGCTCCATAGCAAAACCGTTGACACGTATACTACAATAAATACACTTTGGACATGTGTCAATACATTAACTGATCGATGGCTCCATAAGAAAACCATCCGATGCTCCATAGAATTTTTGTCACCAACAAACTAAGTCCCATTAAAATTGAAAACATTAAATGGTTACTAAATGTAAATTCTTGGCAATCGGACCACCATCAGATTAAGCAAACAGACAACGACACCACAGAGAGGATATAAACATCGTCCAAACGCTAAAACCAAATACCATATAACAGTAATGAAAGAAACCCAATAAACTTGGACAAAATAAAAGTTCAAAATTTTGTACCTATGGCTATGAGATGAGGTACAGTTAAAGCCTTGGCCAAATGATGATGGCCACTCCCTGATGAAGATGATGATGACTTCTTATGAGCAGAATCAACCTGTTTTCTCCTCACCAAGCTCCTCAAAGCTCCAACACCATTTTTCGCATCAGTAAAACCCATCACACACACACCCACAAAATGTAATTTATTTATTTTTTTCAATTGGGTCTTCCCAAAAATCAATTTTATTCTTGCAAAAGATGGATAAATCAAACAAATTTTCAACACGCGCGTATAAATTAATATGGGTTTCCTTTTGATAAGGTTTCAAAAGCCCATCTCATTCTGCCCAGGATTCCCAAAGGCAGATCAAAACGGAGTCTTGACGACAGGATCGAATTGAAAAAAGCCTTTGGGAAATTGGGTATTATTGGAGCTTTTTTAAGGTTTGTTGTTGCAGAGGTTGATTCAGCTGAGACTCGCTGTGGCAGGGAATGAAAATAGAGAGATTTTGGAGGAATTTATGTTGATTTAGTTTAAGAATTTCAAAGAAAAAAAATAAATAAATAAATGGTGGGTTGTCCAATGAGCAAAAGTTTAATGCAAGTTGAAAAAAAAAAAAAAATTAAAAAAGTGAAAAGATTGGTGGAATTATAATATACTGTCTCTCTCTCACCCTAAATTATTTATTTGTTTGCACACGCTATTTAATGTGGTTGGGGTCCAATTGTTGTTATGATTATTCATTTTATTTTATTTTATTTTATTTTATTAATAATTAATTAGTATTGTATCTAGTGATGCAACGAGTCGAGCCGTGTCGAACAGTTTCTTTATCGAGACGATATTTCTGCTACTGCTACTCAAGCTCAGAGTCGAGCCGTGTCGAACAGTTCCTTTATCGAGAAGATATTTTTTGCTACTGCTACTCAAGCTCAGCTCGACAATATTGTACAAATACATGAGACTATATATATGAATGAACTCTAATTTCAAGACGATTTAAGCAATTGTAATATATATTCAATGTCTCGTCGAGTAAATCGGACTTATAGAGTACATGTTTGAGCTCAACTTGGAATTCGCTTCAAGCTCGAGTTAAGCTTTGACTCGAGCCGCTCAAGGTCGTTTGCAGCCAGAACATAAGGAATAAATAAAAAAACAATTAATTGACTTTATTTTATAAAACAACGTATTAAGAAACAAAACTCAAATATTAGAGTGGCTAATGCACGCTTACTTGTCCATTTAACCTTATTGCATGAACATCATCGTGAGTACGATCATTATGTGACCACATGTTTTCCCTTAAAATAAATTAAACACAATTTTTAAGTTTGAGACACTCTAATGAATCGACTTGTCATACTTTTTTAACAAAAATAAAAACTTATATTGTTAAATATCATACTTTCTAAAGTCGTATTATAACGTTTGATGTTCGAATACGAATACTTCAATATTTATAAATATATATACGTATATATTTGATCGTTAGCCTTGTCTAACTATATTTTTTTTTTTGTTATTATTATTATTATTATTTTTTTTTTTTGGATGGGTCGTCCAAGCTCTTAGTTAAAGATAATTGTAATTGGGAAAAGATTTTAGGTGGTGTTTGACATTTCAGAAATTTCTGACTTTCAATAAATTTGACCTATCAAACTTTGTTACATTTTGAAAATTCAACTCACATTTGAAATTGAACTAACTAAACAAACTCAATCAAACCATTAAAATAATTCACCATTTTATTTTTACCTTGTAAACACGGATTAAACTATTTTAATATAATTTGGTGACATAAAGGATAATTAAATGACATGTATGTTTAATAGTTAGTTGATTTTTAAAATAATATATGTGATGTTCAACGTAACATAAAATCGTGATAGGTATTATTATGTCAAAATTTTATGTCAAATGATAATAACATGATCCGTTACTTTACACCCTAAATTAATTGCACATATTATCAATACATAACATATTAGTAGTATAGTACATAAATTAAGGCTGCACATTTAATAATTGAGCAACCTAAATATAAGGGCGAGCTTGGTGCGGTTCGGTGAAAAATCGCACGAAACCGAAAACCGAACCGCACGCAACATAGAAAACAAACCGAACTGATTTTTCTTTTTTACAATCAAAAAACCGCACCGCACCAAAATGCACGGTTCGGTTTCGGTTTTCAGTTTTATACCGGTTTTTTCTATACATTTTATGCAATTTGGTGCGGTTCGGTGCAAATCCAAACCGAACATAATAAAACCGAAAATTGAACTTATGAGAAACTATAACCGCACCGCACCACACCCCACCGCAATGTAGGAAAAAAACCGAACCGAATTTTTTTTACATTAAAAAAAACTAAACCGAACAACATCGAATGTACGGTTCGGTTCGATTTTTCAGTTTCAGCTCGGTTTTGCTCACCTCTACCTAAATATAATATTTTCTTCACCTTACCCATCCAAAATTGGCAATATTTTATTATTTTCTCGGTTATTTAATTCTGTATATGCTGATAGCTATGTAGTCCCCATGCTATGAACACTGTCATATTGAAAATTTCGAAACTTTATAATATTTTATCGTCTCATATGAATTGATGGATTTCATTTAAAATTTCGAAACTTTATAATATTTTATCGTCTTATATAAATTGATAGATTTTACCAGATCAATGTATGTATACATATATGTATCTATATATATATTAAAGCAAAGCAGTTGGAAAAATTGTTGTTTTCCTTCCCATTTTCTATTAAATGCTACTCATTAATAGTTTGATCAATTCAATAAATATTGTCAAAAAATTTAAAGTCCTATTGAAATTGTTTATGATAGAAGAATATTATTGGGAATGTTGAATAAGTTGGCAATTGTTTAGAATGTTGTGCTAATTCTATACATATCAATACAACTAATAATGTGATCAAACAAAAATTCATAATAATTAATGTCAAATTATTTATTAATTGTCCTCATTTGACTAATCCATTAAATTTTTAAAACCATCCACTTTGAGTAACATAATTATTTGGATACAAGAAAATTAAAATTATTTTTAACAATGCCTAGAAATGTGCATTGCACATGTCATAATATTAACACATATACCCATATTTATTTATATATAGAAGTTAAGTTGCTTGGAAAAAAAATTACTCCAAAACTACATTTATCATCTAGAAACAAATTTTAACAATTTCTAAGTATGATGTATCATTAAAAAAAATAGTATAATTGTTTGTTCAAGTAAATAATTAAGTTTATACTTAATTGTTCACTGGTACTTACATGCTAACACTTATGGCTTTGAAATAATTTTGTTAAATCCTACGTAGATAATTCAAATAACAAAAAACTAATTATGTGTAGAAAGACTAATTTAAAAAAAAATAATGATCATTATAGATAGTATATGTAACTATACTATAAGGTGGTTATTTATTTTAATTATAATAAAAGAGTATCAATAACTTACCACTCGATAAAAATAACATGCGATATTTTTCAAATATCTAAACTTTTATACAAAATTCATTCACATGGTAATAACAAATTGCAAACTCATACAACTGAATTTCATATTTGTTTATTTTTATTTTATTTTCTAATAAATTATTTTGAAAATAAAAAAATAAAGATAGAGAGGGAAAAAAAGAAGTTATATTTGTCATAAATAAAGTAGTTTATTCTAAAAAAAATAAAAATTTTAAAATAAAATAAAATAAAAAAGCATCATCTACAGGTATTAAGGACAAACCTGCATGTCCATGTAAAATATATATCGAAAATACAGAATAAACCTTATATGGAAAAAAATATTAATTTAGATTCTTTTTTTACAAATATCAACCATGAATATAACAAATGAAAAAAAAAACTTAGAATTCGAACAAGGCATCAAAACTTGATTTTATTTATGGGTTAAAATTAATACATGATATTTTCAAAACTGATATTAAAAAAAATAAAGATGATAACATACAAATAGGGAGAGTGACAAAATTTGACAGTAGTATAATTCATGTCTTTAACTATGAAGACTGAAGAGAAAACTTACATTGAATTTGGTTTGATTGAAGGTGTTGATTGGCCCAAAAATATAAAGCTGGTTTATTTTATTTATTGTTAGTTAATATAATTTATTTATTTTTTTCAGAATCTTGAAGAGGCCATCTAAACATGTTCATACATTTTTTTACATTATTTTAATTTCTTTACTGGTGTATAATTATACAACTATAATTTCTTAAAAAAAAAAAAAAGGCTAGACGGTTTCATTTTTATTTATAAGAATGATGGGAATATAATGTTTATCAAAATATTACGAAAAATAAAGTTCCGCAAGACACACTACAAATGCGACAACTATATTATTTATTTTTATCGTATATCATATGTGTTAGTTTTATTTATTTATTTTTTTATTTATTTTTTATCATTTTAGAGCTATATATTACAATCTCATTAATTTATTCTTATTGTTTAGTAAAAATTCTCTCAATGTGTATTTCTAACAAAATAAGTTAAACTATGATTATCATAAATTCAATGCAAAATAAGTGTTGCCTATTGATCGATACATTAACAATTATCATCTTCATGTTACCTTAATATGACTTGAAAATATATAGAAAAAAAAAAAAAAATCAACATGAAATTATAGAGTAAAAAAAGTAATTTGATATATATAGACATTTGTACTTTTATTTTTCAACTTTTACATGGACATATATTGACACAATTTGTATACAAAATAAAAATTAGACGATTTAGTTCTTGAACATGATATTGAAATTTAGTTTCATTTATGGGTAAGAAATAGACTAATACTGTGGAGTTGTATTGTAAAAGAACAAAAAAAAAATTGGTAATAGAAAGAGTGAGAGGTCTCAAGTCCCAACCATAAAATATGAGAGAGAAATAGTGATGATATAAGTTTGACTCGGAAGAATGAATACGGCAATATATATTTATTATCCAATTATTTAGTTGATTTTTTTGTAATATATGAGACCTTTTATATTGATTTTAGTTCTATCTGATTAAATTGTTTGAGTCCAAAATAAATAACTTTTTTAATTTATTTATTTTTAGTCGATATCTTTTGTTTATTGAGACCGACAATTGAGGTCATTTAAATGGTTGTGAGTAAAGTGATTGCCCTTATTTTAGTTTATTTATTTATTCACAATTATGCAACTATAAATTTTTATGAATAAAAATGGCATAATGTGATAATTATTGTTAATTTTTTGTTATTATAACACATGTTTTGTTAAGAGTATGATGCGAGTATAATATCGCCACTAAATTGTTGCAATAAAGTTCAATAAGGTTACTGTAATGCATTAACTACCTTTTTCTTATCATATACCATAAATGTTAGTTTATCAAAATAATACACACTTATAAGTTATATAATGTATTTTGAATGTATCTATTTTAATATTTTAAGAAAATTCAATCAAGGTTCATTTCCAAAAATTATATTAAATTTTATTTCACATGATTGCACACAAAAACATAAATAATTAATATAACCATTACCGATTATTATACCTGTTTGTAAGTTTACAAAAGGTGATCTATCTTGCATGTCAGTTTGATCAGCATCAGACTTATTTTGCAAAATAAATAAATAAAGATTAATTACTTAAATTTATATAGATAATTAAAAAAAAGAGAGAACAAAATATGTAGACCTAATCTGAAACCTAATGCATGCAGTTCAAAATTGAATCATTTTTGTTTTCTTATTTTAAGTATTTAATTTATATTTTTTAATTTCAATTGGATCATATTTCTACATGTTTATTTCAATTATTTTATATCAGTTTACCTATATAACAGTAATAATATAATAGTAATAATATCTTTATTATCCAGGAAGTTTCAAGGAATGTCATTATTGTGAAAAATATTTTTCGTTAAAAAAAACATATGGTATTTTATATTCACAATCAGTAATATGTTATTTCTAGAGTCACCGATTCCAGCTGTTGATGATTATTATTTATAACAATGGTCATAATGAATACAGTTCATCGATTACTAAGATTATATTCAAGAGAATATCTAAATATATTAAATAAAATATTGTCATACTTTTTATTAACTCTATACATGTTTTATGTATATTAAATTAAATTCACCCAAATTATTTTTAACGTCAGGCCGCGCAACGCGCGGGTCGCGTACTAGTAGTTACGAATTTTTCAACATTGATTATGTATCGAGGAAAAGTAGTCTAATAAAATCTAATCAACCCTCAAAAGTCGAAACTCTTCAAATTTTATGATTCACACCATTTTCAAAAACTAGCAACGGTTTTTTTTTTTTTGGGTACATGGACTTTCCGATTTCCGGATCTACAGGGGAATCGAGTAATTTGGAATCGAGTTGGGTAGGACCACAAGGGTGACAAAACTCCCCCTCAAGAGTTTTAACACTGCTATAGCAACGATTTTATTTAAGTTATAACGAGACTTTCTATTTGTAGTAAGATAGGGCAGCACTTAATTTTCAAAGAACTTGAAAACGTTTTTGTCAATTGACTGCCCAAGTTCCAAAACCATGGTCTCGATGTCGGTTGTCAATTATGTGCGCATGTACAAATGTAAATAAAATTTAATACATTGTATGTGTGTTTATGTAACATTTAAAATTATAAGTTAAATAATGCGTAAATCACATTTTTTTATAAATTTTATCATTAGAAAAACGAATATAAATTAATTAAATAAAACAATCCTGAAATTATTATTTACAGGAATTGTGTACAAAATTTTAAAGTATTTGCTCTTATACCATTTAAAAAAAAAAAAAAAAATTGCTCAATGAGTTAAAAAAATAGTTTTAAATAAATTGTTTGAAAAAAGTTATATAATAAACTAACATTTAATGTGATTTTGTTATTAGTTACCAGTAGTAATTATATAATAAAATAAATAAAAAATCTAATTGCTTATTAATGAAAAAGTACCAGAAAAAACTTAAAGTTTGTTTATATGGTGTATATGATCAAGAGAAAAACT
>CACSLK010030184.1:19038747-19062891 GCA_902706635.1 Striga hermonthica | reverse complement strand
GGTCAACTGGGAGAGGAAGAGGTCAAAGGTCAATTGGGAGAGGTACCAAACCTTCATCACAACAAGCAGGGGACTTTATATGCACTCAAGAGAGTGAGACTTGATGATGATATGTTAGTGTTTGATGTGGTATTTTGAACAGACAGTCTGAACTAAGAACAGACTTGGTAATGTTATGGTGCTTTTGGGATACTTTTGAAAAAATTTGGTATTGTTGAACTGATCTTAGGGATATGTTATGCTGTTTTTGGGATTTGGAACAATTGTGGATGTTTGGAAACTTTTGTTATGGATATGGAATTTCAACTATGTGTTTTGTGGTTTTGATAATGAATCATGTGATCTTGTGATGTATAATGTTTTGCAAATGAATTTACATAAGCCATTTACATTCTTCTGTGATTTAGTTGATCAATTACACAAAAAAAGCTAGATAGTTTATGAACCTAACATAACATAACGCTCAAACTAACATAAGAAAATGCTCAATCTCATGAATAAAATAGATAGTTTATCAATTCATTACTTCAAAATAACATTTCATACGAGGATTCCAATTTCAGTACGTACATCAACCTAACATAGCCCCATGATTCACCAAAAAACTAAGAAAATACATACTTCAGTTCAACATCTTAAGATAATGGACATGACCATTTCTACCAAACACACTCACAACAAGAACTAAAACAACAACAATCAAAGAAACCATAAAAACACTCATTTTCCTTTCAAGGTTTTTCACTTGAGTTATGGTCTTCTCCAGAACCAAAATCATTTCAGAATTCTTGTCACCTTCAACATCCTCGTTCAAACTCGATCTGTGATTGTGAAATTTTTCCATGTCTCGCAACTTTTCTTCCAAATCATGTTTTTCAGCCTTCAATCTTATGAAGCATGTCCTTTGAAACGCGGGCAATGATTGATCAATCCATTCAAAGAAGCGACAAGGTTTCTGCATATCAATGAAAGACAAATCTCGAAGCAATATTTCGAAAGCAAAAATTCACAGTAAAAAAATTCAAAGCAACTATGAACCATTAACTTAGCTAAATTCAGCCAAATTCACCAAAAAAAATCCTATACTATTCTCAGCCAAATTCTCACCAAGAAAAAAAAAATTCGACAGCAACTATGAACATTCTTCCTCTCTATTTCACTAGAAAAAAAATTCGACAGCAATTACATTACCTCTCTATTTTCACCAGAAAAAAAAAAATTTCGACAGCAATTACATTACCTCTCTATTCGGACATCTGTAGAACCTCCTACATGGATTATCATTAGTCATGGAGGTGAGAACGATCGCATCTTCACCGTGGTCGCACAGCTTCCGTATCGACACATTGGAGGCACCACTATTTTGGGAATTTTGGCTTCTACGAGATGAGCAAGACATTTTCAGACAGATATGGTGAGATTTTTTAGGATAATTGGCTGCGAATTGGGGCTAGGGTTAGGGAATTAGCTGCAAAATTTGGGGATGAAATAATTAGGGTTTTATTTTGGGGCTAGAGTTGGGGAATTAGCCGATCAATTTTGCCCCGATTCTGTTTTTATTTTGTGTGTATCACACGTGTATTTTGGGTTTTTAACACGTCGGTTTAGTTGTGCCAAGTCAGCGAGCAGTCGAGGCCATGTAGGAACGGACGCCGGACACGCTGTCAAAAAATTCACCGTCGACAGACATTGGGTTCAGGTTGCAATTTTTATACAAGGTCGTGATATGTTTGCCTATTTCCAAATGTTTGGTTAAAACGTCCAAAACGTAAAAGGTCGTGATGCTGGCGGCAATTAAGCCTTTATATAATTATAAGGTTGGATAAATAGTCTTAAAATTGTGCACCCCGATGCACGGGCTCTTTACTAGTAAGATAAAAACGGAGAATCCAACAAATATGATTACTAATGAAGAGTCGGCAGTCAACTTTAAATATTGTTTATACTAGACTAACATTTTTTCCATTTTTATGATGGCACCAAGAGGCCACCAGTAGTTGAATTTATATAATAAATTGATTGGGACTTTTTGAAAATTTTACAAAAATATTATAACAGTTTAGTAATTTTAAGATTATTAGGCAGAATTTTAATTTCTATTTCAAGTAAATACAAACCTTTATATATATATATATATATATATATATATATATATGGATTGGATTCAATGAGTCCACATATTTAAAGTGTGAATGTGAGACTCATTCCTAGCCATTAGATTGGTACATTATGTGTGACTAAGATTAACTCTTCAATTAAATAATAATTCTTTATTTTTATTACTTATTTCTTTATTTTATTATTTTAATTATTTAAATATTATTTTGACAATTGACCATTGACTTTGGCGTCGACCGTTGACTCCGGCGTTGACTTCCGGCGAAAATCGTTGACTTTCGGGGTTGACCGTTGACTTCCGGTGTTGACCATTGACTTCCGGCGTTGACTTTCAACATTGACCTTTGACCCTTAGCATGCATTGTGTATGAAGTAAATATGCATCAGTACTATGCACTTAGTATGAACTAAATATGCATCATAAATGAATTATATATGTTATCCTTATGAACTAAATATGCACCAGTAATATCAACTATGTATGCACTGTTTATGTACTAAATATGCACATTTTACTAACTAAATATGCATCAGGAATGAACTAAATATGCAACGAAAATATGCAATAAAATATACATTTTAAACAATTAAATTAAATATAATAATTAATGATTTTTATTATATAATTAATTTTAATTTTACATTGATTAATAACACAAATAAATTGTTATGATTGGATCTCAAATAAAATAGGTATGCACTTAGTATGAACTAAATATGCATCATAATTGAATTATATATGTTATCCTTTTGAACTAAATATGCACAGTAATATCAACTATGTATGCACTGTTTATGTACTAAATATGCACATTTTACTAACTAAATATGCATCAGGATTGAACTAAATATGCAATGAAAATATGCAATAAAATATACATTTTATACAATTAAATTAAATATAATAATTAATGGTTTTTATTATATAATTAATTTTAATTTTAAATTGATTAATAACACAAATAAATTGTTATAATTGGATCTCAAATAAAATAGGTATGCACTGTTCATGAACTAAATATGCATTTCGTAAGAACTAAATATGTATCATGAATTAAGTAAATATGCATAATAAATTAGTTATATAAATATTATTATATATTTAATTTAAATATAACAAGTATGCATTTCGTATTAACTAAATATGCATCATAAATTACCTAAATATTCATAATAAATTAACTAAATATGCATCATAAATTACCTATATAAAATGTACATTTTTATTGCATATTTTTCGATGCATATTTAATTCATTCATGATGCATATTTAGTTCATAACAGATGCATATTTAGTTCATAACAAGTGCATACTTAGTTGATATTATTGGTGCATATTTAGTTCATAAGGACTGCATATGTAATTCATATCTCATGCATATTTAGTTCATATTGAATGCATGGTACTGGATGCATATTTACTTCATACATATGATGCATATTAGGGGTCAACGGGTCAACGACAGAAGTCAACGGTCAACGCCGGAGTCAACGCCGGAAGTCAACGGTCAACATCAAAAGTCAACGATTTTTCGTCGGAAGTCAACGGTCAACGCCGGAGTCAACTAATAATTATTTTATTATTTAATTAATATATATTTTAAGGAGTTGGCTCATTTTAAGGAGTGTACTCATTTTAGGAGTGTACTCATTGAATCCTCCTCTATATATATATATAGATTAGTAAAATTTGCTTGGATTTTAATTGGGTAAAAATTAAATTTTTATAATCAAAGTTTATTTGTTTTCAAAATTTGTTTCATCTTGATCAATTTTGGTATTTTAAGCTTCCTAGATTAATCATATTTTTAGTACATTTCGCTAATTGAAAACTTATTCAGAAGAAGATCAAAACGGAAAATTATGCAAATATGATTACAAATGTAGAGCCGCTAGTCAAACTTAGAACATTACTTAGACTAGGCTAACATTATGCATTTTTAAGATGACACCAAGAGGCCACCGTTAGTTGAATTTTGTTTTTGATTAAATAAATTATTTATACCACAGAGATGTGTACGAACTTTTTAGTAGAAATATGTCATTAGCTTTGTGTGTTGTATCTTATTCTTTTATCTTGTGTGTATACCTTTAACCAAGGATATTATAATTTCTAGGAATTTTCGTCAGAATCATTCTAACGGAAGTTATACCATTGAATATCTGTTGGAATTTTCAATGGAATATATTACCACATGATTTTTTGTTGGAATATAACAATTTTTTTGTAGTGTCATTAACTTAGAAAATTCTTCTGGTTATTTAGTGAAATTGGTGAAGTTGACTAGGGATGGGCACAGTTCGAATACTCGAGTTTTTTGAGGTATTTGCGAACCGAACGGAACCGAGCAAATATTCGAACTTGCTAATCGAAACTGAACCGAAAATCTCATTTTAACCGAATTTTTGGTTAACCGAAAAAATTCTACTATTCGCGAATTAACCGAATCGAACCGAACCGAACAAACCTAACAGAAATCTGCTTACTTGTTCGCAAATAATAAACTGAACCGAACCGAACCGAACCGAAAACATCATAAACAATTAAACATAATCAACCAATTATATGAGCCATACCAACATAAATATAATATATAATATAATATATATTTTATAAATTCTAATATAATATACGATTCAGTTAACTGGGGCAAAAAAATTCTAAAAACCGTAACCGAACCGAACCGAGCAAATACTTCCTTTGAGGTTTTTGTAACCGGATCGAGTACCCCGGTTAACCGAAAATTCGGTTCGATTTCAATTCGGATCTACGATTCAACGGTTCGGTTAAAATTTTTTGTCCAATCCTAAAGTTGGCCTATATAAGAAAACTTCTAATTATTTATTTAACTCTACTTGTATTTTGTTCGTGAGATTAGTAAAATTAATTTGGTCGAACTCATTTACTCAGGCAATATTGGTTAAACTACTTTATAAATTTGGACAAGTACGTAGTATTACACTACAAAAAAACCTCTTACATTCCAACGGAAATTTTCCGTTGGAATTCTTTATATATCCGTTGGAATAGGTATTCCAACGGATATTCCTACGTATAAAAATTCGTAGGAAAAATGGCCGTTGGAATAGCTAAAATCCAACGGAAAATCCTATGGAAATAAATTCCTACAACTATTCCAACGGAAAATATCCGTTGGAATTCCTCAACCATCCAACACTTTTTCCAACATAAAATTAATTTTGTTGGAATATCCATTGGAATTTCCAACGGAAATTTTTCCGTTGGAATTTTTCGTTGGAATTGAAGTGTTTTCTTATAGTGTTAGTAATATTGGTCAACCTCATTTACCAGTTAACTAGTGCATATCCCATGCGATGCACAGATGAGTTCATATTTTAAATCTTTGTTTTTTTTTGTTAAACTTTATTTTAAATATAATTGTTTATATTTTTCACATCTCATTTCATGATGGAAATAAAATAAATTCAAACAATAAAAAATATATATTATTAAACACTTCTCTTTATACAATATTTTTTATTTAAGGAATATTATTAAATCTTCAAGTTCTGATTTAAAAAAACAAATCAGTTATGCAATTAATGATTGTTAATGTACAAAAAATAATGAAAATAATCCTGACTTTAAAGTAAAGTTATTTTCTATTTATTTTACACATCAAAATCATCTAATTTTTTAAGCATTTTCATATCAAAATTTCAACGTTACTTCATACCAATTTATTCAATGATCAACCATTAGTGAAATTACTGATCAAATTGGAAGAGAAATTCAAATATTATCTTGTATCTTCTTTTTTTCTTTCTTATTTATTTTTTTTATTAAATAATTAATAGAAAATCTTATTCCCATCATATATTTAATTATTATAAAATCAAATTAAATTTAATTAAAGTAATAATTTAAAATTATAAAATCAAATTCAATATAATTTAAATAGTTTAAATGTTTGAGGAAAAAATTAATTGTGCTTTCAAAAAGAATTTTATTTTAAATAAGAAAAAATATAAGGAAAAAATCTACACGGGTCTTTATTAGATGTCTAAAAAACACCCGTATAGAAAAATCAGTAAAAAAACATTCATTAATTTTTAACGTAATGAAATAATAAATAATAAATGTTTATTAATCTATTTAAAAATATAATTTAAAATTTCAAATAGAGTAAAATTCGGGATAATTTAAATTTATTTTTAAAAAAATTCTAAAGTGTTTAATATTTTGGTAAATATACCCGTAAGAATAATCTTACCATTTTAGTTTCAAAAAAATTTGGCGAGTTTATTAATGAGATAAATTCGGTTAGGCAACAAAATAATATAGTCAAAATATTATAGTAATTATATTTTAAAAAAAACCCAGTTAGATAAATATAATTATATTATATAGTTTGACAGAAATGTGATTCTATGAATAAATCCCTCACCTTTTTTTTATAGCAATAAATTATAAAATAAAAACAATCACACGATCTTTCTTTTTAATTAAATTTTAGTTTTATAAGATATACATTGAAAAAAAAAAAGTTCCTTTAGGATTTCCCTGTTGGGATTGTATGTTACACGTGAAATTTTTTTTCGGATGAATAATAAGAAGAATAAAAGAGTTCAACATGAGTTAGGATTCTAAATTTTGGGGAATATATTATTGCACACAGATCGGATTTCTATTATGTAGGATATGGATGTAATTAGTTTGGAGCAGATAATTAATTATGATATGCATTAATTGATTTGAAGAGATAAATAAGAAAACTAAATATACACGATCTATTACTATAAAAAATGTTTAAAATATATTTTAATAAATATGGCTCGGCTTTATGAATAGGTTTATCTTAAATTCAACAGGTTTTAATTATTAGTTTTTCAATACATAAGAAAATGTGTTTCCATATTATGGGGTAGTTAGAATTTAATGGATTCTTGTTACTATCTATTAATCACATACGCATTCAAAATTTAAGTCCAACATAAAAATTTGAATTTTAATCAGCCGCCCAAAATTCAAATTTTTCTTGAAAAAAATTACCATTAATGATTAATCTATATCTATTATTGTAATCCGAATTTTTTGACTATTATTGTATTATTTTATGTAAGATAATAAAAGGAAATAAAAAAGGATTCAAAAGCGAGATTATAAAAAAACCAATATGGGATTTGTTGTTATCCGATTTTAATAAATTCCTTCAAAAAAAAAGGAAATTAAAAAGGATTCAAAGCGGGATTATGAAGAAAACGAATCATACCAAATAAAAAACCGAATCCTACAAAATTGCTTCCAAAAAAAGAGAAAAGGATTGAAAGCGTGATTATGAAATAATTTTAAAAAATTTTAATGAAAAATAAGCGGGATCTTTAAGCGAGAAAATGAAGGAATTATTTTCGAGTTTTTCAAACATTTTTTCTTAACCGTATTTTGTAGTAATAGATATTCAAACCTCCCTCTATATGACAAATTATGGATAATCCTTTGACGATTCACCATTTATTGAAATTAAACAATCTGAATCAAATAAATTGGCAGGTATAAAAATATGTGATTTTTATATAGACATCAATTTGACCTAAAATAAATTAAAACTTGTGATTTAGAAAATAAAATTATATAAAAAATTTGAGTTGGCAAATCAACAAAATATCCTCCAATATTCTTTTAATATATATGTATTAAAAATGTTTTCATTTCCCTGAAATAGTGAAATAGTAACTAAAATCTCGCCAAAGAATCTAAAATCTACCTTTATTAATTACTTTTTAAAACCTTTTTGAAAAGTGGCGGCCAATTATTTTAAATTTAAATTAACTAGTATAACACCCGTGTATTACACGGGTGCTTGCTAATTTTTTTCTTAAAATTTAAAATTAATGAGAAAAAGTAGTTTGAAAATTTAAATACCTTTTGTAAAAAAAAATATATATATATATTATTATATATTTATTATGATACTTTTTATTTGTGCGACATACTTGTGTTATATTATGCTAATTTTTTAACTTACACTATATAACTACATTAAATATAAATATATCAATTGAGAAATAATTTTATTTTTCTAATGAATTTTAATAAATATTATTATTATAAAGATAAATATAATTTATTTATTTTATATATACAATATGGATGTCAAATCGAAGATCATCAAAAGATGATTAATTTGATATATTATATATGTAAAACCGATAAGAAATACAAAATTTATCTACTTTTAAAATACATTTATAATTCAATAGCTTATTGAAGAAAGCAAATCAAAATTTAGGGATATATTAGTCACTTAGTGTCTCACTATGTAAAATTACAAATAATTAAAGGGTTATATTAGTAAAAGTGATATTAAAATACCTAAGTTAGCTAAATAATATTTATGGAATACCCGAACCTAGATTATTAATTATCAATATATTATTATTATTTGTCCAAACCTCATTACGAAGCATGATTCTTCGCCAAATAGGATTCCGAAGCACCAGAAGCAGCCACGTAGGCTCAGCGCATTCTGAAATTATATATAGGGAGGATGTAAATAATGTACATAATCATTTTAGTCAAATATTGTGGTTATTATTTTTATTAATTGCATGATTTAAATTTAATATATAATATATTAATAAAAAACATAAAGATTTTTACTAAAATTAAAAATAAAATGGTAAGATCTCCCACTCACAAACGTTGATGTGGGGGCAATGAAATGGGATTTTTTTTGGCAAATTGGGAAGCTAATTTTTTAATTAAGCAACTAACTTTTTTGGAAAAATTGCACCATTGGTCCACTAACTTTCACCTAGTTGCACTTTCGTCCTTTATTTGTTTCCGGTTTATAAATGGTACACTAACTTTTTTTTTTGGCAGCGTTGGTCCAAAATCACATTCCGGTGACATTTTGCTGATGTGGCTCCCGGAACAGCTCATGACACGTCAGGAGGTGACGAGGAATTTCGGGAGCCACATCAGCAAAACGGGAGCCACATCAGCAAAATGTCACCGGAATGTGATTTTGGACCAACGCTGCAAAAAAAAAAAGTTAGTGTACCATTTATAAACCGGAAACAAATAAAGGACGAAAGTGCAACTAGGTGAAAGTTAGTGGACCAATGGTGCAATTTTTCCAACTTTTTTTAGGAAAAAAATTGTTTCCATAATGATTAATTATTTCCAAAAAACAAAACTTACTACATCTTGGCCAGCTATTAGTTTGATCCTTCATTTATATTGAAACTAAAACCAAAATTTGTTTTCAAAATATCGGACATATATGTGACCAATTAGATTCTCTTTAATTTTTCTTTTTCCTTTTTTTATTCAAATTTCAAAAACACCTGGCCTTTTAAATTTTTTCTAAGAATTACTAATAAAGGTAAATATGAATTATTTTGGCGGGATTCTCTGAAAGGCTTGAAAGAGAACGTGGTTGGGGGTATGATACCCCAGTTACTATTATAAGTAAATATCATACATTTTTATATGTATATAGATTGTGATTTTTTCTCTCTACCATTCATCCTCCGATGTGTTTGTCGTGAGATCCCGAACACAATTCATATACATATGATATGACTTAGCGAAGACAACTAATTTATTTTATTTTTTTTTTATCTAATTTTAATGAAAATCTATATATATATTAAAAACCAATCTATTTACCAAAAATAATAGCAAGAAAAGTCAACACACATTTAATGCATACCTTATTTGGAAATTTTTTACTGTATGCATTAAATGCTTGCATATTTACATTTATTATCCAGATATAATCTTAAAGATATTTTCCTTAAATAATTTATGCAATGATTTCACTGATATCCATTATAATTAATATTGGTCGAGTAATATTTTTTAATCTTTATTTAATTATATAAAACTAATATTTTTTTTAAAAAAAATTATATTATTTATCATTTAAAAGATAATGATCACACCATTAAATGATTTTATTGATGGTTAGATAATAATATTATATTAGTTATTCTTTAAAAATTTTACTAAAATATAAACCGGCTTAAGAAAAAAAATCTCATAACATCCGATAAGTCAAAAAAAAGTACGTAAAATCTTTACTAAAATAAAAAGACTTTATTTATTTGTCTTATTCCATAATAACATTGATTTAGTAAAAACAAATCCCATAATCTGTGAAGTAAAAAAAATGTACGTAAAACCTATTTATACTATAAAAAAAGGCAGATTCAAAATTTATTATCTAATTTCTGTTTAAAGCATTTTATTTAATATTTATTTATATAATTATATGAAATATTGGATAGGATTGCTGGACCTGAGTCAATTTTGAAATCGCGTTGTTTGGTATGAGATGATTATCCGCATCCTATATATGTCTAAAACATATTATTTTATATTATTTAATTAATTTATTTAATATTAAACTTTTTTATCCATGATATCAGTTTTGTCAAAAAAATTGAACAAACAAACAAATAAAAAAGAAACGGGATTAATTACCTTCGACTTGTAAAAAAATTATGGGTGGACGTAAATATTTAACAATGCTGTTTCAAGTTCATTAAATAATACTATAACAATGATGTTGAAATATAATATGTTTTATGAGTAACGTAATATGCTGTTTAAAGTTCCCTAAAATATTTTTTTTTTTTAAATTCTGTTGTTTAAAGTTCCTTAAATATTAATATATTTAAAGTATACACATGATGTAATATATTAAAGTCAAAACAATGTTAGAAGGCTTTTGAATTATCTAAGTTAATTAATTTAAATGTTTAATCCCATTAAATCTTCAATCCATGAAATATTTTTACTAATCCCGTGAGCATGTTGTTTTGTTATTGTAATCAACTTATATACTATTTTACTAATAAATTATTTAATATCTATGTACAATGAGGTCTTTAATAATATATGATTTTTTTTGTCAGATACTATTTTATTGTATAATTTTCCTGCGTACTATAAAACTTTTATTGAATATTGCATCTTAGAATATAATATTCCCTAAATAAATATATCACTTGTCTCGCACCGGTCCTGTACTATATATATCTCGTACATTTTTTTATTCAATTATATAATTATAAGGCTGGATAAATAACCTTAAAATTATGCACCCCGTGTATCGCACGGGCTCTGTACTAGAAATTGTTAAGAATGAACCAAAAAAAGAAATGTGTCTAGTTTTTGTTAATAATGTTATTCTCTAGGCAACCAATGATTGATGAGATACCAACATCAATATAGAAAAACAATCACATCTGTTGATTTTTATGTCTCCATTATTAAATTTCTTTCCTCCCCTGTATTATGAACATGTTACCATTAATTTTGTTAAGTAATGTTATTCTCTAGGCAACCAATAATTTATGAGATACCGCCATCAATATAGAAAGACAATCTCATCTATCGATTTTATATGCCTCCATATTATATTTCTTTCCTCCCCTAGATGGAGTAAACTTGGTAACAATCACATTGCTTAGTGCACGGCTTTTATATTGTGGGTAAGTGAATAATTTTAGATTACCTTCTCGATGATTATGACTAATTACATGAATGATTAATGTGTGTTAAATATTTTTATGGTATCAAATGATTCGTGTGTCCTTGTCCTAAATTCTTAATTGGTGAAAAAACTTAAATGTCAATATACGTATATTATTCAACAATACTAGTACGTACTCCGTGTGATGCACGGAACAAATATATTAAATGAGTTATTTTCACAATTTTGTCCGTTTAATTCTAAAAAGTAATATGATTATTATATATTTTATACCATTTTTAATCAACGTTAAGTCTAAAAAACAATTGAGTTATAATCTTTTTTCCACATCTTTTAACCAGCATTGTCTTTTTTTAGTCAGAACATTAAATATGAGCATGTTAGGGCTAGCTTGTGAAATAATTAATATATTATCTCACCAAAAAATTTCTACTAATAAAAATTTAATTTTAGTATATAAATTTATCCCTTAATATAAGAGAAAGTAACAGTTTTACTTATTCTTGTTCACCACCATATAATATTTAATTTTTATTTTATTATATAATAAAAATGAATAATGTTAAATAATGTAGTAGAATTGTTACATGAATTATTATTTGTTACAATATGGATTTAATATCATTTTATGATTTGATAATATAATTATAATATATTCTTAATGATATAATAATATGAGATACGGATTTACATCAACAACATCAACAAAGTCTTTTAGTCCCAAACAAGTTGGGGTAGCCTAGAGATGAAACCAATAGAAACAGTGGTAAAAAAAAAAAAAGCTCAAAACAAAAACAAAACAAATGGAAGAGATTGGAGCAAAAGAGAGCAAAAGTCATGGTTCCGTCACGTTGATCGCTAGCCTCCAAGCGCTCCTATCCACCGCTAAATCATTGGAGATATTCCAATTTTTAAGGTCTCTCTGAACCGACTCTTTCCACGTGAGTTTAGGGCGACCTCTACCTCTCTTGCCAACATCGGCCCGCTGTAGAACTCCCCTACGCACCAGTGCATCAGGAGGCCTCCGTTGGACATGTCCGAACCACCTCAGCCGATGCTGAACCAATTTCTCCTCAATTGGGGCCACCCCGACCCTATGTTGAATATCCTCATTTCGAATTCTATCCCTTCTTGTGTGCTCGCAAAACCAACGCAACATCCTCATCTCTGCTACACTTAGTTGTTGGACATGTTGTCTTTTTGTAGGCCAACATTCAGCACCGTATAGCATCGTCGGGCGAATCGCCGTCCTATAAAATTTACCTTTTAGCCTTTGTGGCACCCTCTTATCATAGAGAACGCCCGAAGCTTGACGCCATTTCAACCAACCGGCTGCAATTCTATGTCTAACATCTTCATCAATGCCGCCATCCTTTTGTAGCATCGATCCTAAATACCGAAAAGTCTCCTTCTTGGCCGCCACTTGCCCGTTAAGGCTAACGTCACCATCATCATGAGTAGCCATGCTGAAAGCGCACGTCATGTACTCAGTCTTCGTCCTACTAAGTCTGAATCCTTTCGACTCTATTGTGTCCTTCCACAGCTTGTGTCCTTCCACAGCTCTAACTTCCTATTTACCTCTGCCCTACTCTCGTCAACTAGCACCACATCATCAGCAAAGAGCAAACACCAAGGGATATCACCTTGTATGTCCCTTGTGACCTCATCCATCACCAAGACAAATAAATAAGGGCTCAATGCTGACCCTTGGTGTAGTCCTATTTTAATTGGGAAGTCGCTGGTATCGTCCCCACATGTCCGAACACACGTCATCGCATCCTTGTAAAAATCCTTGATGAGGGTAATGTACTTAGATGGGACTGTGCTTTTCTAAGGCCCACCACATGACATTCCTCGGTACTCTGTCATAAGCCTTCTCAAGGTCGATAAAGACCATGTGCAAGTCCTTCTTTTGGTCCCTATATCTCTCCATCAACTGTCGTATTAGGAAAATCGCCTCCATGGTCGACCTTCCAGGCATAAACTCAAATAAGTTTTGGGTCACACTCATCACTCGTCGTAGGCGATGCTCGATAACCCTCTCCCAGAGCTTCAATCGTATGGCGCATCAACTTAATCCCGCGGTAGTTACCACAGCTTTGAACATCACCCTTGTTCTTGAAGATCGGTACTAAAGTACTTCTCCTCCATTCATCAGGCATCTTGTTTGACCGGAAGATGAGGTTAAAAAGCTTAGTTAGCCATACTAACGCTCTGGCGACCAAACATCGCCACACCTCAATGGGGATACCATCAGGGCCCATTGCTTTACCTCCCTTCATCTTCTTCATAGCCTCTCCAATCTCTGCCTCTCGGATTCTCCTCACCAAGCATCTATTGGTATCCTCAACTAAGTCAACCAACTATAGGGTAGGGCCCTCACTCCCCCCATTAAACAATTTGTCGAAGTACTCTCGTCATTTGTCCTTGATCTCCTCATCCTTCACCAGTGGCCGATCTGACCCATCCTTGATGCATTTGATTTAGTTGATGTCCTTTGTCTTCCTCTCCCGAATCCTAGCTATCCTATAAATTTCCTTCTCTCCCTCCTTCGTGCCTAGGCGCTGATAAAGGTCATCATAGGCCTGACCCTTCGCTACATACACGGCACGCTTTGCAGCCCTCCTCGCTATTTTATAGCTCTCAAGGTTGGTTGCACTCTTGTCAAGGTGGAGACTCTTGAAACACTCTTTCTTCTCTTGAATAGCCCTTTGCACCTCGTCATTCTACCACCAAGTGTCTTTCACATCCTGCTTGCCTCCCCTACTCACACCAAGTACTTCTGCAGCCACCTTCCGTACATATGTTGCCATCTTTAGCCACATGTCATCTGCATCTTCTCCTTCTTCCCAAGGCCCCTCGCCTTGCATTCTATCCCTAAACGTCTGCGTCGCTTCCCCTTTGAGCTTCCACCACTTCGTTCTCACGGTCTTGGCACGTTTGTCCCAGTAAACACGTATTCGGAATCAAAAGTCTGCCACCACCAGCTTATGCTGGGGACAACACACTCCCCAGGAAGAAAACTAGAGAGAGAAGAGATCAAATAACCAAAAAGGAAAATTTAGCAAATGAGGAATTCTTCCAATATTACAAAGCAAGATGTCTATTTATAGCTACACCACAAATACACACTAAAAATACACACATTTAATGATAGAAACTCGCAAGATAGGCCGAACTCGCTAAATAGATCTTCATTTTCGCTAGTTATTTTCGCTAGCAAGGTGGAACTCGAGGGATAGAGTGCATTCGCAGGATAGATCATGATTTTCGAGGGCTCTAATTTGGCCTTGGCTTGACATTTGAAGCTCGATTAGCTCTAACTTCTCGCACGGTTATCCGATTGGCTTGAAATTTTGACCCATGCTCCTCAAATCTTTTTCTCCTCGTCTCGGGTGACTTTCCGACATTTTCCCATAAATTTATTACCGAATTTCCGGAACACGCTTTCCCTACAAAATAAAAGGTAAAAAGATAAATAAAAAGAACAAGACACCAAAACGAAACGAGAACACAAAAACAAGCAAATACGACTAAATGGACCGGGAAGAACCTAAAATAAAATAAAATGAACACAAATAAAACATATAAGAAAACACAAAATAACAACAAAAACATAAAAAACAACTCCCCCACACTTAACTCTTTGCTTGTCCTCAAGCAAACAAAACAACAAGTAGTTCAAGAAGAAAAATCGAACTGTCCAAAATTAATGATCATGCAAAATGTAACCCTCATCTTCATCCGGTTATCCCCAAAATTAAACTCAAATTCGAAAATGCGGTCCCCACAAGATGAATCCATACAAAACAAAAACTCGTCCCAAGTCATTCTACACATGGTTCACTCGATTCAAACTCCTTTTTTCAAATACACGTGCAAAAAGCTAAATATGGTCTACACAACATAAACGATAGACACGAAACCAACAAGGCCGACTCCCCCCTTTCTTTTATATTTTTATTCTTCTTCTTTTATTTTTTTTTACACGAGTCACGTTTTCCAAATGAGAGTCATTAGGACGATTATTACCGAGGTTAACCTCGGGGTTTGTCCCCGAGTATCCTAGGTTGATTTCCCGTACTCACTAACCCGGTTTATCTAAAAGACTAACCGGGCCAAGACGAGTCTAATCCTTTCAACTCTCACGAGCTCATTTTATTCATCATTTCTTTTCGTGAGCTTCTTTTTCCAAAAGAGGTTTCCGAACAATAATTATCTAAGTTTTGCCTCGAGGTGTTTCCTCGAGTTTCCTAAACCGGTTTCCCGGGCTCATTATCTCATTTCACGAAGTGAATCGAAATAAGAGGAGCCTAATCCGTACTTCATCGCGAACTCACATTCATTTCTCAATTTTTTTTCGAAGGGAGTGCCACACAAGGATACATCACTATTACAAGAACATGATCATCACAACTCAATCAAGATGTACCACAAGTGTCTAAGCATAACACGATTACAACAATAAAATCACAAGGCAAGAATGTTTCAAGGTTAGCAATCGAGAACAAACAAGGGACAAACCAATTCCGTGAACTCAAATGCGGGTTCCAATGTCAACAAATCATCATTTTAACTTTAAAAAAACCGTCCAAGTCATCAAGTACATACAACACTAAAATTAACAATGAAACTGATCAACAATCCAAACTAACCACTTAATCATTTTGACTCGAAACAAACATCAAGCTTCGTGCGGGGAAGTCGACACAAAACATAACAACTCAACATAAACCGGTCCACAAAACGACAAACACGAGAAATAAAGCACCTAAAATGAAATAAGCAACACCCAAGCATGTGTAATCACAAAAATCCCTCCCCTACACTTAAAACAAAGCAATGACCTCATTGCTTGACCGACAAAAAGCATACAAAAGGGCACGTAATCACACAAGCTCATGCAATGAACATAAATGAAAAACAATAAACGCAATTACGAAAAACAAACACAAAAGAACACAAGGAAAAGAAATAAGAGAAAAAGAAAATAGAGAAAAGAACGCACGTACTCTACTGTCTACACGGTGATTCGGTATGTCCAATAGAGAAAAAGAGTCGGGGTCTCGCCCCGAGAGTCCACGAGCTTGTTTAACTTTGTCATCCCAAGAAACCATACAATTCTCCATAGCCAACTAGCTTGTAAGGGCCCCGGTATATAGCCAATACATGCCCGACCAGATCAACGGGTGCCCTATCATCACCGGGAATGACTCATTTCTTTCCTTTTGTCCTTTCTTGTCGTAGACTTTTGTTTTGGAGTCATATATGCACGTTCAACCGACCACTACAACCTCCTCCATTCAACAACTCAAACAATTCAACAATCAAAATGCAAACGCCTAGGAACAACACCTCAACTACCAACCGAATGTCCCAACTATCCAATTCAACGATCGAGCCAACCCATCCTTTTCCAACAATTATAACAAGATCAACAATTCCCAATAAAACAGCACCAATTTCAATCAAAATGAGACACTTCCACAATCTCCACACACATCAAATGCAATCAAATATCACATTTCTTAATCTCCAACCACCACCAATTTCAATGAAAATCACAATTTCCCAATTTCCAATTCAACTCTAATCGAAATTAGCCATTATACCTTGTGTCGGAGAATGAACGAAATCACGGGAAAAAATAGGCGGCTCGGTCGCCGAAGCAAGGGTGACCGGAAGTGCCTGGAGGTTGCAGCTATGGTCGCTGGTCGGAGGATGTCGATGTGCAGGTGAGGGCGAACTCACGCTGTCGGAATCTGTGCGTGAGGTCGCCGACGGAGGTGGGGGCAAGGAGATGGTGGCGGAAGAAGCTCGCGTGCGCCGGCGAGGGCAAAGCTGGGATTCACCAGCTGTAGAGCTCGAGTTGCAGATGGTCTCCGGAGTAGGAAGTTTGTTATCGGAGCAGTAAATCACCGGAGTTATTCGGGAGTAGCGGCTCGGAAGTCGAAGAACGCGGTTCACGACAGAGGGAGGTTGCTTGAGCCAGAAAAATGATGGTTGTCGCTGGCTGTCGTCAGAAATCGAGTCGTCGGGCGTGTAGCGAGCGTCGCCTGAGGTCGGTCATCGTGCTGCCGGAAGATGTGCGGGAGGTCGCCGGCGAAAAGAAAGATGAAAGAGGCGTTCGAAGTCACGTGAGAGCACAGAGGTGGGAGCTGCGGGCGTTGAAGGTAGAGAGAGAGGATTGAGTTGAGGGAATTAGGGCTTTGACCAAGTTGACCTTGCATTTTATATTTCACAAAAATCACTATCTTGCGAACTTCATTTCGAGCCCTCGAATTTTCATGTCTGTCAAGGTGTTCTATCTTGCGAATTTTTCCTAACTAGCGAACCCGGATTTCGAGCCCTCGAATTTTCATGTCTGCCGAAGAGTTGTAACTAGCGAAAATATTCTATCTTGCGAATTCGAATTAGAGCCCTCTAATTTCTGGAATTTCAACACTTCAGCATATTTCACTACTTTTCAACCCCATTTTTTTTCAAATCAACTTCGAGCAAAATTTTCGCTCGATTCCCGGGCTGTTTTTTTTTTGGCTCGGCTCTAACAAGTCGGTATTGCCGAACAGATCGGCGTGAGCTCTTCTCATTAATTTCCATACTTAGCTCAAATTTTCCACACTTCGCCATCTTTCAACCCATTTTTCAATAAAATTTCGGCTCGAGTCTCGTTTCCTTCTCCAAAATACCGTGTTCGTGTGGCTAGCGGGGCTATTTATTTCCGATAAAAAGCGAAAAATGAGAAAAAGGCAATAACCGTGGGTTGCCTCTCACGAAGCGCTCAATTTAATGTCTTGAGCTCGACGTTCCCAACTAAAATCAACCGGGATCCAAGAAAAAATGTCGATCATGCCACACCTTTGTATTTTCCAAGAGTAGACGAACTGGTAGCATCGAACAAAGACGGGCCAAAAACACTCTCGTGGCTAAATTCTTGTGAAACCGAGCACGGATATCAACAACCACAAAGAGTAGAGGTGAATCTTTATGTACCTAGGCCCCATACTCGACCTCCGAAAATGTAAAAATATCCGTGGAGCACGTCGAATCAATCCCGAGCATTGTTTGCACTATCTCGAACGTGTACTCATCAAGCTCAAGCATCGGGAGCACGGCGTAGGCACACTAAACTCCTTCAAATGGTCACGGTCCTCAATAATACAAAACAACGACCCAAAGGACATACGAACCACATCATACTTAACATCACAAGTCGATTCATCAATCAATGCACACCTCGGGTCAACGACATCACATAATAGCTCAGAATCCTCCTCAGCAACATCCACAAAATCATCAACTGCCACATCCTTCTCCTCAAAATCATCCTCCCGAGCACTATTAACACCGGTAAGCACAATCGAATCCTCAAATGAATTCCTCCACATACCATACACCATATCAACACCCGATTCCACATGCTCACTCTCAACAATAGAATTCAAATTAAAAGCACAATCACCGGGAGAGAAGTTTGACGTACCTAATATAGAACGCACGGCCGAATCGTCAAGAGAGGAAATTTCTTTAACAACCAAATCGTCAAGGTCCTCACTCGTGTCGAGAGATTGAGTACCGTCATAAACGAGAGTGAGGCCCATCTCTTTCAAAGAAGTAAACCGGTCCACCATAGCTCGAAACTCACCCTCTAACCGAGTACTCTTCCGAATAATCCTCGCCGATAGAGAACAATACCTACCGAGCGGAATGTGAGAGGCGTCCAAATCAAGAAAAGAGACCACGGTAGAGTCAAACTTCGTGAGTGTGACTTGAAGAACGGATGGAATGGGAATACTCCAACTATGAAATTCCTCAACGATTGACATGAGGCTTGCAAGTGCCTCTTGAGTGCTCGTCAAAACATCGCGGTGACGCTCGGAATGCACAACCATGGTTGAAATTTAAGCTTCGGTCCTCGGTTACAAGGTTAGCCAACCGATTGGTGCTCAAATGATGGAGAGGGTGGAGCATAGGATTCGGTTCCTTCTTTCTCGGATGTGGGAGCCATTGAAGCACGAAGGGATCGATTGCACTCCTCTAAATACTCTATGATCTCGGCTAGATTGACTCGAGAAACCTCTCGAGTCGGCTCAGGTGGAGGTGCCTTTTCATAATCGGGAGGTAGAGGATAGTAATAGTCCGGAGGTGGAGGATTGAAATAAGGCGACTCGTCGTGACTCAGAATGTCGTAACCATAATCGGCTCGAGATGTTGGGTAAAAATGGCTCGGGCCATACCCATGGGAAGTAGAGCATGCGTCATAAGAGTAAGAAGGTGAATAACTCGGATATAAACAAGATGGCTCCCCATATGTTGTGTACATCTCCTATTGGTAATTGTCGAGGTGTCCACGAGACGAGCTTCCGGCATAGGAATAATCATATGGGTCCATTGGAGCTCCTCGAGCGGATTACCTCGCACAAGAACAACAAACAAACCAAAGCACACGAGACCAAGACAAAATAACACAAAACACGAATAACACGACACAATGTATACAAGAACACAAACACCAAATAGCAAGAGAAATCGAAAACAAGCAAGAGAAACACGCAAAATTAAGAAAAATCACAAAAAACAAGAGAAATACGGAAAATAAGTTAATCAATTGTCTAAATCCAATGGCCTACTCGCCTTCCCCGGCAACGACGCTATTTTGTTTGTAGTATTTTTGGGCAATTGGTAACCGAGTCAGGATAAATCAGTTACCAATTGCCCAAAAATACTACAAACAATTTACAGTCGGGCATTACCCTGTGGGGTCATTGTGTGTTGTATTACCCTGTTGGGTTTTAGGTGTTGTCTGTGTTTTTAGTTTATTACCCTGTTGGGATCGGCTCTAGGCGGTCTTCTCACATGTCCTCCCATTTTCAGTCATTGGTTGTTTCTATTCAGTTGTTAGCTGTTTTGTATTCAGTCGTTGGCTTTTGCACATATGTGCTAGTTATATAATAGTTCTATCGTTTTGAAAAAAAAAAAGAAAAAAAAATATATTTAATTATGAATAACTTATTTAAATTAAATTATTAGATGAATACATGTTAATGGGATTTGTATTATAAATATTACGTATGAGAGTTAAACTTTGTAAATAAAAATTAAGCAATATTAGTGGTGAATGCTTAACAAAATACATGCACCCAAACTTACCAAGATACTCGAGTACATATTAGGAGTATTAATTCACGCTATATAGGGAAATGCTCCCCTACCCATGATGGACACATGTTAATTATGTCCACCGCTTATGTGGCATGCACACATTGGTAATGTTAATATATTAAAAAAAATAGATCACCAATGTGTGCATGCCACATAAGCAGTGGACACATTTTATTACCAGTGTGTCATTATATTGTTCTTTCATAATTCAAGAAGAATGAAATCTACATTAATTATATCCCACAACCTTTGCGTGAATTTAACTACAACTGAATGATTTTTATTTCAATTTTTCTACAAATAAATTAATCTAATTTTAAGTATAAGATTCATTCCAAATGGAAACGTAAAAAATAATATTTAATATGTTTTTTACCATATATATAAAATTATATAAACTTATATACCATCATTTCAAATCATTTGATACCAAAAAAATATTGAATTCAATAGATTATTGTTGAATAATATACGTTTATTGACATATAAGTTTTTTCACAAATTAAGAATTTAGGACAAGGACACACGAATCAATTGATACCATAAAATATTGAGCACACATTAATCATTGATGTAATTAGTCCTAATCATCTGGAAGTAATGTAAAATTATTTACTACCCACCCACAATATAAGCCGTGCACTAAGCAATGTGATTGTTACCAAGTTTACTCCATGTTACCAAGTTTATCTGTATAGGATGACTACTAGTGTTCATAATCTAGTGGAGGAAAGAAATTTAATAATGGAGACATAAAAGATCAATAGATGAGATTGTTTTTCTATATTGATGGCGGTATCTCATAAATTATTGGTTGCCTAGAGAATAACATTATTTAACAAAAACTAGAAAGATTTTTTTGTTGGGTTCATTCTTAACAATTATTTTCATTAAAATTAAATAAATAAAAAAAATTAGTTGTTTTCACTGGATCATATATTGTATATAAATATATTCCCCTGCCCACGGTGGGCAGTGCCCACTAGTTTGTTTTATGTGAAAAACGTATTTTGAGAATACGTTTTTCAATTAAATTTAATTGAAAAACGTATTTCACATAAAACAAACTAGTGGGCACTGCCCACCGTAGGCAGGTGAGCGGAACTGATATTGTATATGGATAGTGTTCGGGATCTCACGAGTCACGACAAACACATCGGAGGATGAAATATGGTAGAGAGAAAAAATCACAATTAACTGGTAAATGAGGTTGGCCAATATTACTAATACTACGTAATTGTCCCTCAAATTGTTGTGGTCATGTAGGATCGGGCCTATTACAAAATTGGTCCCTCAAATTAGAAAATTGGTCCTTTTCTAACTTTTGTTGCAAATGTGGTCCCAACCCGTCAAAACTAGTGATATGGTTCCGCGCCATGTTAGTCGTTAGTTGAAAAAGAGAAAATTACAAATTTAGTCCTACAGAATTGACCGTATTGCAAATTTGAACCCAAATGTTACATAAATGGTTCTTTACTATTTTTTGTTGTAATTTTGATGTCGTAAGTATATAACAATCTTTTATAGTAAAAATTTAGTGCATGTTTGTTTATAAAAATTTTCAAAAAAATTCCAACACTTTAACTCAACTACTTTTTTTAACTCAACTTTAACTCAATCCCACTATCATCCATATTATCAATATAATTAAATAATATCTATCAATCATTAACACACACCACATCAACCTTAACTAGTATGCAACCCGTGCGATGCACGGACTGTATTTGTTTTGGTAAAATTTATAAATAGAAGGTTATATTAATCAATAACGTATAATATGTAGAGAATTTGTCACTTGATCACAAAATATTCGTCATAAAAAAATCATACATTATTAAAAACCTCTTTGTACATAACATTAATTATTTTAATACAACCAACCCACAACCTTGCTCCACCAAATTATTATATATAAAAAGCAAAATTAAAAAATATCAATTTTTTTTATACTTTAATTTTTTAATACTACCATCACACAACCTTGCTCTACCAAGCTACATTATGAGAACCCATGGATGATGAATGGCCTTTGCCTTTATAACGACTCTCAAAACTAATAGTATTGTCCCTATAATAGATAAAATAATAATTTCAAACTAATAATTTTTTCTTAAACGTATAACAATTAAATACCTTTATGCAAAGACTTACTCCAAATCGAGAAGAGTAAAGTCAATCATTTGGGTATGTTGTCATGCAACTTGCTTGAATTGCACATGTTTAATTTCTACTACCAACCCAATGACATTTACATTCATAAGAAATAAAAAATATCTATTTAATCATTGTTAGATATTATAATGAACATATTCGATAGTTATTCTTATCGAAAAGTGAAGACTCATCGACATTTTCCACATCACAAAAGGTTGCAAAATTTTAAAAATCAAAAGGAAAAATAGAGAATAGGTTGGGTTGGCTATGATTTTTGTTTTTCTATGCAAAATTATTTCGTACTTGGTAATTGTAGATCCATATTTACTAAGATTTCTTCCACTTTGTAGTTGCAAATTGCATAAACATCTTCTTCCTCTAATTCTTTTCGGATTTTCGGAACGTTAAACCCCCGAACCAAACTGGTGATATGTGCTCCCTAGACAATTTATTGTGTGCTCCCTAAACAAAATAAATTGTTGGTTAAATAGAAATAATGAATCGAACATGAAAAGAAAAAAAAAACAATAAACAATATTATACCTCAATATCATGAAAATAATTTCCACGATGTTATGGTAAGAATTAGGAAATTTGATCTCAAACATGTGAACCTCTCGAAGTTGCAACATAACTCTCTTTGTACTTTCAACATCTTTGATAAGAACGAAAGATTGATCCATTTTTTGTTTGGCACTTACTATGGATTTCCCAATTTTTTGTATGTTCATAAATGGTGATTTATTCGACTGGAGTCGGCATGATATTTATAAGCATACTAATCATTTTAACAACAAAAATTATGGAAATAAAAATACACTGAAAATAAGTAAAATTGTAATAAATACATCATGGCATATATAACTGAACTGATACTGAACTGAAACTGATACCGGTACTGAATAATCATGATCTGATACTGATCTCGTGATAAACATCACCTGACTGATAACTGACATATGTCAGCATAAAAATATCGGACACCATGTGCACACTCTAGAGGGCAGACTAAGGCCACTAGAACCCAGAATGGACCGCGACCATTCCGAGCGGATACTGATAATACATACCTCAAACATGGTAGCGTAATTATAATCAATGTAATACCCAGTCTGAGTCCCCACCTGATCCGTCTGAAATGAAAAGGACGCGCTGATATCTGAAGCCTGATCAAACTGAAATATAATATGAACAATTACTAAGTATTATGCTCAGACTGATAAAAATAACTGCTTAATAT